>JARHVA010010128.1:0-112500 GCA_037957365.1 Torreya grandis
TTGTGTAATTAGAATCAATTATAGTTTCATGTTCTTAGTATATAATAGGCAAGTTTAGGAGACAAATTTTGTGCATCATCTCCCCTATTTTAGTTTAGTTTTATTTTTATCTCCATTTTTAGTTAAAAAAAGTTAGTAGGTTTAGTGGTAGTTATTAAGTGATGCATAAAGGGAGCTTTCCATATCTAGAGGTTCTCTTTAGCTATAAGGTCACCCATGACCTTTGAAGATTTGCCATGCTATCAATTAAGTGAGGAGGCCTGAACAACCTCCTTAATGGTGAAAAATTGTGATGATAACAGTATGTCAAAACATTTTTTTAATTAATAGAGTTTCCTTAGAATGTTATATGTATACTTAATCCAAATGAGAAGACTTTGGTGTAAAAAGTAATGAACATTTCAAAGATAAAATTAAATTGAATTGATATTATTTTTATCTACTAGACTTGCACCCTTATGAAGGTATTTTTCAAGAATTAATAGTTTGAACTAACATGGAGACAATTATACATTTTGGGTGGCCTAATATATGGATTGAATCTCTAGATTCTAGGGGCTAGTTCCCCTTGATGTATCAGTTAAGCTTTCTACTTTACACTGCTAGTTTGAAAGGTAAAATAAAGGAAGATAAATTGTATGAAAACCTATATAACTAAGGTGATATACAAAAATGGGTCCTTAAATTGTCTAATATTAACTAAAAAGTCTGAAATATGACATTAATCTAGTTTCACTTCTCAAATTAAGGTCTCCATACATCAATATTTCACATGCAGGCTTAGATTGATGCATGATCTAGGGTAGCTAACCAATAGGTCTCTCAAAGACTCTAAGGAAATATTACACTTGAAATATATGAAATATGACTAAATCATAATATGAAACCTATAAGGATGAAATAAAACTTTAAAATAGGTAAAAGGAGAGGATAAAATTAAATGAATCATGCACTATTGCTATCATTCATCAACTAACCATGAACATACACTAGTCATAAACATTGAGGAAGCATGAATTTAGTCTTATTCATTATAAATATGAAAGTAAAAGTTTTTTATGAGGAAGGATATACCAAAAATTAGGTTAAGGATTATTTCAAATCCCAAAAATAGGATTACATATATAAAAAAATGAGAAAATAAAGAGAGAGTGATAAATTAAAAGCCTAAAAGCTAGGAAATATGTCATCCATTAGGATCTTCTCCAAATCCTATGTAGTAGTTATTTAATTATCTATTTAATTATTTCATTAAATTATGAATATATGTATAAATTAGAATTTTTTATAAGTTTAGAAGCCTTATCATTGATTAGGGGAGTATGACCATCTGAAGTACCTACATTCTTGCTTACACACCCCATATTCTAGCATGTATGTGTTTCTTGATAAATTATTAGTATAAAACCTTATACTCATCCATTTCTAAGGTCTTTCCACCTTTAAAAGGATATTTTAGAATCCTTGAGCTCATTTGGACTTTGTCTCTTTAACTAAGCATAAGAGGGGAAAAAAGGTGCTCCTAGGACTATTAGAGGCCTTTTTTACATTTGAATACTTTTATAAAAAACACTAATGACTATTAAAACTCTCAAAATTTCATAGAGGATAAGATTTATCCTGAACAAATCTCTTTTAAGAGTTTTATGCATCATTTTGGGTGTTTAACTAGTTGAACTATTCTTTGGAATGAGGTGTAGAAGGGTGAAAAGTTGGTTTTGATTTGAATAAGGAAATATTCCATTATTTGTGTATTTTAAACATGAAATAATACTTTAAACAAGGAATTTTTATCTGTCTAACCCTCTATAAGATGCAATTTTATTCCTATAACATGCTTTTCTACCTACTTCTTATAGCCCTAAAAATAGGTAAAGTTCTTTGTGAAGAAGAGTGTATAGATAATAATGGACAAATGAGAACATTTTTGAGGACCCTATATCACCTTAAAAATCTATATAAAATTCTAGGATCCAAATCTAAGTATAAGTATCCCTTTTTTTCCATTTCTCTCTCTAATTAGGCCTAATTATGCTTCTTAGGCATGGAAACAGAGGTTCCCCCAAATGTCCACCCACACATATGAAACCTAAAAAAAATGATTGATTCACATTACCTAGCCTAATACAATTTTACATTCCAAATTTGAGCTTATGTAACCTTGTACAAGTAGGCAAACCATGAAATGGCCAAAAAACTAGCCCTTTCTTAAGCTTATTTTTGGATTGGCCTAAACAATTAGGGTTTATTTGAGCACTTCCAAGTTATATTATATGGTTTTTTAGACTTTTATATGTTGAAAAATCCCAAGTAACCTATTAAAATGGTTTACATCATTATATTCACTTAAACACGACCATTTTACCTCAAAATATTGCAAAAGTATAGTTTTAAAGGATCTGTATAGCTACAAGTACAACCAAAACTCATGGTGATATTAATTTTGGAGTGGGAAATGTGTTTTAGGTATTTTTAAGGGTCATCCAGTAAATTTAATTTGATTTGGAGATCAACTTATCTAAATTGGTAAAAATTAGTTTTTCTAGTACTATGTGAGTGCCTCAACTTCTTAATGATAGGTCATAATGGCTAGGGACTTAACTAGAAAAAAAAACCATAGGTTTTAATTAAAAAATTTACCCTAAAACCTCTAAATATATTAAGCTCCTATGAAAATTATCCATACCATTATGATCATAAAAAAATACCACGACTAGATATACTGCATTTTATGTGGTTGCGGAGAGAAAATAAACTTGTTGTATCATCTGGGAGTTTATTTTTATGTTTTAAGACCTTAGGGAGGTATAAAAAACCATGATGATCTTATCTAGTGATCACATTCATTACTATTTAATTATTGATCTCTTAGAACCTTGTTGAGTGAGTTGAGGGTTTCTTCACCAAGTAACACTCTTGACCCTAACTGATGTGTTCTTGAATTTTATATAAAATGAGGACCTAATAAGAGTTTAATGAAATTTATAAAATTATAATTTACCCCTTAAAACCACTTGGAAATTTGAATTATTCTCTAAGGAATCAATCTGATCTCTTAGATACTATGCTTAATCAGCCCACATGGTAAACTAACAAGTTGTAGATGTAATCCTTCATTTCACAGTGTCCAATGGAGTAGATTAAGTAGAAGAAAGACATTTAAAATGTCTACACATTCTTTTTAATATGTATACACTTCAACCTCTATCTCTTATAAAAATTCCTTAACACCTCCATCTATCATAAGCATCTCTCTTCCTCATTTAGGCCTTAACAGGCCTGTAAGGTTCCCATTAGATGACTGAGATCACATATACAATATGGTTTGATAATCTCTTGACCACTCATAATTTACCATGATTATTAAATTTCATAATATTTAAAACATTATTTACTCCAATCTCCTATATCTCTTTTAGGTTCCATTATACTCCCAACAAATCACTCTCTTATCATTTATTGCATAGGCCTACATGTTTGATCACATATACTTATTGGGCCTAAAGATTCCTTTTAGATTTTAAAATTACTTAGATCATATTGATAAATTAATGGGGAATTTTGAGACTATATTATTCAATATAATTCTTATTTCACCCTATCTTTTTCTCCTTACCCTAGTCACATATTCACATCAATCATCCATTTAGGCCTGATTGTCTCCAATAGGGCCATAAGTGGATTATGAGCTAAGATCTTCCTTTCCATAATAATTTGAAGAGTTTGAATCCTATATAACCATATATAATATATTCATTTACTTTATTGAGACTATTAATCACTTGTATTGGAAATTCACATGACTTACTTACCATGTTATGTAAAACCAATAGTTACTCGTGTATAGACATAAATGTAGGCTTTAATATTCCTAAGGCTAACAATTTTGTCTGTAAACACCTTGTTACCTATTTTGAGATATAATAATTACTAATATTTGACCTTTATACCTTAATCCATTATTAATAAATTTAGGTATAAGTAATTTTTTTTTTAAGAAAGGCTCTCACATGCCTCATGACTTGTCTACCACCACAAGTGTGTTATCCTTCATGCCCCTTGTGACAAGATTATAGGATGAATTAAGTTATGATTTGGGTACAAAATAATAATTCAAATGTTTATTTGACTATTCATTACCTTATATAATCTTTTTAAACAAGTTTTTTCATTCACCAAACCTCCCATACACTATATACATTGTATTTTCTCTTCTCAAGTTTAAAAGTAGTTGTACCTACTTAAGCAGGATTGTAGATGATCATTAGAAGATATTGATTGAGTTTTATAGTGTATTTTATGGATAGATAATATATATTGATTTCAATATATCTCTTTTAAACTCTTCAATACCCCACTCCACACTTATATTCATATGAAAAACTCAATTTTCATGTGCAATCTTGTATATCCCTTATATGCACTCACATAGTCTTATTCACACTATAACCTTGCTTGGTTGTCACCTGTAGGTAGTAATTTTGATGTTTTATGCATTATTTCTTGATAAACTCTTAAAAATAATTTTATACCCATGAAATATAATTACATCACATTTTTATTAACACCTAGGCCTTAAAAGAAGATAAGAGTTAATGCAAAATTCATTTAATTTTTCATATAATGTAGGCCTATAGGTATATAGACCTATAGATCTACATTCTTGTGTTATAGGACTTCAAATGATGTCTATCTTGGTCATTTGAGATCTTATTTATTTCACTTTGACCTGGTGAAAGATTTATAGTTTACTATTGAAATATCTCAATGTCTTCCAAAACCTCATATAAAAGTAAATCCTTTCTCTCTCATGCCTACTCAAGACATGACTCTAAGTAGTGATTGAGAGTTTTGAACGATAGCATTTGAAACACATATCTTCATGGTTTTTAAATCTTTAAATTCAAATAAGCTACACCTATATCACTACCCTGGTCTTAAAAATAACATTATTGATGTAGATTACAATCCATTTATGGAAAACTATAGGTCTAACTATCAAGTAATGAGAACATCCCTACATTACCTATCATTTTCCTTATGATTTAAATAACATTACACACCTATGACAATGTAATATTAAGGCCTTTTAGACTCACTTTATGCATGAAACTTTAATATAAAGTCTTTTTGCTACTAACATTAATGTAAAGAAGACTGGTATAGAATATTTAAACACATTGAATGATCATGAAGGAGATGAGAATATGATGGTAACATGTAACCACTACCTTATATACATGTAATCTACAATATTTTTCAAACTTTTAAACTTTGAACTAAAAACCCTGCAACCCATTTTTATAAAGCTCTCTTTCTTAAATGGTCTCCTACACATGCCAAATGGGGTTCAGAAAAACTTTTGAGATGATTGAATAAACCCTACACATCTCACTCAATTTACATTATGCATAAAAATTGTTTCAAACCTCCATTTCAAAGAATAAAACAAGCCTACAGGGTTTCTATGTAGTCTTAGACCACCCTAGGGTCTTAAAAATTATTCATAAATAATATGGGATTAATCTAATTACCAATGCCACAAGTAGTTTCACATAGCCACTCCTTTATGGACAATTGTTAATACTGCAAGGTGTTCTAAAACTACCTATAAACCCCATAGGCTTGTTTTCTTCTTTGCAATGGTAGTTTGAAATAATTTTAATTAATAATGGAAATTGAGTGAGATGTGTAGGGTCTATTCAAGCATCTCATAGTTTATCTAAACCCTATTTGGCATGTGTGGGAGACCATTTGAGCAAGAGAGATTCATAAGAACTAGTTTCAGGGTTTGTACCTCAAAGTTTGAAAGTTTTGAAAAATTATACATATTTTCATGTATAGAAGGTAGTGATTACATGTTTCAATCCTCTTCTCATCTCCTTCAAGATAATTCAATGTGATTAACCATTCCATATTAATCCTCTTTGTGGCATTAATGTTCATAGAAAGAAGATTGTATCTTGAAGTTACATGCATAAAGTGAGTTTGAAATGACTTAACCTTTCATTTTCAAAGGTTTTTAATGTTATTAACATAATAAGGAAGGTGATAGGTAATGATGGGATGTTCTTAGTACATGAAAATATCACACATGCACCAAGAAGAGGTTTAAATAGGATAGTCAGACCTGTATGTCTACATAAATGGAATTTTTGTACCCAACATCCCCTTTCTTTCCATAGGAAATGGGGACCCCATTTTTTGGATTATAGTCTTGACTTTGGACCCCTTTTACATGTGTTTTTTGTAAAAATATAGGGAAAATTTGACTATTAGCCTTTCATACTCTGGTAAGATGGCATTGGTACTATGTTTTCATAGACTATCTTTATAATTTTTTCATTAGGCTTATGTTTTCAGGCTTATCTTTATTATACTTATGCAATTTGTCTTTATTAGGTATTTTGTCCATTATCTCATTCAAAGATATTGAACTCATATGGAATTATTGTTTTAGGCTTTTTACCATGGAACTATTTGTTTCAGACATTTTATCAAATGAAATTGGTCTTTGGACAATTTGCTCAATACATTTTCCCTACAACAATATTTTTGATATATTTTTACAAATATAATTTCCCTTCAACCATTTTGAACTTACCCTTCAGGGTTTATCTAACCTACCCTTTAAGACTTATATCCCAGATATTGCCCTTACAAAGTAGATCCTTAAAAAAATTTGTGATGGGCACTTTAGCCTATGAATTAGATCCTTCAGCCCTTTTGCATTGACCCTTAGCCTTACCAAAATTACCCTTTGAGACTTTTTTCCCATGCCCTTTCCTTATCAAAACATACCCTAAGAAGTAAACCCTTTGGGAATTTTCACCACAAAGTAGACCCTTCAAACTTTTTACAGTTTCCCTTTAACATTTTTTTTGAAGGAATTTTACCTAATATAATTCCTTTGGATTTTATTTATTGGACATTTTATTTGACAAAATTTGGTCTTCATAGCATTTTCCCTACTAAAATTCTATCAAAACTATTTGTCCTAGACTTATTCATTCAGAATTTTTCATTGAACTTATTCTTTTAGATATTTTATTCATGATGTTTTTCCTATAGACAACTAAATTCTTTTAGATGTTTTGTCTGAAACAACCTTGATGAGACATTAGGGCACATACCCTTCAGGATTTTTATCCTAGGCACTTTTCCCTCCAAATGACCCTTAAGGATAATTACCTCAAACATTTTATCTAATAGAATTAGGTCTTTGGGATAATGTTGTGGACATTTTGTCTAAAATGATTCCCCTGGTAGAATTAATGCATAAAAAGACTAAAATAATTTCCCCACATAAAAATCCCACAACAATTCCCCTAAAAAAATAGCCATAATAATACACTACTACCAATGTCAATAGACCCAAAAAACCCATGAAATGGCCAAGTGGTACCCCTATTTAGAGAGTGTTTTATTATGTTTTGAGCTTAATTTTATTCTATCATAGGTCATAATCATATTTTATTAATACTAAAACCTTATGCTAAAAATCTATATGCATGGTCCTTTTTATATCTTATGATTTATGTAGGGTTGGAATTAACACATGGGCTATTTTATATATTTTAAGCAAAGTTCTTAATCATATTTGTTAATACAACTCAAACCTTAGGATATAATTCTTTTATTCAAGGTCATTTATATTAACTTATGTCTTTTGTTTATGCCTACATATCTAATGATCCACATTTTCTTGAGCAAAGTCAATCCACTATGCAAGATAAAACATAATAAGTCAAATATTTTAATCAACAAAACCAATCTTTCTCAAACCTATGGATCATGATATAATAGTGCACATTAACTCACACACTAAATATGGATTGAAGTGAGAGCAATGGTTGAAAAATCAAAGGACCTATTGAGCCTTATGAGGGTAACAAATGTCACCATCATAGGATCCTAATATGAAGATCAAATAAAGTCAGAGTAATGGTTGAAAATTAAAAGGACCTAATGATCCCCATGAGGGTGACAAGTGTCACCATTGTGGGAGCCTATTATAAATATTGAATGATGTGAGTGTCAACATTCAAGAGCCCAAAATCCCCCAAAAGTTACCAAGTAGCCCCCTGTAGTCAAACACTTTATTATATATATGCTCTAAGTCACTTTTGTGTTTATATTTGTACGAGAAAATCTAGAAATGACAAGTGTCAAGCTTGTGGGAGTTAAATATTCAAGCACTAAGATATATGATACACATCAAATGACATATCAGAGATCAAACAATGTAAAATCAAGCATAGCAATAAAGGAATTTCTAGAGCGAGCATGATGGTGATAAGTGTCATCCTCACAAGAATTTATAAGCAAAAATACAATAGTATGTAAGAGCCATGTACATAGAGATCTAATGGTGTGAGAAAAGAGTTAAAAATTTAATGGTCCTAGAACAAGTGAGGAGCTACCAAGTGGCATAAAAACATTTGAGCTAGGACTATAAATAACACATAGGCCTCATGGAGCTGCCAAGTGGCACGCTCATGTTCCATAATGTAAAAAATTGATAGTGTGAGTCCTAGGTGGAGTTTTCAAAGATCTAGACTCAGTGAGAGGCATGGGTTAACATGCAAATCATAGTTATTTTTTATTAGTCATAGTTTCACTAGTTCTAAACCATTGATATAGTGATGCTTGTCTTTGACAAATAACCTATAGTTCTAGTTTTAACCGACCTAGCCATTCAAACCATGTAGCCTTAAAAGGCTAAGACTTTTTGCATGTATAGTTTTATAAACAATGCATATATTTTGAAGTTTTGCATGTAGTTTGAGCTATTATTTAAAAATTTTCTTCATCTTCATACGCATACATATGTTGCATATCTTTTGTAAAGGCTATTTTAAATTGATAAATTACAAGTAGACTCTTATATAGTTTTGGGCTGAAGTTAGAACTCATGTTATATCTATTACATGTAACAACCTTCCATGAAATTAGAGGACGAGGTGACCCCTTCCCCAAGTCTATATAAATAATTGTAATCCAACTTGGATTTTTTATCATATAATTTTGAACATAAGAGCAACATCAATTTTGATTGTCAAAAAATGTGTTTGAGTATTTTAAATATAATTTATTTTTAATTAATTATTACTTCTTAGTTGTATGTTTTAATAATATTTAGTTTGTAATAGCTATGAATGGATTCTTGATTATACTAATTGATGTATTGATTTGTAGATGTGAAACAACTATTGAAGTATTGGTAAATTTATTGATTAGGATAATTAAGTTCAAATTGATTCATAATTCTAAAAGTGCATGAGTTTTTTTATGTCTTTTTCTATGTGTGTACAATAATTACTTTAGATACTTCACTAGATTAATCCATTATCTCTTTATTAAGGGTGTTAAATAGCTACCCTAAAAGGAGCAACCTTTATCTAAAGATTATGAATTTCTTAAATTGTTATCTCCTTAGACTTCTTTGCTACGTTTGATTGTGTGTGTATAATTACTACTATCAATAGGCATAGGTTCTAAGATTACTTCTCCTTTTAGAAACCAACAATGGAAGTGATACCTAAAAAGCATAGAGCCTTATTTTCTACCTTACCCTTTCCTCCTTTTTGAGTTTATTTTGAGATCTACCCACTTTAGATTAGAATCCAACCATCTATCTAGCTCACATATAGATTCACACCCTTCTTAGAGACCAAACCTCCATCTATAAACCTTGTCAACAAATTGCATGCCCTACCAGCTATTCTATCAAAAGGTTGAAATAAACTGCATACCTATAACTCATTCCCTTGAGTGGAGTCTACCTCCATTGAGATCCTAAAATGCTATATTCTACCATATTCAACTATGGTGTGTATAAAACCAACATCAATAGTTCACTAGTGTTAGAAGGAGGGCATCACCCTTGATAATAGTAGTTATTATTTTCATAGAGTTACACTAGAGTCACCTAGGAAAGTGACCAGATCTAATTCCTAGGTTAGTTTTCTAGTCTCACCCCTGAAAAATCATAAGAGACCTAGAATTATGCCAAAAATCCTAACTAAAAATAATCCACCTACTCCAATAGGGAATCCATTACCTGTAAGGAACCCTTTACCTATTAACCAACCAATGGCTCAACCCTAGTTAGTTAAATATGTTATTTCCATCCCAAGAGATGTACATGATTTACCTAGAAATCCTAAAAAGTATCTACCATCCTCTACTTCTTCAGGAGAAAGGATAATAAAGGAACATATTAGATCTTTTAAAGCTATATTAAGGATAATGAATGTTTTCCATGAATATTTTAAATGAAAATTATTCCCTTTTACTTTAATGGATGCTACTTATGACTGGTATTTAAATATAACATAAAATTATATCACTTCTTGAGATGAATGTCAAGCAATTTTTGTTGTGTAGTTTGGATGGGTCACTAATCTTGGTTTGGTATACTATCACTTCACTAGCATGAGGAGAGAACCTAATGATACCATATGTGCTTTTAATGCAAAGTTACTAAATATGTACAATTGGTTGATCCTGAGATATAAACTAGATGAGCCATTAACATTGGAAAAGTATAAGAATGCTCTAAACCTAATCACTGTCATGTTACTAAGAAGAGTAGTTATTATCAATAATTTGGAATTAATATATGAAGAAGATATCAATATAGATAAGCAGGTTAATCTTTAGATGCCTAGAGCACCTAATGTCAACAATGACTTTCCCATGTTAAATTTGATTCCACATGTAAGGTAGAATGACCTAACATTCAATCAAAACTAGTTGTATATGTTACCTCTACTAACATATATAACACAACTAAATTTTAGATTCTTGAACAATCATATGATAGGTAATGGTTACCAATATAATCCATAAATAGCTACACTTCCCACTTCTATTTTACATGGTTTAGATTCTACAAAGGTAGATCTTGATTTTATCTATAAGATGGTTCAAAAGTTAAGAAATGACTTCTTTAATATGCAAAGGAAGATGGGAAATGCTAATGGCCTAACTAGAAATTAGAACACTATATTCTAAAGGTACAATAAACATTTCAATAGGCCTAACAAACTTCTAGAGATCAACATTGGAAAAATGGATCTTCCCAATTGGTGTATAATTCACAATACTGTTGATCATGGTGAGCTTAACTATATTTAATTTTGCACATCATTCTAAATCTTTCAAAGAGAGGTGGTTAGATAAAATTAGATGTGTAATCCACTTGAGCATCATCTAGATCCTAGTTCTTCTAGTACTACCATGTTCTTTGAAACTCATGAGTCTCCCTTTCAAGGTAAATATAATATTGAATTGGAACATAACATGGATGAAGCTCATGCTTTCTAGTAGTTCCAAAAAAGTACATATAATCTAAGGAATAAATAACCACTTATAGCATTAACTCCTCCAAATACCATGATAATTCCTCCTAATCCCAAGTAGATAATAATCCACTCCCTCTAAAAAGGAAAAATCAGTTGTAGAGCAAGGAAAAACTAAAAAAGGAGGATATAAAATTATAGAGGATATGAAAAACATCAATGAAAATATAAATATTCATGAGTTAGCTCAGATCCCTAAATAAAAGGAGCTTTTAGGGAAGTCTATTACTGGAAAGGCCACTATACAAAGAACTAAAGCATCTATAAATAAAGAGAAAGTTGCTTATGTTAATGTCATTTACAAGAGTAAGCCAAAATTTCTTCCCTTTCTATTAACTATTAGGGCATTTGGTAAAAATATTCATAACTAGTTAGTTAATTTTAGAGAATTTACAACTATCATTCCCACATCCTATGTCAGAAGCTTGGTCTCACTCCAAGCCCCTTAAATAGAATGGTTTCATAATTAAATAAAATAATAGTAATAGTAGTTGGAGAATTGACTAGTGTACGCATTCAAGTAGCATTTTGACTGTAAGTCTAGATGACCTTTGATATTATAACGGTACACATACCAAAATTATATGGACTATTTCTTAGTAGGGATTGGTCCAAAACTCTTAATGTATATCTTTCTATAGACTTATCTCAAATATGGTTACCATGGATGGGAATTTTAAATCAAATCTAAATCAATAGAGAGCTGAGAATGAAATATCCCATTATAGAATATAACATCAAAAATGAAGAGGTAAAGTATGAATCTCTTAGCCTTTATATTTATACCTTTATTGCATATAATTGAGTACAAAATCTATAACTTGATTGTTTGAATCATTTATGGATTATGCACTTTGACAACACTAGATCCAAGCAAGGATCAGTCATGGGAATTGAGCTAGTTGATCCACAAGGTAAAAATTTCTTGGTAGCTTATAGGTTGTAATTTCCATGCACTAAAAATAGAGTTTAGTATGAAGATCTAATTCTAGGATTACAATTACACTTAAGAAAATGTAAAGTAAATATTAGTATTTGTTGACTCAAAACTAGTAATTAACTAGGCTAGAAATAAATATCAGTGCAAGATGTCTTATTTAAAAAGATACAAGCATAGTGTGTGACTTGATTACAAGTTTTTAAGATTTTAACATAGTATTCTTTCTAAAAGATCAAAATCAAATCACTGATTCATTAGTTATTGTTGCTACTAATATGGAGCCACTACAAGAATCCAAGGTAGAAAATTTCTCAATTAAATTGGTACCGTATCCCTCTATTCTAAATAACATTAAAAATTTATAGGTCTTTGATGATGACCATCAAATTATTTAGTTTTTAACTAATTCAAATCAATTTGAGTCCTAAATCATTGAATGAAAATTACATTAATCACCTCTATCAAGAGGAATTAGATAAAGAAGGCATTCTCCAACTTAAAATGAATTGAATTCGAGCTAGGTTAGTCTCTATAGAAAGACCATTCAACATAGAACCTCAAGCTTAGCAACTCAGGTCTCCTAAGGTTAATGAATCAAACTTGAAAATAAAAAAATTAGGAGATGAGCACATCCCACACAATGTTAATATCAGCCTTAGATTCACCCCTAAGAAAAGAAAATGAGTAATGGATTTAATCACTCGTTATAAATATGTCATCACTTGGACATATGAAGCCTTAAAAGTATATGACCCACGGGTCATTACTCATATACTTCCTTTGAAGCTAGACCATAAACCATTTAGATGGAGGTAGAGACCAGTCAATCCTATTTTAGAGCCTTTCATTTAGAGAGAAGTGGAGAAGCTTTTAAGTCCAAAAATATTCTTCTCAATCCAACATTCTACTTGGGTGGCCAATTTATTCTTAGTAAAAAATGAGAATGGTGAGATTAGATTATGTGTTGATTTTAGGAATCTAAAAAAAGCTTCTAAAAAAGATAGTTATCCTCTGCCTTCTCTAGATGAGGTGATACAAATAGTATTTTTTTCTAAATGATGTCCTTTTTGGATGTTTTTTCAAGCTATAATCAAGTACTAGTACAAGTTGGGATAGAATGAAGAAAACATGCACTATGAAGTGGGGAAATTATGCATATAATAGGATGTCATTTGGGGTAATAAATGTAGGAATGACCATTCAATGTTCCATGGATCATGCTTTCAAAGGATTGATAATAAAATGCATAATCATCTACATGGACAATCTTATGGTGTTTTTAAAGAATAGGAAAGACCATATATGCCACTTATAGTCCATATTTGAGAAATGTAAGAGGTTTAGGGTTTCATTAAATCTAAATAAGAACATATTCAGAGTGACTAAAGGTATTCTATGATTGATAAACAAATTTTTCACCTTGTCAAAGTAGTGAAGAAGTTTCAACATTAAATTTTGAGAATTAAATCCATTGCAATCATCTATGATCTTACAATCAAGCACCCTATCATAGAACAAGATAAGAGAATGATGAGTCAAGTGCATGGCCAAACTAAAAGAATTCGACATAAATATCAAGCCTAAAAAGATAGTTTGAGGTCAAGGCTTTGTTTAACTTATGAATAAACTAGATCCATGCATCATTGTTAAAGATGTATGTGAAGATAAAGTATCTAAAGGAGAATGGTATAATAATATAATACAGTATTTAGTTATAAGAACTTGTTCCCAAAAACTCAATCGAGAAATAAGGAGAGCTTTAAGGCTTGAAGCTACTCATTACATGATCAAGAAAGGAGTATTTTAGAGAATAAATTATGAAGGTATTTATCTCAAGTACATATTTATAGATAAAGATAAATAAATCTTAGATAACTTACATCAAAAGATAGGTAGTGGTCATCTTTATCTAAATACCATGGCCCACTAGATCTTAAGAATGGGCTACTATTAGCCAACAATTTTTAAAGATGCTCATACTCATGTCAAAACATGACATGAATGACAAGCTATATATAAAATGTAAGTACATGCAATAATACCTCTATATATAGTTATTGAAGTCCATTCACCTAATGGGGTTTAGACTTCATTGGCATTATCAACTCAAACTCCTTACTAGGCCATAACTTTTCTGCATACTGCTACAAACTATTGCACTAGATGGACTGAAGCCATATCCATAAAGAATTTTAGATCAAAAAATGTGATTCTCTTAGAGTAACACATAACACCAATATTTGGCACACCCATTTCTTTGGTTTGTGATAACGGACTAGATTTCATATTAACAAAGTTTAATGAGTGGGCACACAACCAAAAAATTATTATCAGGTCATATTTTAATTATTACTCCCAGGGAAATGGAATGAAAGAATCAAAGAATAAGACTTTGATAAATTTAGTTAAGAAATTATTAGGGGATAAGCCTAAGGACTGACATAATTTATTAAATTATGCTCTTTAGGGAGACCAGACTAGACACAAGCAAGCCCTTAAAGCTTCATCTTATCTGTTGGTATATAGACATAGGCCCATCTTCCCAATTATATTGAAGCTACCTACTTATAAGTTCATATAGGACTATATGGATCCAAAAAATAAAACAAAATCAAGATTACTTGACATAGTAGAAATGAAAGATTCAAGGACTAAGGCCTTATATATTTTCAATAAACACTAAGATGTGCTCAAGAGGTGGTTTTATAAAAGAGCAAAGGTCAAAGCATTTAATATTTCAGATCTAGTGCTAATTTAGGAAGAAAGGACATCATTATAAGTTTGTCCCACTATGGATTAGACCGTACTAGATTTTAGGGATCATGGGCAATAATGCATTTCATTTGAAGGACCTGCAAGGTGATGAGCTTACATATCCAATCAATGAACAATTCCTGAATCACTACTTTAGGTTTGTGTCATCTATAGATATTATTGATTGATGAAGGATGCATTAATGTAGCTATAGGATTACATTATATTTATTAGTTTCTTATATTATATTTCTTGCTTTCTTAGATTATTTTCCTAATTTCTAGAATAATCTTTCCTACTTTTAGTATTTTTCTTTCATAGATTAGTTTCCTACTTTCTTAGTTTATATTTCCTTTCTTTCTTAGATTAGTTATTTTTTTTCCTTCCTTAATGATTAGAATTGTGTTTTCTCTAACTATAACTAAGATAAAAATCCAAACCAACTAAAATTATGACTTGTGGAAAAGGGGAAAAATAAAATATTGACACTTTGGGACTAGTTTCTATATTAGAGGTATTTCTATGTTTTTTGAGTCTTTGGGATGAAGGTAGGTAATCATGGATTATTATGAATGGTGTCACAATTGAATATTTTTACCAAGCATATATAATTTTATCATCGATTACTTCATACAAATTAAAAATAAATCTCATTTTATAGGATCAAATGGACTTATCACATTAAATACCTATTAGAAGTGACAATTTTGGGTATAGGTATGGCTAGCAGGGATGTTCTAGTAATTATTTGTTTTATAATTATACTATATCACTAGTGCTTTAGCTCTTTTATTTTCCATTAAAGAAAAAAATAAGAACAAAATAAAAATAAAAGAAAAAAACCAATGAGTTCAAAAGAGAAAAAGAAAATTTAAATAAAATTAAAAGGCTCACATGATGAAATAAGATCAATGTGCCTTGCATCAAGATCAAAAGAAAATAATGGAATGAGAAGATAACGATGCCAAGGTATCTCTATTAGGGATATGGATGCCTGAATGGAAGTAGAGAATGCCTAAGCTTCCCTTGTTTTTGATATTTAAGAGATACTAGAATGAAACCTAAAAATTCATCAAATCCTTTGAATAACTCATCAAAATAAGGGTTAAATAAAATACACATTTGACACACACAGATCTAGTAAATTAGAAGGAAATTATGTTGTGTGAATGAACTTAGGAGTCTCTTTCATGTTTATTATTTGATTATTCTTCTGTGACACACTTCATGATTGATTTAAGATTGCAAACTAGAGTTCTAGGTTCTAGAATACTGAGGAGTATTCTCCTTGTAAATTGCAATTTTTTGTACCCAAAATCCCCTTTCTTTTCATATGAAATGGGGACCCCCTTTATTTGTGGATTATACTATTGAATTTGAGTCCCTCTTTTATGTGTTTTTGCAAAAATAGAGGAAAAGATTGATTATTGTCCTTTCATACTTTGGAAAGATGGAATTGGTACTATGTTTTCATAGACTATATTTATAATTGTTTCATTAGGTTTTCATTTTCAGCCTTATCTTTATCAGAATTATGTAATTTGTATTTGTCGGGTATTTTTTTCATTATCTTATTCAAATCTACTAAGCTCTTTTAGACTTATTGTTGTGCGATTTTTGCCATAGACTTATTTATTTTGGAATATTGTTTAGACATTTTATGTAATGGAATTGGTCTTTGAACAATTTTTCCAATAAATTTTCCCCACAACAATCTTGTCAATATATTTTTACCAATATAAATTCCCTTTGGCCCTTTTGAACTTACCCTTTGGGATTTGTGTGACCTACCCTTTAGGACTTCTATCTTGAACATTTTCCCTATGAAGTAGATCCTTTTAAATTTTTGTCATCGGAACTTTTCCCTATAAAGTAAACCCTTCACCCCTTTTGCATTGACCCTTTGCCTTATCAGACTTAACCTTTAGGACTTTAGTCTTGGGTATTTTTCTCATTAAAAAATACCATACGAAATGGACCCTTCAAAAAAATTATCCATGAATTACACCTTTTGAAATTTTTGTATTTTCCCTTCAGACTTTTTTAGTGGGCATTTTTTCTAACAGAATTCCTTCAGACTTTGTGTTTTGGAAATTTTTTCCAAAAAAATTTAGTTTTCACAGCATTTTCCCCACAATAATTCTACCAAAACTATTATCCTTGGACTTATTCATTCAATATTTTGCCTCAAAATTATTATTTTGGACATTTTATCTAAGATGTTTTCCCTATAGATGATTGAATTCTTTTTAATATTTTGTCCGAAACAACCTTACCAAGACATTAGGGCACATACCCTTTGGGAGTTTTGTCTCAAGCACTTTTCCCTCCAAATGACCCTTCAAGATAATTATCTCAAACATTTTGTCTAAAAAAATTGGGTCTTTAGGAGAATTATTGTAGACATTTTATCCAAAATGATTCCCTTGACAAAATTAATATATAAACAAAAAAGATGAAAACAATTTCCCCACACAAAAATCCCACAACAATTTCCCCACACAAAATGGCCGAAACAATACCCTACTTTAAATGTCAATAGACCCAAAAATCCCATGGATTGGCCAAGTGGTACCCCTTCTTACAGAGAATTTTATTATGTTTTGATCTTAATTTGATTTTATCTTAGGTCATAATCATATTTTATTAATACTGAGACCTTAGGCTAAAAATATATATACTTGGTCATTTTTATATCTTTTGATTTATGCAATGTTAGAATTAATGCAAGGGATCTTTTATATATTCTAAGACTAGGTCTTAATCATATTTGTTAATACAACTCAAACCTTAGGCTAGAATACCTTTATGCAAGGTCCTTTATATTAACTTATATTTTTTTTATGCCTATAGATCTAATGACCCACATTTTCTTGAGTGAAGTTAATCCAATAGTGTGAGATAGAGTGTAATAAGTAAAATATTTTAATCAATGAAACCAATCTCATTCAAACCCATAGAGCACAATCAAATGGTAAATTTTAGCTCATACATCAAATATTGAACAAAGTGAGAACAATGGTTGAAAATTCAAAGGACCTATTGAGCCCCACTAGGGTGATAAGTGTCACCATCATGAAAATCCTAGTATAAAGATTGAATGATGTGAGTGTCAATATTCAAGATCCTAAAATCCATACAAATCTACCAAGTGGCCCCCTATAGTTAATATATTTATTGTGTGTGTGTGTGTGTGTGTGTGTGTGTGTGTGTGTGTGTGTGTGTGTGTGTGTGTGTGTGTGTGTGTGTGTGTGTGTGTGTTTTAAGTCACTTTTATTTTTATATTTGTAGGAGAAAATCTGCAAATGATAATTGTCAATCTTGCAAGAGTCAAAGAGTCAAGAACCAAGATCCATGGTGCATGTTAAATCACATACCAAAGATAAAATGATGTGAAATCAAGCATAAAAAGAAAGGGATTTCTAGAGAGACTAGGGTGGTGACAATTGTCACCCTCGTGGGAATGTTTAAGCAAAAATCCAATAGTGCATGGGAGCCTAGTAGATAGAGATCTAATAGTACAAGTAAAAAGTTAAAAATTCCATGGTCCCAAAATAAGAAAGGAGCTACCAAGTGGCATAAAAACATTTGGGCTGGGAATATAAATATCATAGATGCCCCAAAAATATGCCAATTGGAACACTCACATTTCATCATACATAAAATCAACATTATGAGTCTTAGGAGACTTTTCAAATATCCAAACTCAATGAGAGGCACAAGCAACATGTAATGCATAGTTATTTTTGGTTAGTCACAGTTTCAATCAGTATAAACCATTGATATAACAATAATTATCTTTGAAAATTAACTTTTAGTTCCATTTTCAATCACCTAGCCATTCAAACCATATATCCTTAAAAGGATAAGACTTTGTGCATGTACAATTTTGGAAACAGTGCATATATTTTGAATTTTTTTCATGCAATTCAAGCAATAATTGTAAAAATTACCTTCATCTTCATACACAGCATATGTTTCATAACTTTTACAAATTCTATTTTAAATTGATAAAGTTTAAGTAGACTCTTATATAATTCTAAACTACATTTAAAAGTCATGTTCTAATTATTACATGTAAGAACCTTACATGAACTTGGAGGATGAGGTGACCCCTTCCACAAGTATATATAAACAATTGTAATCCAACTTGAATTTTTTGTTAGAGAATTTTGAATATAGGAGAAACATCAATTTTGATCATCAAAAAATGTGTTTGAGTATTTTATTTCTAATTTCTATGTAATTAGTTATTGCTTCTTGGTTGTATGTTTCAATAATCTTTAGTGTGTAATAGATTTGAATGGATTCTTGATTATAATAATTTATGTACTGATTTGTAGATGTGAAACAACTATTGAAATATTGGTAAATGTATTGATTAGGATAATTAAGCTCAAATTGATTCATAATTCTAAATGTGTATGAGTGATTTTTTTGATGTAGTTTTCTATGTATGTGTAACAACTACCTCAGATAATTCATTATCCTAATCCATAATATACTAATTAAGTGTGTGCAATACTTGGCCTAAAAATAAAAAACTTTGTTTGAATCTTGTGAATTTCCTACATTTTTATTTTCTTAGACTTCTTATCCATGTCTGAATGTGTGTGTGCAATTGCTCCTAGCAATAGGCATAGGTTCTAAGAGCACTTGTCATGTTAGAAACCATCTAGGGAAGTGATTCCTAAAAACCATAGAGCCTTCTTTTTTGCCTTACCCTTCCATCATTTTTTATTTATTTTTAGATCCACCCACTTTATATTATAATCCAACCATCCTTCCATCTCACATATAGATTCACTACCATTATTAGAGACCACACCTCTATCTAAAAACCTTGTCAACAACCTACATGCCCTACTAGATATTCCATTAATAGTTTGAAAAAAACTACATACATTAAAATTATGATCGAGAGTGGAGTTCACCTCAATTTATATCCTAAAATGTTAGAGGATACCTCATTTGATTGTGGTGTGCATACAGCTTACATCAACATGATTGTAATCTACATTAAGAATGTTATTTTGAGGACTAGGTTAGTGAGATATGTGTAGTGTCTTTGCATTTAAAGAGTAAAAAACATGAATAGATGTGTTTTATATCTTATCATTCAAAACTCTTAATCACCACTTACAA
Organism: Torreya grandis; assembly: GCA_037957365.1. Lineage (NCBI taxonomy): Eukaryota > Viridiplantae > Streptophyta > Pinopsida > Cupressales > Taxaceae > Torreya > Torreya grandis. The sequence goes on from JARHVA010010128.1 coordinate 20,206, forward strand.
CCATGTCTTAAGTAGGCTTAAGAGAGAAAGGATTTGCTTATAAGGATAAGAGGTTTTGGAAGAGGTTGAGAAGTTTCAATAGTAAACTCTAAAGCTCTCACTAGGTCCAAGTGAAATAACTAAGGGCTCATATGACCAATGTAGTCATAATTTGAAGGTCTATAGCACAATAATGTAGACCTATAGGTCTTCAGACATGTAGGCATGTATTATACGATAAATTCAATGAATTATGTATTAACTCTTTTTTCTTTTAAGGCCCAGATGATATGATAAATGTGATGTAATTATGTTGTATGGGTTTAATATCATGGAGAAGAGTGTATAAATACATAATTAATATAAATATATAACTCATAAAACATCAAAATCACTACCTATAGATGATAACCAAGCAAGATTATAGTCTGAAGAGGACTATATGAGTACATGGAAGGGAGATACAAGGTTGCACATAAAAAATAAGTTATTAGTGTGAATATAATGTGGAGTAAGGTATTGAAGAGTTTTAAATATCTATATTTAAATCAATATAGAGTCTCTATCCTTAAAATAGACCCTAAAACTTAGTCAAGATTTTCTAATGATCATCTACAAGCCTGCTTAAGTAGCTACAATTGCTTTCAAAGTTCAGAAGAGAAAATATAATGTATATAGTCTATGGGAGGTTTGGTGAATGAATTTTTTTTTTGAAAAAGGTTATAAATGGTCATGAAAAATTCAATAAACATTTAAATTATCCTCTTATACCTAAATCATAACTTAATCCATCCAAAAGCCTTGTCATAAGGGGCATGAAGAAGAACACACTTGTGGTGGTAGATAAGTCATGAGGTATGTGAAAAACATAGTCAGACCTAAAATTATCAATAATTAATTAAGGTATAAATGTCAAATATTGGTCATGATGATATCTAAAAATAGGGAACAATGTATTTATAGGTAAGATTGTTAGTCCTAGGTATCTTTAGGCCTACAACTATGTATGTTCATGAGTAACTATTAGTTTTACGTAGCATGGTAAGTAAATCAATTATATTTACAATGAAATTGATTAATAGTTTAAATAAATAAAATTAAGATATTATACATGGTTATACAAGATGTAGACTCTTGAAATGATGAGGAAATGGAAGTTCTTAGCTCATAAGCTACTTATAGCCCTGTTAGAGATAGTTAGGCCTACATGGGTGATTGATGTAAATATGTGACCAAGGTAAGGATCAAACATAGGGTTAAATAAGTATTATATTGAAAACTAAAGTCTCAAAATTCCCCACTCAGTGCTCAAGATGATCTAAGGTAATAGAAAATCTAAAATGAATGTTTAAGTCTAATAAGTCCATGTGACCAAACACGCAAGCCTATAGAATAGATGATAAGAGAGATATATATTAGGAGTATAATGAAAACTAAAATAAATATACGAAATTTAAGTCAATAGTCTTGTAAAGAGTATTAAATTTAATAATCATGGTGAATGATAAGTGGTCAAGATAATATCATACCATATTTTATATGCAATCTCAATAATCTAATAGGAAGCCTATAGGCCTACTAAGGCCTAGATGAGGAAGAGAGACACTTATGATAGATGGAATTTTTAATTAAGTTTGATAAGAGATAGATTTTTAAGTTTAGACACATTCAAAATAATTTACACACCTATTCAAGGTCTTTCTTCTACTTTATCTACTCCATTGAAGGTTGTGATACTTAGGAGTACATATATAGCTTATTAATTTACCATGTGGGTTATTTAAGCATAATATCTAAAAGGTCATATTGATTCCTTAGAGATAATTTAGGATTCCAAGGGTTTTTAGGGGGTAAATTAAAAAAATTTAAAGGTCATTAAACTCTGAGTAATTCCTCATTATAGGTAAAATGCAAGAACATATTAGTTAGGGTCAAGAGTGTTACTTGGCCAAGAAACCCTCAGTCTCAATCAACAAGGTTATAAGACATAAATAAGGAAATAATAATGAACGTTATCATTGGATAAGTTCATAATTGATGTTTTATACCTATCTAAGGTATGAAAAATAAAAATAAACTCCAAGATGACATAACAAGTTCATTGTATCTCCTCAACCTCACAAAATGCAGTTTGCTTAGCTAAGGATGTACTTTCTTATGCTCATAATAATATAGTTAATTTTCATGGGATATTAATATATTTGGAGGTTTTAATGTAACTTATTCACTTAAAACTTATGGATTTTTTATTTTATTTAATTCCCTATCCTTTATGATTATCATTAAGAAGTTGAGTCACTCACAAGCTGCTAGAAAAACAAATTTTGAGTAGTTTAAGGAAATTTATCTCCAAATCACATGAAATGGATTGTATGAACCTTGAAAACACATGAAAAAAATTTCTCACTCTAAAATCAGCATCACCATGATTTTTTATTGTACTTATAATTGTAAGAACTACTTAAAAACTATACTTTTGTAAGATTGAGGTAAAAAAGTGGTGTTGAAGTTTGTATAAGGATTATAATGATTTTAAAAGGTGAATTGAGATGTATTTCACCTGTAAAAGTCCATAAAAACATATAATATAACCTATAAGTTCTCAAATAAACCTAAATTTTTAAGGTAGTCCAAAATAGGCTTAAATAAAGGCTAGTTATTTGGACATTTCATGGTTTTCCTACTTTTAAAAGGTTACAAATGCTCAAATATGTCATGGAATATTTTATTAGGCTAGGTAAATTTAATAAAACACTTTTTTTGTGTTTCACATGTGTGGATGTCCTTTTGTTCTAAATCTCTATTTCTAGGCCTAAGAGGCCTAATTAGGTCTAATTGGAAAAATAAATGGTATAAAATAGATACTTCCACTTGTATTTGGATCCTAAAACTTGGTATGGAATTTTAATGGGATAGAGGGTCCTAAAAAATTTGATCATTTATATAATATATTTTGTACACTCTTCTACACAATGAGCTTTACCTATTTTAAGGCTACAAGAAATAGGTAGAATATCATTTTATAAGAATATAATTGCATCTTATGGAGGCTTTTATGGATTTAAATTCCTTATTTTAGGTCTTATGTCATGTTTATAATAAATCCATTATGTAATATTTCCTGATTCAAAGTAAAACCAACTTTTCACCCTGCTACGCCTCGTAAAGAATAGTTCAAGTGATCAAAGCATCCAAATTGATGAATAAAACTCTTCAACACAATTTGGTAAGGATACAAATTACAATATACACCATTTGGATATTTGGAAGATTTCAATAAATTTTTTTCAATAAATATTCAAAGGTTTAAAAGGTCTCTAACAGTTTTAGGAGGACTTTATTTCCTTCCAACACCTAGTCAAGGAGATATAGTCAAACAAGGTCAAAGAGTCTCTAACATCCCTTAAAAGGTGTAAAGACCTCATAAATGGATGATAATAAGGTTTAATTTGAATACTTTATCAATACATGAAGACCTATTTTAAATGAATAGGATTCAATCATCAAGAAAGACATGCAATCTATAATATAGGGTGTGCAAGCAAGAATATAGGTACTTTAGTTGGTCATACTCCTCTAATCAATTTTAAAACTTCGTCTAAAGTTCCAAAAAATTATAATTTATACCTATACCACTTTTTTGAAATAAAAAAGAGATAATGAAGGAACTACTATGTAGGATTTGGAGAAGGACCTAATGGATGTCACATTTCTTAATTTTTAGGCTTTTACTTTGTCTCTCTCCTTTCTCATTTTCTCTATATGTAAGCCTATTTTTATAACTTTAAATAATATTTAACCTAAGTTTTGGTAGATCCATTCTCAAAAGATACTTGTGCTTTCCTCTTAATAATTAGTAAGACTAAATTCATGCCTCCTCAATACTTGTGATTGGTGTATGTTCATGGTTAGTTGATGAATGATAGTGATAGTACATGCTTTCTTTCATTATGTCATCTCTTTTTACATATTTACATGTGTTAGTTCATAGTTTGAATTTTCATAGTGTTCTTTAGTCATCTTGTATTTATGACAAGTGTAATCTTTCCTTAGAGTCTTTGGGAGACCTACTGATGAACTACATTAAATCATGCATCAAGATAAGCCACCATGTGAAATATTTATGTCTGGAGACCTTCATTTGAGAAGTGAAATCAGGTTCATGTAATATTTCAGCCTTATTAGTGAATATTAGATAAGTGAAGGACCCATTTTGGTGTATCACCTTAGTTAGATAGGTTTTCTTTCATTTTATCTTCATTCATTTTACCTATCAAACTGGGAATGTAGAGTAAAGAGCATAATTGATATATCAAAGGGAGCTATCCTTCAATATATATATATATATATATATATTCAATCCATCTATTATGCCACCCAAAATATATTATTCTGTCCATGTTACTTTATACTATGAAGGCTTGGAACTACCTTCACAAGGGTGCAAGTCTAGTAGATAACAATTATTATTTACCACCCAACTGTGATTGTTAAGATGATGTGTGTTTTATATATATAATTTTTATAGAATTCATCCCACTAGCCCTTTTTAATTCCTTTACAAATAATTTAGTCTTTTAATAGTAAAATAAAATGTTTACCTAGTTGAAATGAAGATTAACGAACTAGGAATTGATAATTTTGACCTCATAGGTCAAACTGTCACCCCTATAATTTAAAACTTTGATCATCATGATTTTTAACCTTGTCAATCATTATTTTGTTCTTTTTATGTCCTTAGAATGGTCACTTTGGACCTTATTTAGTAGATATTAGGGTACATTTAATAAGTTTAAGTTTTATTCCATCATATCAATGTGTATGTAAGTCACTCGATGACCTATTTAAGTGATTTTAAAGTGATGAAAGGAGTCTAGAGTGTCTTGATAGGTCTCATATCATGTGTCAAGGTCATGTCATGCTCTACAAGTGTTCAAATAGGTTGGTGATATTATTGGATAACATCATAACTTATTTGGTTGCATTTTGGATCATTTTATGTATTTTAGATAAGTTTTTGCAAGTTAATGTTATTATATTAATATAAAAAGGTCATGTTACATCTATTTATAGATGAAAATATATTTTTAAAACCTTTTTAAACATTTCCATTAGGTTTCTTGAGTGACTATGGTAGCTTTAGTACTAAAAGGGATCTTTTGAGGCTATTCATACAAGTTTTCAAGGTGAAATTGACTTTAAATAATATTAAATACATAATTTATCATCCTAAAGGTAATATATATGGTTTTAAGGAGTTTTAGATTCTAAAATGCAAAAAACCTATTCATCCATCCTATCAACTTCTTTGGTAGCTTAAGGAAGGTCATCAGTTTTTGCTTAGCATAGTTAGGAAAAAGAAGGTCAAGTTAAAAAATATATGGAAATGATAATGACACTAATTAAATTAAATTTAGTGTCATTAGTTTTCATAGTCATCCCCCCATATTTATGAACAATCTTTATGAATGTAAGGGGGTCACTACGTCCAAGTCATATAGATAACATCTAGGTTTGCCTTTGTTTCTTCACTTCAGAACTTGATGGATAAAAATAGTTATGGTGGGGTGATTTTAGGGTCAAATAGGGAATATTCCATGTTGGATTCATTAGGTAATTTATTTTTTTAATTGTCTTATGGTATAAACAAGTTGCCTATGTTTTTTGTCAAATCCAACAACTAGGAAATATGTTTTGATTTGGTGTCTTGGTATATGCATCTTCAAGGCTTATCAAGTTAATATCTCATTATTTATTCAAATATTAATTTAAAAAATCACATACCTCCATATTTGATAATGAATTTCCTTGAAATAGCATGTTGTGAGGTAGTCTTTTATCAAGGTGCAGTTTTAAAAGTAGTTCTTCATATAAAAATGTCTTTAAGAGGTTAGTATAAGATATTGGTAAGTAATTAAATGGAAATAAAATTTCATCCATATTAATAAGTAAATTCACATTAAATTCATGTTCTTATACTCTCTTGAGACTAATACTATCACTCATAGGTATAACTATAAGTCTAACAACATTAATGTCTCTGTGGACTTCAATGAATAAGGTGAGGAATAACATGGTAAATGAAAGTGAATAGAGAGGTAATAAGGATAATAAGTGATTTAAAAGAAGATCATGAAGTGGTTTCACAAAAATATCTATGAATCTTCAAGATTACTAATAGAACATGAGAACTAAGCATCCAATTAGGCCTTGTGTGTTATGATCACAATAGACTTCAAATATACTATGTGCACCTAAAAATGAACCATGAAAGTGTCAAATGGATTTTAAAGTTAATATAATACCATTAAAATATTATTATAAAATTAAATATACCAAAAAGTAACAAATGATGGTCATGAATAAGGTCTTTGAAGCATATTTTAATAGAGTTTAAGGCTTTTTAACAGTGTTTAAATAAAAAGTAATTTTTGGTTTCATGCTAATCAAGCCTTTTTTTATCAAGTTGATACATATACAAGTAATACAAGGTGAAATAGATAAAATGAATTAATTTATAGACATTTTTTAATTAATTCAACTTTATCATGCCTTCTTTTGTTAGTACAGAGGCGAAATTATGGACCAAATGACCATTCAATCTTAGTATCATGTTCTAGGCCTACTCTTGAAGTTTGGAAACTTGCATAAGATTTGAATTGTAGAGGAGAGTTTTAGTGTATGAAAGTATTTAAAAATGAGTCATGAACCAACATTGTTTTGTACCTATGATTATACCTTCAACTTAAATTGTGAATCTACAGCCACGTCTGTGTAGGCTTATCAAGAAGCTTGTGCATAAAGATGGTTGAGTTTTCATGTTTATAGGAGTATTTCAAGTGTGATAAAGCTTATAATGAGATTAAAGATAAAAAATTCCAATGAAATAGATAAAGAAGGCTAGGTTTCAAGGATTAACATAGAATGATTCTCATCTTACACCTATAGTTAGCCTATGAACTATAATGACCATTTAGACCTAATAAGAGCATGAAGGTGAAATATGCATTAAGGTGAAAGGTTAAGTGAATAGATGATTGATTTAATTCATGAAAACAAAGATACTAGACATAAACAGGTGAATATAATGTATCTTGAATCAATTTCACCTTGAATGATATAGTCACCTATAGGCATGTGGGTAGAAGTCAATAAAGTTACCTATCTAGTAATGTTTGAGTCTCTTTTAGTGGGTTTATCATATGAGGACTAAAGGGTTTTTTCTTGATGATTAAGTAAATTTTTAATACTTGAAATTGATCCTAAACCCAATCCAAATATTGATCTTCATACCAATTGAAAAGGTATAAGGCAACACTCAAAATTATCTTAAGGTATATGTGAGTTGGTATTAATGGTTAAAATCTTGACATTGGTGTGAGAGGTTATAGGAAAAATAATACCATGAATTAAGGTTTTAAAGGTTTGATATAAGGTTATGACACCTCAATTTTGTAACAAATTCCCTTCTTTTTCTCAGTGACTAGTAGGAGAGATCTATATGCACCAAATAATCATGTATAAGGTTATTACCTCCATGGTCTTCAAAATTGAATGAAAAGTGAATGCATGTGAGAAGGTGAAAACTTAGTAGAGTTGTATATAATTTAAATATAACTAGTAATGAATATTAGTGAAATCATCAGTGATATGTTTTATGGTCTAAAAACTTCAATTGTAGGCAGAATACCATATGACTTTCTACAGGCTTTAATGTTTTAGATAGGAAAACTTATTATTTGGTTTGAAGTGGAAAGACCTTAGACAGGTTGAAATTTATAAAAATTAGACACAAAAAACTTAATTATATTATAAATACATTTGAAACATTTAAAGACTTGTTTAAGGATCCCTAAGACTCCAAAACACAGTCTTGACAGCTAGTGAATGCCTACAACTATTCAAGCAAAGAAGATAATCCTATGAGTAGCTTCATGTGTATTATAGGGTAACCTATGTATTAAGAGGCATATATTTATTTTATATAAGTATATTACATTTTTAAAGGCATTCATTAGTGATTAGTTTCTCAAGATCACCTTGAAGTTGTACTAGCAGGTCACAAAGCTAGCAATACAATGGTATAACACTTTAGAGGCAAATATGTATACTTAAAGGTATTTTAAGATATTAAAAGAGGTCTTAAACTCAAAAATTAATTTTAAGGTTAATAAATAGTAGAAAAGAGGTTTGATAAACTAAGGAAGGTATGCCATCATTGGCTTAAAGGGTCTAATTACATCAAATAGGTCTAGGCTTGCACACATAGGCCTACATATGAATTGTGATGAAAGTGTGTTTGTGTAAAGTAATATGAGATATATATGGACCTAATAAGGTGTTTATAAATTCATTTGGACGTTTTATGATGTTTCTAACTCTTACACCAATAAGAATATCTCAAACTTAGATGGTTAGAGTCACTAACAATGATTTGTCTAATAACCCCAACATGAGTTTTTAATGTTGTAGAAGGTATTAAGGGAATAAATTAGAATGTAAATAATTGTATTTATTCATAAATTATATTTTATACCTTCTTAAATTAGTAAAACCTATATTCAAACATCAAAATTTGTACTTTCAAACATGTTTCTCCTTTAAGATTCATGGAATGCATGGTATGCCCATCAAAGGTCATGTTCTAATTCTTAGATATTTAATGAAAATATTATTGGTAAATTAATACCATATTATATTTTATATTATTACCAATGTTACAAATTCCTTTCATTAGTTTTTGATTTAACCCCCTGTGCTTTATGAATGATTGTTAAGATGGTAAGATCCATTAAACCCTCCTAAAAGAGATATTATAAGGCTTAATTATCTCAAATGGAATAATTTTACTTAAGAAAAAATTCATCACCTTCATATTTCTCATGATCATTAGGACACAATAATTGGTGGTATATTTGAAGGTACATGTGTATGAAATTGCTCAAAAAATAGGGTTGTGGGTGTCTTTGTGAGGAAATATGGTATGAAATCACTTCCAAACCATGGTAAAGGGTAAATTAAGATTTTATAAGGTTAAAAAAACTCTGAAAACACCTCTCCAAGTCTCATAAATAAGTATAGAGATTTTTAAGTTGTAAATTTTGTTAAAATGTGAAGGAAAACTCAATTGTAAGCCAAAAGGAGAGATTAGAAGCCTATAAAGTTCATCTAAAGTTATATACTAATGAGATTTAATATTGAAATGGTTTTTTAGGTCTAAAGTAGTCATTTAAAGTCCTCTAATATTTAAAAATTCTTGCCAAACAATCAAACTACCTCTCAAGCATGTAAAAGTGCCTAGACTAGAGTTTTTGGCCATTTCATGGTTCACCCATCCATACAAGGTATCATGAATTGAAATATAATAAGGTTAATGTTATTGGAATTTTTTTAAGGTAATTAAAAACTTCATAGGATTTTCAAATGTGTGGGAGGCCCATGGAGTAAAATATCCATTTCTAGGTGAGGAAGCCTAATTAAGCCTATTGCAGAGAATAAAAATGGTAGAAAAAGGACACTTCCACTAAGAGTTAGGTACTAAACGTTGGTATGGAGATATATGGGGATACTAGGTCCTAAAATATTTTATTATTTTTCAAATATCCCTCATATGTTCATCTACATAAGGAGGTTTACCTATTTTGAGGCCTACACAAAATAGAGAGAAAAATAAGTTAAAAGTACAAAATCACATCTTTGAGAGTATATTATCTCTCAAATTGTATTTTTTTAGGTAGTTTATGATGTTTATATGACATAAATGTATGTAAAGTTCTTTCTTCTAGGAAAAACCAATTTATTTTCCTTTATATGCCTTGATGCAAGAGAAGGAGTTTAAGTTGTCACACAACCAAGTCAATATAGAGGAGATATTCAATGAGCCTTTTAAGGTTCCTTCTTAGCTTTTAAATCAATTAAATTGAAACAAAAATTCAAGAGTTTTGTTTCAAGAAACATTAAAATGATTTAAAGAATCTCAACAACCTTGAAGATACCTTTTCCTCTCATATGCCAAGTGAAGGAGACAAAGTCAAAGGATCTTCAAAGAGACTTCTAATGACCCAAGTAAAGTGGAAAAACCTAATAAATGGATTAGGATAAATTTGAAATGAAGGAACTTATGAAAAATTGAAGATATATTTTCATGGAAGAGGACTTATTCATCAAGGAGGGCATGCAATCAATGATATAGGGAATGTGAAAAAAAATTTAGGCATTTCAAAGGGTCAAACTTCACCAATCAATGATCAAGACTTATTCAAGATTCCAAATAAATCTCAGCTCTACCTTTTATTTCATTCTTGTAAGGAATGAGAATAGAGAATCTAGGAAACACTATGTAGTGATTTTTAGTGTGTGAGGACAAAGTGAGTCACCCCTATTTTAGGGCTACTTTGTCTCCCCTCTCCTGCTCTTTTCTTTTGTAATATATTTTCCAACATTGTCATATCAATTTTTTGGTTTAGTTATGATAAAAGTCTATCAAAATTTTGTACTACACCTTTTGAAGAAATAATAATCTAGTTTCATCCATTTTTAGGTTGTTGTGTGAAGTATATATGTAATTTTTAGTGATATAACATTGTGAATCAATACTTTTCATATGTTAATGTCTAGTTTTTGTACCTTATTACAACATATTTTAGTTTCTATATGTCATAATAAGTGTCTAAGTTCAATCTCAGTCTAGGTTTGGATGTAAATTAAATAAATTTTAATTCCTTCCATACTAAAAGTGAGTGTTTTAAAGGCCTTTGTGTGAAACACTATTGAAGAATTCATAGGTCTAAAGTGAAGTGAATGTGTTTAGACTACTTTGCATCCTAAGAGTTTTAATTTCAAGAAAAATTGGTCATAAACATTGGTGCATCACCATTCATTCAAGTTTTTCATGTCAATTCTAGTTCAAACATTATCCCTTCACCCTTTCCCTTAGTCAACAATTAGTAGTTAGTAGGATTAAATACAAATTTAAAAATGAGTCATGAACCAACATTTTTTTTGACCTATTATTAGACCTTTAGCTCAAAATGTGAATCTCTAGCCACGTTTGTGTAAGCTTATCAAGAAGCTTGTGCATAAATATGGTTGAGTTTGCATTTTTTTAGGAGGATTTTAAGTGTGATAAAGCTTCTAATGAGTTTAAATCTAAAAATTTACAATGACCTATATAAAGAAGGATAGGTTTCAAAGATTAACATAGAATGATTCTCAACTTACACATATAGGAAGCCTATGAGCTATAATGACCATTCAGACCTAATAAGAGCATTATTTTGAAATATGTATTAAAGCGAAAGGTTAAGTGAATGGATGATTGATTTAAGTCATGAATACAAAGAGACTAGACATATAGAGGTGACTATAATGGATCCTTAATCAAGTTCACCTTGAATACTATAGTCACCTATAGGAGTGTGCGTAAAAGTAAATAAAGTTACCTATCTAGTAATACTTGAGTCTCTTATAGTGGGTTTAGCAATTGAGGATTTTAGCAAAGGTTTTATTTTTGGTGATTAAGGGCTTTTTCAATACTTGGAATTGATTCTAAACCCAATCGAAATATTTTTATTCATACTAATTGATGAGGTATAAGGAAACACTCATAATTCTCTTACAGTATATGTGAGTTGGTATTAATGGTTAAAAGCTTGACATTGGTGTGAGAGGTTATAGGACCAAGAATGTCATTATTCAAGGTTTTAAAGGTTTTATATAAGGTTATGAAACCTCAATGTTGTAACAAAGTTCCTTCTTTTTCTTAGTGACTAGTAGGAGAGATCTATATCCACCAAATAATCACGTATAAGGTTATTTGAGTACCTCCATGGTATTTAAAATTGAATAAAAAATGAATGAATGTGAGAAGGTGAAAATTTAGTAGAGTTGTATATAACTTAAATATAACTAGTAATGAATATTATTTCAATCCTTGGTGACATGTTTTATGGTCTAAGAACATCAATTGTAGGCAAAATACCATATGACTGTTTACATGCCTTAATGTTTTAGATAGGAAAAATGTTTATTTGGTTTGAAGTGGAAAGACCATAGATAGATTGAGATTTATCAAAATTATACACCAAAAAATTAGTTATATTATAAATACCTTTGAAACACTCAAAGACTTATTTAAGGATCCCTAAGACTCCAAAACACAGTCTTTACAACTAGTGAATGCCTACAACTATTCAAGTTAAGAAGATAATCCTATTAATAGTGTCATGTGTAATATACAGTAACTTAGGTGTGAAGAGGCATATATTTATTTTAGATAAGTATCTTAAATTTTTAAAGGCATTAACTAGTGATTAGTTTCTCAAGATCACATTGAAGTTGTACTAACATGTCATAAAGTAAACAATACAATGGTATAGCACATTAGAGACAAATATGGATACTTAAAGGTAGTTTTCAATATTAAAAGAGGTCTTAAACTCAAAAATTAATCTAAAGGTTAATATATAGTATAAAATAGGTTTGATAAACTAAGGAAGGTATGCCATCATTGGCTCAAAGGGTCTGATGACATCAAATAGGTCTAGGCTTGCACACACATGCCCACATATGAATTGTGATGAAAGTGTGTTTGTGGAAATTAATATGAGATATATATGAACATAATAATGTTTTTATAGATTCATTTTGATGTTATATGATGTTTATAACTCTTACACCAATAAGAATATCTCAAACTTAGATAGTTAGGGTCACTCACAATGATTTGTTTAATAACCCCAACATGAGTCAATGATGTTGTAGAGGGTCTCAAGGGAATAAATTAGAATGGAATTCATTGGATTTGGTCATAAAGGATATTTTATACCTTCTTAAATTATTGGAACCTAGATTCAAACATCAAAATTTGTACTTTCAAACATGTTTCTCGTTCAAGGTTCATAGAATTCATGTTATGCCCATCAAAGGTCATGTTCTAATTCTTTGATATTTAATGACTATTATTGGTAAATTAAGACCATATTATATTTTATTTTATTCCTAATGTTATAAATTCCTTTCATTAGTTTTTGATTTAACCCCCTGTGCTTTATGAATGATTGTTAAGATGGTAAGATCCATTAAACCCTCCCAAAAGAGAAAATGTATGGTTTAATTACCTCAAATGGAATAATTTTAATTAATTTTTTTTATCACCTTCATATGTCTGATGATATATAGGACACTATAATTGGTTGTATATTTTAAGGTACATGTGTATGAAATTACTAAAAAAATAGCGTTGTGGGTGTCATTGAGAGGAAATATGGTATGCAATCACTTCCAAACCATGGGAAATGGTAAATTAGGATTGGATAAGGTTCCAAAATCTCTCCAAACACATATCCAAGTCTCATAAATAATTATATAGATTTTTAAGTTGTAAATTTGGTTAGAATGTGAAGGAAAACTCAATTGCAAGATAAAAGGAGAGATTAGAGGCCTATAAAGTTCATCTAAAGTCATATACTAATGAGAATTAATTATTAAATTGTGTTTTAGGTCTCAAAACTTAATTTCCAATCATGTAATCTTGAAAAATTCTTTCCAAACAATCAAACTACCTCTCAAGCACGTACAAGTGCCTAGACTAGGGTTTTTGGCCATTTCATGGTTCACCCATCCATACAAGGTATCATAAATTAAAATTTGATAAGGGTAATGTTATTTTAATTGATTAAGTTAATAAAACACTTCATAGGATTTTAAAATGTGTGGGAGACCCATGGAGAAAAATATTCATTTCTAGGTGAGGAGGCCTAATTAGGCCTATTGGAGAGAATAAAAATGGTAGAAAAAGGACACTTCCACTAAGAGTTAGGTACTAAGACTTGGCATGGAGATATATGGGGATAATATGTCCTCAAATATTTTATTCATTTTCCAATATCCTTCATAAATTAATTTACACAAAGATGTTTACCTATTTTGAAGGCTACAAGGAATAGACAGAAAAACAAGTTGAAGGTGCAAAATCACATCTTTTGGAGTGTATGATCAATTCAATTATATTTTTTTAGGTATTTTATGATGTTTATAGGACATAAATGGATGTAAATTTCATTATTACATGGAAAACCAATTTTTTTTCCTTTCTATGCCATGATGTAAGAGGAAAAGTTCAATTTGTCACACAACCAAGTCAATATAGTGGAGTTATTCAATAAGCTTTTTAAGGTTCCTTCTCAGCTTATAAACCAATTAAATTAAAATAAAAATTCAAGATTTTGGTTTCAAGAAACATTAAAATTATTGAAAAAGTCTCAAAAACCTTGAAGAGAACTTTTCCTCTCATATGCCAAGTGAAGGAGACAAAGTCAAAGGATCTTCAAAGAGATATCTAATGACCTAAGTAAGGTGGAAACCCCTAATAAATGGATTAGGATAAATTTCAAATGAATTAAATTATGAAAAATTGAAGATATATTTTCATGGAAGAGGATTTATTCATCAGGGAGGATATGTAGTCAAGGATATAGGGAATGTGAACAAAAAATTAAGCATTTCAAAGGGTCAAACTTCACCAATCAATGATAAAGACTTATTCAAGTTTCCAAATCAAGTTCAACTTTACCTTTTATTTCATTCTCTAAGGAATGAGAAGAGAGAATCTAGGAAACACTATGTAGTGATTTGAAGTGTGTGAGGATAAAGTGAGTCACCCCTATTTTAGGGCTACTTTGTCTCCCCTCTCCTACTTTTTTTTATTTGTACTTTCTTTTCCAGCATTATCATATCAGTTTTTGGGTTTATCTATGATAAAAGGCTATCAAAATTTTGTACTACACCTTTTGAAGAAATAATAATCTAGTTTCCTCTATTTTTAGGTTGTTGTGTGAAGTATATATGTAATTTTTATTTATATAACATTGTGAATTAGTACTTTTCCTATGTTAATGTCTAGTTTGTGTACCTTATTACAACATATTTTAGTTTTTACAGGTCATAATAAGTGTCTACATTCAATCTCAATCTAGGTTTGGATGTGAATTCAATAAAATTTAATTTCTTACATACTAAAAGTGAGTGTTTTTAAAGCCTTTGTCTAAAACACTATTATAGAATTCATAGGTCTAAAGTGAAGTGAATGTGTGTAGACTTTTTTGCTTCCTAAGCTTTTAATTTCAAGAAAATATGGTCATAAATATTGGTCATCACCTTTCTTTCATGTTTTTCATGTCAATTCAAACACAAACATTATCCCTTTCCCTTAGTAAAAAATTAGTAGTTAGTAGGATTAGATACAATTTAAAAATAAGTCATGAACCAACATTTGTTTTGATCTATGATTAGACCTTCAACTCAAAGTGTGAATCTATAGCCACGTCTGTGTAAGCTTATCAAGAAGCTTGTGTGTAAATATGGTTGAATTTGCATGTTTCTAGGAGGATTTCAAGTGTAATAAATCTTATAATGAGTTTAAATCTAAAAAATTTCAATGACCTAGATAAGGAAGGATAGATTTTAAGGATTAAAATAGAATGATTCTCAGTTTACACCTATAGTTAGCCTATGAACTATAATGACCATTTAGACCTAATAAGAGAATGATGGTGAAATATGCATTAAGGTGAAAGGTTAAGTGAGTGGATGATTGATTTAAGTCATGAAGACAAAGAGACTATACATAAAGAGGTGACTATAATGGATCTTGAATCAAGTTCACCTTGAACACTATAGTCACCTATAGGCATGTGGATGAAAGTAAATAAAGTTACCTATCTAGTAATATTTGAGTCTATTTTAGTGGGTTTAGCATATGAGAACTATAGCAAAGGGTTTGTTCTTGATGATCAAGGAAATTTTTAATACTTTTAATTGATTCTAAACCCAATCCAAATACTAATGTTCATACCAATTGATGAGCTATAAGGCAACACTCAGAATTATCTTAAGGTAAATATGAGTTGGCATTAGTGGTTAAAATATTGACATTGGTTTGAGAGGTTACAAGACCAAGAATGCCATGAATTAAGGTTTTAAAGGTTTGATATAAGGTTATGACACCTCAATGTTGTATCAAAGTTCCTTCTTTTTCTTAGTGACTAGTAGGAGAGATCTATATGCACCAAATAATCACGTATAAGGTTTTTTGAATACCTACATGGTATTCAAATTTGAATAAAAATTGAATGCATGTGATAAATTTAAAATTTAATAGAGTTTTATATAAATTAAAGATAATTAGTAATGAATATTAGTTCAATCCTTATTGATATGTTTTATGGTCTAAAAACTTCAATTGTAGGCAGAATACCATATGACTTTCTACAGGCCTTAATGTTTTGGATAGGAAAAATGTTTATTTGATTTGAGGTGGAAAGACCATAGATAGGTTGAGATTTCTCAAAATTTTACATTAAACCCTTAATTATATGATAAATACCTTTGTAAAAATCAAAGACTTGTTTAAGGATCCCTAAGACTCCAAAACACAATCTTGACAACTAGTGAATGCCTACAACTATTCAAGCTAAGAAGATAATCCTATGAATAGTGTCATGTGTATTATAAGGTAACCTAGGTGTGAATAGGCATATATTTATTTTAAATAATTATATTACATTTTTAAAGTCATTGAACAATGATTAGTTTCTCAATATCACCTTGAAGTTGTACTAACAGGTCACAAAGTTAGCAATACAGTGGTATAGCACCTTAGAGGCAAATATAGATACTTAAAGTTATTTTACGATATGAAAATAGGTATTAAACTACAAAATTAATTTTAAGGTTAATACAGAGTAGAAAAGAGGTTTGATAAACTAAGGAAAGTATGCCATCATTGGCTCAAAGGGTCTAATTACATCAAATAGGTCTAGGCTTACACACATAGGCCTACATATGAATTGTGATGAAAGCGTCCTTGTGGAAAGTAATATGAGATATATTTGGAGCCAATAATATTTTTATAACTTCATTTTTATGTTATATAATGTTTCTAACTCTTACACTAATAATAATATCTCAAACTTAGATAGGGTCACTAACAATAATTTGTTTAATAACCCCAACATGAGTCAATGATGTTGTAGAAGGTCTTAAGGGAATAAATTAGAATGGAAATATTTGTATTTGGTTGTCAAGGATATTTTATTCCTTCTTAAATTATTAAAACCTAGATTCAAACATCAAAATTTGCACTTTCAAACATGTTTCTCCTTCAAGGTTCATAGAATGCATGGTATGCCCACCAAAGGTCATGTTCTAATGCTTAGATATTTCATGAAAATATTATTGGTAAATTAATACCATATTATATTTTATAGTATTACCAATGTTATAAATTCCTTTCATTAGTTTTTGATTTAACCCCCTGTGCTTTATGAATGATTGTTAAGATGGTAAGATCCATTAAACCCTCCTAAAAGATAAAATGTATGGTTTAATTACCTAAAATGGAATAATTTTACTTAAAAAACATTTTTATCACCTTAATATGTCTCATTATCATTAGGACACAATAATTCGTGGTATATTTGAAGGTACATGTGTATGAAATTGCTCAAAAAATAGGGTTCTGGGTGTCTTTGTGAGGAAATATGTTATGAAATCACTTCAAAACCATGGGAAAGAGTAAATTAATATTGGATAAGGTTCCAAAAACTATAAAAACACCTATCCAAGTCTAATAAATAATTTTATATCTATTTAAGTTGTAAATTTGGTTAAAACGTGAAGGAAAACTCAATTGCAAGCGAAAAGGAGAGATTGGAGGCCTATAAACTTCATCTAAAGTCATATAATAATGATATTTAATTATGAAATGGTGTTTTATGTCTCAAAAATTAATTTATAGTCCTCTAATCTTTAAAAATTCTTTCTCTATAATCAAATTACCTCTCAAGCATATACAAGTGCCTAGACCAGAGTTTTTGGCCATTTCATGGTTCACCCATCCATATAAGGTATCATAAATTTAAATTTGATAAGGGTAATTTTATTTGAATTTTTTAATTTATTAAAACACTTGATATGAGTTTCAAATGTGTGGGAGGCCCATGGAGCAAAATATCTTTTTTTAGGTGAGGAGGCCTAATTAGGCCTATTAAAGAGAATAAAAATGGTGGAAAAACAACACTTCCACTTAGAGTTAGGTACTAAAATATGGTATAGAGATATATAGGGATACTAGGTGCTCAAATATTTTATTATTTTTCTAGTATCCTTCATACATTCATCTAGACAAGGAGGTTTACCTATTTTGAGGGCTATAAGGAATAGAGATAAAAATAAGTTAAAGGTACAAAATCACATCTTTTGGAGTGTTTGATCACACCAATTGTATTTTTTTAGGTATATTATGATTTTTATAGGACATAAATGGATTTAAATTTCCTTCTTCTAGGAAAACCCAATTTATTTTCCTTTCTATGCCATGATGCAAGATGAGGAGTTCAAGTTGTCACACAACCAAGTCAATATAGAGGAGTTATTAAATAAGCTTATTAAGGTTGTTTCTCAGCTTCTAAATAACTTAAATTGAAATAAAAATTAAATATTTTGGTTTCAAGAAACATTTAAATGATTTAAAGTGTCTCAAAAACCTTGAAGAGACCTTTTGTTCTCATATGCCAAGTCAAGGAGACAAAGTCAAAGGATCTTCAAAGAGACGTATAATGACCCAAGTAAGGTGGAAAAACCTAATAAAGGATTAGGATAAATTTTAAATGAAGGAAATTATGAAAAATTAAAGATCTATTTTCATGGAAGAGGGCTTATTCATCAAGGAGAACATGCAATTAAGGATATAGGGAATGTGAACAAAAATTTAGGCATTGTAAAGGGTCAAACTTCACCAATCAATGATCAAGACTTATTAAAGTTTCAAAATCAAGTTCAACACTACCTTTTATGTCATTCCTATAAGGAATGAGAAGAGAGAATCTAGGAAACAATATGTAGTGATTTGAAGTGTGTGAGGACAATGTGAGTCACCCCTATTTTAGGGCTACTTTGTCTCACCTCTCCTACTATTTTCTATTTGTAATTTTTTTTCCAACATTATCATATCAATTTTTTGGTTTAATTATGATAAAAGGCTATCAAAATTTTATACTACACCTTTGAATAAATAATAATCTAGTTTCCTCAATTTTTAGGTTGTTGTGTGAAGTAAATATGTGATTTTTAGTGATATAACATTGTGAATCAGTACTTTTCCTATGTTAATGTCTATTTTTTGTACCTTATTACAATATATTTTATTTTCTATAGGTCATAATAAGTGTCTAAGTTCAATCTCAGTCTAATTTTGGATGTGAATTCAACAAATTTTAATTCCTTCCATACTAAAAGTGAGTATTTTGAAGGCCTTTGTGTGGAACACTATTGTAGAATTTATAGGTATGAAGTGAAGTCAATGTGTGTAGACTCATTTTCTTCCTAAGAGTGTTAATTTCAATAAAAATTAGTCATAAACATTGGTACATCACCTTTCATTAAAAAATTTCCATGTTAACTCTAGTGTAAACATTATCCCTTCACCCTTTCCCTTAGTCAAAAAATAGTAGTTAGTAGGATTAGATACAAATTTAAAAATGAGTCATGAACAAACATTTTTTTTGACCTATGATTAGACCTTCAACTCAAAGTGTGAATCTATAGCCACATCTATGTAAGATTTACAAGAAGCTTGTCCATAAAGATGGTTGAGTTTGCATGTTTCTAGGAGGATTTCAAGTGTGATAAATATTCTAATGAGTTTAAAGATTAAAAATTCCAATGACCTAGATAAGGAAGGCTAGGTTTCAAGGATTAACATAGAATGATTCTTAGCTTACACCTATAGTTACCCTATGAACTATAATGAGCATTCAGACCTAATAAGAGCATGATGGTGAAATATACATTAAGGTGAAAGGTTAAGTGAGTGGATGATTGATTTAAATCATGAACACAAAGTGACTATACATAAAGAGGTGACTATAATGGATCTTGAATCGAGTTCACATTAAACGCTATAGTCACCTATAGGCATGTGGGTAAAAGTAAATAAAGTTACCTATCTAGTAATATTTGAGTCTCTTTCAGTGGGTTTAACATATGAGGAGTGTATGAAAGGGTTTTTTCTTGATGATTAAGGACATTTTTAATACTTGGAATTTATTATAAACCTAATAAAAATATTGATCTTCATACCAATTGATGAGGTATAAGGCAACACTTAGAATTCTCTTGAGGTATATGTGAGTTGGTATTAATGGTTAAAAGATTCAAATTAGTGTGAGAGGTTATAGGACCAAGAATGACATGAATGAAGGTTTTAAATGTTTGATATAAGGTTATGACACCTCAATTTTGTAAAAACGTTTCTTCTTTTTCTTAGTGACTAGTATGAGAGATCTATATACACCAAATAATCACTTATAAGGTTATTTGAGTACCTCCATGGTCTTCAAAATTGAATAAATAGTGAATACATGTGAGAAGGTGAAAATTTAGTATATTTATATAGAATTTAAATATAACTAGTAATTAGTATTAGTACAATCCTCAGTGATATGTTTTATGGTTTTAAAACTTCAATTGTAGGCAGAATACCTTATGACTGTCTATAGGCCTTAATGTTTTATATAGGAAAAATGATTATTTGGTTTGAAGTGGAAATACCTTATATAGGTTTATATTTCTCAAAATTAGACACAAAACACTTAATTATATGATAAATAACTTTGAAACATTCAAAGACTAGTTTAAGGTTCCCTTAGACTCCAAAACATAGTCTTGACAACTAGTGAATGCCTACAACTATTCAAGCTAAGAAGATAATGTTGTGAATAATATCATGTGTATTATAGGGTAACCTAGGTGTGAATAGGCATATATTTATTTTAAATAAGTATATTACATTTTTAAAGGCATTCATCAGTGATTATTTTCTCAAGATCACCTTGAAGTTGTACTTACAAGTCACAAAGATAAAAATACAGTGGTATAACACCTTAGAGGAAAATATGGATACTTAAAGGTAGTTTATGATATTAAAATATGTTTTAAACTCACAAATCAATTTGAAATTTAATACAGAGTAGAAAATAGGTCTGATAAACTAAGGTAGGTATGTTATCATTGGCTCAAAGGGTTTGATTACATCAAATAGGTCTAGACTTGCACACATAGGACTACATATGAATTGTGATGAAAGTGTGTTTTTGGAAAGTAATATGATATATATATATATATATATATATATATATATATATATATATATATATATATATATATGTATATATATTTGTGTGTGTGTGTGTGTGTGTGTGTGTGTGTGTGTGTGTGGATCTAATAAGGTGTTTATAACTTCATTTGAATGTTTTATGATGTTTCTAACTCTTACACCAATAAGAATATCTCAAACTTATATAGTTAGGGTCACTAACAGTGATTTGTTTAATAACCCCAACATTAGTCAATGATGTTGTAGAGGGTCTTTAAAAAATAAATTATAATTGAAATCATTGGATTTGATCATCAAGGATATTTTACACCTTCTTAAATTATTAAAACCTAGATTCAAAAATCAAAATTTGCACTTTCAAACATGTTTCTCCTTCAAGGTTCATAGAATGCATGGTATGCCCATAAAAGGTCATGTTCTAATGCTTAGATATTTCATGAAATTATTATTGGAAAAATTAAGACCATATTATATTTTACAGTATTCATAATGTTATAATTTCCTTTCATTAGTTTTTGATTTAACTGCCTGTGCTTTATGAATGACTGTTAAGATGGTAAGATCTATTAAACCCTCCTAAAATATAAAATGTATGGTTTAATTACCTCAAGTGGAATCCTTTTACTTAATTTTTTTTTCACCTTCATATGTTCATGATTATTAGGACACAATAATTGTTGGTATATTTGAAGGTACATGTGTATGAAATTGCTCAAAAAATAGGGTTGTGGGTGTCTTTGTGAGGAAATATGGTATGAAATCACTTCCAAACCATTGGAAAGGGTAAATTAAGATTTTATCAGGTTTAAAAAACTCTAAAAACATCTCTAAAATTCTCATAAATAATTATATAGCTTTTTAAGTTGTAAATTAGGTTAAAATGTGAAGGAAAACTCAATTGCAAGCTAAAAGGAGATATTGGAGGCCTATAAAGTTCATCTAATAATGAAATTTAATTTTTAAATGGTTTTTTAGGTCTCAAAAAGTCATTTCCAATCCTATAATCTTGAAAAAATCTTTCCAAATAATCAAACTACCTCTCAAGCATGTACAAGTGCCTAGACTAGGGTTTTTGGCCATTTCATGGTTCACCCATCCATATAATGTATCATAAATTGAAATTTGATAAGGGTAATGTTATTGTAATTTGTTAATTTAATAAAAAACTTCATAAGAGTTTCAAATGTGTGGGAGGCCCATGGAGAAAAATATCCATTTTTAGGTGAGGTGGCCTAATTAGGCCTATTGAAGAGAATAAAAATGGTAGAAAAAGGACACTTCCACTTAGAGTTGGGTACTAAAACTTAGAATGGATATATATTGGGACACTAGGTACTCAAATATTATATTATTTTTCCAATATCCTTCATATGTTAATCTACACAAGGAGGTTTACCTATTTTGAGGGCTACAAGGAATATAGAGAACAATAATTTAAAGGTGT
This sequence comes from Torreya grandis, assembly GCA_037957365.1. NCBI lineage: Eukaryota > Viridiplantae > Streptophyta > Pinopsida > Cupressales > Taxaceae > Torreya > Torreya grandis. The sequence continues at coordinate 42,804 of JARHVA010010128.1, forward strand.
AAAATCACATATTTTGGAGTATATGATCACTCCAATTGTATTATTTTAGGCATTTTATGATGTTTATAAGACATAAATGGATGTAAATTTATTTCTTAAAGGCAAAACCATTTTTTTTTCCTTTCTATGCCATGATGCAAGAGGAGTTCAAGTTGTCACATAACTAAGTCAATATAGAGGAGTTATTCAATAAGCTTTTTAAGGTTCCTTATTAGCTTCTAATTGACTTAAATTTAAATAAAAAGTCAATATTTTAGTTTTAAGATACATTTAAATTATTTAAAGAGTCTCAACAAACTTGAAGAGACCTTTTCCTCTCATATGCCAAGTCAAGGAGACAAAGTCAAAAGATCTTCAAAGAGACTTCTAATGACCCAAGTAAGGTGAAAAAACCTAATAAATATATTAGGATAAATTTCAAATGAAGGAACATATGAAAAATTAAAGATCTATTTTCATGGAAGAGGACATATTCATCAAGGAGGACATGTAATCAAGGATATAGGGAATGTGAACAAAAATTTAGTCATTTCAAAGGGTCAAACTTCACCAATCAATGATCAAGACTTATTAAAGTTTATAAATCAAGTTAAACTCTACATTTTATCTCATTTTTTTAATTAATGAGAAGAGAGAATATAGGAAACACTATGTAGTGATTTTAAGTGTGTGAGGACAAAGCGAGTCACCCCTATTTTAGGGATACTTTTTCTCCCCTCTCCTACTCTTTTCTATTTTTACTTTCTTTTCCAGCATTATCATATCAGTTTTTTGATTTAGCTATTATAAAAGGCTATCAATTTTTTTTACTACACCTTTTGAAGAAATAATAATCTATTTTCCTCCATTTTTAAGTTGTTGTGTAAAGTAAATATGTTATTTTTAGTGATATAACATTGTGAATCAATGCTTTTCCTATGTTAATGTCTTTTTTTTTTACCTTGTTACAACATATTTTAGTTTCTATAGGTCATAATAAGTGTCTAAGTTTAATCTCAGTCTAGGTTTGGATGTGAATTCAATAAATTTTGATTCCTTCCATACTAAAAGTGAGTGTTTTTAAGGCCTTTATGTGAAACACTATTATTGAATCCATATGTCTTAAGTGAAGTGAATGTGTGTAGACTCCTTTGCTTCCTAAGAGTGTTAATTTCAAGAAAAATTGGTCATAAACCTTGGTGCATCACCTTTTATTCATTTTTTTCATGTCAATTCTAGTGTAAACATTATCCATTCACCCTTTCCCTTAGTCAAAAATTAGTGGTTAGTAGGATTAGATAAATATTTAGTGAGTGAATCAAGGGAACCATCCCTCTAATATAGATTCTATCCACCTCAAAGTCACCCACACTTAGGATAGATTGTATTGTTTTAGTAGGAGTTAGAAGTAGTACACATTCTCACAAGGGTAGCACTACTAATTAAAAATAGTTTTTAGCACGCTCAATGGGACCCTTGGCATAGATAAATTTTGGAGTTGGATAAAAATATTTATAGTAGCATAATACATTCTTCTTTCTTGAACCAAAAGATTCTTTGGAGCTATAATATTCTTAGCAATATACCAACACAAGTTTCAAGGCAAAGGTTACCACAAGATATTCAAGTAAAGGTATTATTTTTTAATATGTTGAGTTACCTTCTCATTATTATAAAAAAATATTCATAAGAACAAAACCTTATCCTATGAAGTTGTTTCAATCTCCTACTCAATCCATTATGCAAGATAATTCAATCCCCACTATTCAAATGGTTGTGCTTAGGAACAAGGTCTTTGTCTCAGTCAATAGAGGAAGCCCATTGAATCTTTATTTGTATGATGATATACCAAATTTATCTCTTAAGTAAATACATTATTTATTATGGGAAGACCAAACCACACTTATTGAGCACATTAAAGTTATATCCAACCTTTATTATATCCATAATATTGTCCAAGAGTATGTTTTTATACAACTGCTTATTGTATCTTTCAATATAAAATAATTGGAGTGGTATAGAAACCTTCCTTTGAACATTATTGTTTCTTGGGATGTCTTAGATGAATCCTTTTATAGGAAGTTTAAGGACAAATCAGATCACTTATCTCTAGTTGAGCAGCTTATAACCATTAATAGGGCTCCCCATGAGTTCATGACTTATTTTAATCTCAAGTTTCAAAAGACATGGAATAGGATACATATTATGATTAGGCCATCTCTAGATTATGCCTTTTCATATTTCCTATTAGATTTAAATCAATATATCAATGTCATGATTCAATCTATGTGTGGATTTACACTTTTAGATGCATATGAAGTGGTTATTAGAGTAGAAAGTAGTTTTATTTAGGCTAGAAGTTTGGCACCTAGATGTCAAATGACCATATTTAAATAAACTTATCCAATTATATCCCCTTAATCTCCTTCTATGGATCCAATTCTAGCCCTTCAAACACAAGTTACATCCCTTCCTAGTCAATCAAGTGATATTAGAGAACTCAATGGAGTGTTACAATCCTTTATGAATGAAATAGTCTAGATAAGAAGGAAAAAATACCAATCTAATAGGCCATACCAAGAACATAATCATCATACCTATCATCCTTTCAGAGATAATAGACCTCCTTATCAAGGCTTCAGATAATAAAAACCTTGATATCAAGCTCAAGGATCTATCACACAAGCTAAACCTTGCACTATAATTGACACAAATTCTCCTTCTTCATCTAAATCCATTGTACATATACCAAAAAAAATAACATGATGCCATATTCAAGTTGGTAACCATCTAATTGAAGTGATATGCAAAATCAATCCTTGGTGTCTCAATCTATGGTTAGTCCATAAATGACCCAAGAAAAGGATTTTATTCAAGAAAGTCAAAATAATGAATATATACAACAAGGAAAATGTCATCATGGGAAAGGGAAACCTGATTCAACTTTTGAAAATTAAAAAATTGATAATCATTTGGCTTTGAATCAGGTTGGTGACTCTAATACTTCAAGTAATGTGGTTACATCCATCACTAGAGCTAAGAAAAGGGATATTAATTAGACTCAATATGTGAGACATGCTCTAAAAATTACTCTTGTTATTCCTAAAGGTGATAATCCTCAACTTGTTGGCCTGACACCTCAAAAAAATTACAATATGGAAGCTAGCAAAACTCATCAAAAACCTCAAGTGCAAGATCATATAGCTACTCTAAGAGTGCAGCCAAAGATGAGTGGAACTCCCTTAATTTTTTTTAATCACATGAATAATTATAATATTAGAATGAGTATGTGGGATTACTTGGAAATCCCAAGGCAAAAATACAAACTTATTAAGGAGTTTTCAGCTCTCAAATTATCTACAAAACCAGTTGAGAAAGAGAGTGTGGTTTTGGCCAATTCAAATCAACCTATTAAAATCAAGTAAAAAAGGTACATGAGGAGGTAAATATGAAAAAATATGAGGTAAAAATGAATAAAATACCTCCATTTTATATCTATTTAATTCTTGGAAATACTTTAGTCCATAATTATATGGGTGATAGTGGAGCAAGTAATACGATTATGCCTAACTAAATTAAAGACAATCTAGGTTTGGTGTATGAGACAAACAGTAAAGGTGTTTTTTAGCTTGATAGATCCCAAAATAATTCTATTATCTTGATAAATAGCCTAAAATTAAATTTACATGCTTGCCCAAATCTAGCCATTTTTTAAGATGTAATGGTGGTGGACTTACCTCCATATGTTTCCATGTGTTTGTCATGAGATTTCACATCACAGCTTGGTAGTTACCTATTAGATGATTGGACTTATCTATTGTTTAGAATAAGGTATGATACCAGATTCACTATTTAATTTGAGCCTATTTCATAAATTCATTTGGAACCTTACATGTCAATTGATGTGAACATAAATTATGTCATCTTCAAAAAGGTAGAACAAGCTAGTGAAGTAGAAGCCAACTAACCTATTGAAAGAGTTACTAATTTATTTATTGATGAATGGGATTATAACTTTAATGAACATGATCCTTAAAAAATTGTAGAAGATGAGGGACTTGGTGTCTATTATCTTCATGAAAATGATGTACAAATTGTTAAGGTGTGGAGCTAAAAGCTTCAACTATTTGCAGACACAAGAAGAGGATGCTGAAGAACCAGAGCCACCAGTGTCAGCAGTATGACTGATGTCTATCAGATGTAGTGGAGAATGAGACCAATGACGGTAGACAGTCAGCCGATGTCGGCAGCACCAGACAAGCAGGGACCGACGTCGATCGCCTGTGTATTTCCAGAACTGCTATTGACGAACAGTCAGTTAAGTGAAGCGAGTGTTTGCATGTCAAATGACTAATTATAGTCATGAGCTGCATGTCTAATTATTGTAACTAGAGTTCTATTTTTGTAAGCATGGGATCTTATTTAAAGACCCATAAGGCATGTATTGTAATTATTCTAAGAAGGCAAGTAAAAGCATTGAAGCTAGCAAGGTCAAGGAGACAAGCTGAAGCATTCAAGGAGGGATAATAACTCAGGCTTTAGAGTTGTTGTGTTGAGCAAGAGAGAGAGGGAAGAAGGTCTTGAGGTGTGGCAAGCCTTTGAGGTGGAGGAAGAAGTGGCATCTTCCTTATTGTATTTTCTTCTAGTAGTATTTAATAGAAGAGTGTGTATTGTCTCTCAAATTCTTTGTTGTCTCAAGTTTCTAGTTACTTTATCATTCTGGTATAATTTTGTGTTTAATTGCTTATAAGAAATTAATCAATTATGCTTTCATTGGATAAGGGGTCACCTAACAGTTAGTATCAGAGCATATTGATTGTTATAGGTGTTTCTTCTCCTAACAAGTGGTATCAGAGCTACGGTTTGCAAGAAGCAGGGTATTGTTTTTGATTACAGGTCATTCACAGGGTTTTCTGATTAAGTGGGAGTTTAGAAATGGTAGAAGAAAGTAGGCTACAAATGGAGAAGTTTAACGGCAAGAATTATCAACATTGGAGGATGCAAATTGAGGACTATCTATATCAGAAGGATTTATACTTACCGTTGGGTGGGGTTGCATGCAAGCCCACAGATATGAAGGATGAAGAATGGAATGTTCTTGATCAAAAGGCTCTTGGTTCCATAAGGTTGAGCCTTGCATCATCTGTGATTTCTAGCTTATCATAGTGTAAGACAATGGAAGAGTTGATAAAGTCCTTGGCAAATTTATATGAAAAGCCCGCGGCTTCTAATAAGGTATATCTTATGAAGTAGCTATTTACTTTGCAAATGCAGGAAGGTGGATCGATACATACTCATCTCAGTGATTTCCATGGTTTGGTAAACCAACTAGCTTCAATCAATATTGTTTTTGATGATGAGGTAAAGGCTCTCTTGATTTTATGTTCTTTGCCTGAAAGTTGGGATGGTTTGGTTATGGCAGTAAGTAATTCTGCATCTGCTTCTAAAATCTTAAAAGTTGATGATGTTTTGAGTGTGATCTTGAATGAGGAAATATGCAAGAGAAGCACAGGTGAATCATCAGGGAATGCTCTAAGTGTAGAAAGTAGGGGATAGCAATGGGAGAAGGTTGAGCAAGGGAAATCAAGGTCGAGAAGGAGATCTGAGTCCAAAGGTATTACCTACTGGTTTTGTGGAAAGAAAGGACATACGAAGGAGTGTTGGTTGAGAGATAAAGAGAACCAACATGCAGGTATGGAAGAAGCAAAGGATGCAAATATTGTGATGCAAGATGCTCTCATACTTTCTTCGGATAGTCAGGTAGGATTATGGATTTTAGATTCTAGTTCATCTTTTCATGCATCCCCAAATAGAGATTTGTTCTATGAGTATGAACAAGGAGACTTTGGAGTGCTCTATTTAGGGGATGGTATGCCTTGTCAGATAGTTGGCAAAGGAAAAGTATAGCTAAGATTGCAAATTGACAACACATGGGTGTTGAAAGAGGTCGTGCATGTTCCAATTCTGAAGCAGAGTCTGATTTCTATAGGAAGGTTGGGAGATGAGGGATGCATAATAACCCTCATAGCAGATTCTTGGAAGGTTACCAAGGGAACACTTGTTCTAGCAAGAGGTAATAAAGTATATACTCTTTATCTATCTACTTGTATTATTGATTCTACTTTTGGTGTAGATTCGGAGATGTGGCCTAATAGGCTTGGTCACATGAATAAGAAGGGAATGGAAGTTCTTGATTCAAAAGGTATGTGTTCAAATTAAAAAAGCATAGATATAGTTCATTACAGAAAGAGGGAATTTGATACTTTTGATAGGAACAAAGAAGCCTTGGTGTTTATGGAGGAGATGAAGGATAGAGATCTGTCACAGGGGCTAAATAAATCTGAGCAGGGTAGCATGGACAGAGGTTTGATCCAAGAAGAGCTCACGGATGAAAATTTCATCACTTATAGGAACACACAGACACCGATGTCGGTCGCCTGGAACCGACGTCGGTCATCAAGATATCGACATCGGTCATGTGCAGACTAGCAGGGTCAGTAGGTCAGACAGGAGAAGTCTGACGTCGGTCATAAGGACCAACGTTGGTAGGAGTGACGCTGACATCAGACAGGAAATGATGTCGGTAGTTAGGGTCAGTGCAAGGAACTGACATCGGTCGGGAGCAGACTGGGAGATGGCCGAGATCGGTCACTGGAACGGATGATGGGTGGACAGCTAGCTGTCAAGGAGTCTCAAACACCCATGTGGAGGTCAGAAATGGTAAGTGAACCTCATATTCATTGTTCACCTTCTTTATATTGCTTACTGATAGTCATGAACTAGGAAGATGGAAGAAGCAATGCAGGTAAAATCCAAAAATAATGGGAGCTTGGCATGGATGAGGAGTGTGAGTCCTTGGAGAAGAACCAAACAGGTATTTGTTGGTAGAGTTGTTAGTTGGAAGAAAGCACTGGATAGGAGGATGGATTCCCATTTTAGAGAAGAGAGTGGATGGACACATGAGATAGAAGGCTATGGTATATGGTCTTGATTAGGCTGCAGAATAATGGAAGTTTGACCATTGTATTTTATCTTTACCAGGTTGGATAATATTAGCTACATTATCCTATTACTGTATTGTGTTACTTGTTGCAAGGTTTCATATACAGGGAGTTTTCTGAGCTAAGGGTAGAGTTGGTTCAGATGTATGTCATGAAGAATTTGGGAGCAACAAAACTCTTGTGGCATAAGAGACAGGTATTGCATCACAGGTTTACGTGATGGTTGGTCTTCAAGAGTGACTTTGAAGACGGATATAGAGCCTAAGGAATAAAATAGATGGTGTATAGGTATAGGTACAAGTTGTAGTTGTTTATCTCCAAGTGGGAGATTGTTAAGGTGTGGACCTAAAAGCTTCAACTGTTTGCAAACACAAGAAGAGGATGCTGAAGAACCAGAGCCACCAGCGTCGACAGTATGACAGACGTCGGTCAGATGCAGTGGAGAAGGAGACCGGCGATGGCAGACAGTCGGCCGACGTCGGCAGCACCAGACAAGCAGGGACCGGCGTCAGTCGCCTATGTATTTCCAGAACTGTTGTTGACAAACAGTCAGTTAAGTGAAGTGAGTGTTTGCATGTCAAATGACTAATTATAGTCATGAGCTGTGTGTCTAATTATTGTAACTAGAGTTCTATTTTTGTAAGCATGGGATCTTATTTAAAGACCCATAAGGCATGTATTGTAATTATTCTAAGAAGGCAAGTAAAAGCATTGAAGCTAGCAAGGTCAAGGAGACAAGCTGAAGCATTCAAGGAGGGATAACAACTCAGGCTTTAGAGTTGTTGTGTTGAGCAAGAGAGAGAGGGAAGAAGGTCTTGAGGTGTGGCAAGCCTTTGAGGTGGAGGAAGAAGTGGCATCTTCCTTATTGTATTTTCTTCTAGTAGTATTTAATACAAGAGTGTGTATTGTCTCTCAAATTCTTTGTTGTCTCAAGTTTCTAGTTACTTTATCATTCTGGTATAATTGCGTGTTTAATTGCTTATAAGAAAGTAATCAATTGTGCTTCCATTGGATAAGGGGTCACCTAACAGTTAGTATCAGAGCATATTGATTGTTGTAGGTGTTTTTTCTCCTGACACAAATTCCAACTATAGTCAAGGAAGATGAATCAAAGGATGAAATTTAGAAGCTCTACTTTGATGGATCAATAGATAATAATGGTACTAGGGATGTAATTATTTTCATATCACCCAATAAATAAATGTATTATTCTTGTGCTAAGTTTCATTTTGATTTTTCTAATAATGTAGAAGAATATGAAGTTCTAGTCCATGGTTTGCGATGGGATAAGAAGATGGGAATCAATGTTTTACAAGCTTTTGGTGATAGTGAACTTGTGGTTCACCAAGTGAGAACACTGAATGTAGTAAAAAATTATTTGTTAAGGTATTATAAACATATAATTTGGGATCTCCTTTAAGAATTTGATGCTTTTGATATCCAAGCAGTGCTAAGAGAAAACAACAAACATGCAGATAAATTGGATGCTATAAGAGCTTAGTTCTAGATTTTACGCAATGTAAGGAATGAGAAAAATTAGTCACATATCAAGATTGTGGTGAGGAATTTTATTCCTAAAAATCATGAAAAATGGTAAGTTTTTGAAGATGATAACTATATTGTTCACTTATTTCAAGAAGAGGCTGAATTTTCTTTTAGAAATTATTCAAAGCTCTTTCAATAGTATGGTGATCATATTTTTCAACTCAAGTCCAATAAACTACCCAAAGGTTTGGTCACTTCTTAAAACATATTCATTAGAGTTGATGAGGTGAGGAGAGATAAATCTTCATTATCCACCAAATAAGAACACAATGATAACATTAAGATAGTATCTAGAAAGACTCTCAAACTATGTAAATTATGTTCTCCATATCAAAAGGAGTCAATTTTTTATTTATGTAATGAATTGGATGATGTCTTTTCATGTTAGTATAGTGATTTTAAGGGATTTGATATGATTTTAGAGCAATACACCATTGAGTTAGAGGATAATAAAAAACCATTAAGACAAAGGTAGAGATCAATAAATTTTAAGATTGAGCCTTTGATGAGAACTAAACTTCTTAAGTTGATTGAATCAACCGTCATTTTACCCATCAAGCATTATACTTGGGTGGAAAAACTTGTTCCTATGATGAATAAAAATGGAGAAATCAAACTTTGTATAGATTTCCATGATTTTAACAAGGTCTCTCTTAAATATCATTATCCATTTCCATCAATGGAATAAATATTGTAGTTAGTAGTTGGTTTAGAAAGTTTCTCAGTATTGGATGGTTATAGTGGATACAACTAGATTATTGTGAAGGAGGAAGATTAGTTTAAGACAAACTTCACTACCAAGTGGGTTACTTTTACCTATAGCAAAATTCCATTAGATTTGTCTAATGCTAGAAAAATGATCCAAAGAGCCATGGATATGGAATTTCAAGGTCTAATCAATAGGTTTGTTCTTATATACTTGGATGATATAACTATTTTTTCAAAGGGTGCAAGTGAATACATGCCTCATATCAAGGTAGTGTTTGAGAGATGTAGAAATTTTGGGGTGTCAGTTAACCACAAGAAGCATGTATTTTTAGTACATGAAGGTAATCTTATTAAACATGTGGTTTCAAAACATGGTTTGAGAATTGATCCTAAAAGGATAGCCTTAATTACTGTATTGTCTTTTCACAAGCATAACAAGGCATTAAAATGTTTTAAGCAAAATAAATTTTATAAGGAGATACATATCTAATTTTGAAATTTTGGCAAAGCCAATTACATCCATGCTTGATAAAAATTAGAATTTTAGTTGGACTAAGGAGGGAATGAGGAGTTTTGAAGAGATCAAAAAATAAATAATTAGTGCTCCTATCCTCATTAATCCTTATTTTTCAAGGGATTTTATGTTATATGCATATGATAATGTGGACACAATTTTAGGTATACTCATGCAAAAAAATAAACAATGCTTGAAGTAGCCCACAATTTTAGGTATACTCATGCAAAAAAATAAACAATGCTTGAAGTAGCCCATAGAATTATTTATTCAAATATTCGAATAATATGAGATAATGTAAACCTATGTAGAGAAACATGTACTTTAAATAATTAGATGTCTTAAGAATTTTAGACACTTGCTATCTAAAACTAGGATATATCTAATGGTTTTTCATCCTATTATCAAAAGGTTGTTATTTAAAAAGGACATAAGTGAAAAGAGGGTAGGATGGATAACAAGAGTGATGGATTATGATGTTGACATAAATGTGAATATATTTATTATAGTAAAATGATTGTGTCAACAAGTAGCCCAAGATTGGCAAGAGAATAAGGAGGCAATTCTAGTTCTAAATGATGAAGAAATTGTAGTTAATCATACGTCATCATCAATAAGGTTACAATACATTGTAAGGTTCCTCCAAGATGTTATTTTTCCTCAAAATTAAGTGCATGAAGGATAAGGTATTTTTGGTTATAGTTCATTATGTTTCTCCTTGTTAATGGATTGCTTTTCATGAACTAAATCAATGGTATGTTATTGAGGTGCATAGAGCCAAGCCAAATAGAAATATTTCTTGAGGAATTAAATGATATAAAATGTGGAGGGTACTTCTTAGTAACTAAAATAGTACTCAATATCATGAGGGGTAGGTATTATTGGCCAAACATTTTTAGATATTGCCATGCTTGGGTGAGGAAATGGAAGAAATGTATAATGTTTAAATGAAAAGAAAGACTTGTTGCCTTACCTCTTCACCTAATTTCAGTTGATCAATGAGATTTTGACTTCATTTTAATTATTAATCCACATTAAATCTTTGGTTATAATTGGATCCTTACTTCATAAACTAATTCACTAGATATATGGAGGCAGTGGATTTGAAGGAAGAAAATGAATCCAGTGTGTTATATTATTATTTAAGTTTGATTACAAGGTTTGGAATTCCATCCACCATCATTTAAGATAATTTCATGGCATTTTTGGGATCTAGGATTGGCCAATGGGTTTTCAAACATGGTGTATACTTTAGTACTTCACCAAATTATTACCCATAAGGAAATGGCCTTACTAAGTCCACTAATAAGAACCTATTGAATATCATAATGAGAACCATTGAGGATAATCAAAAATCATGGAATTTGAAACTAAATTCATCCTATGGGTTGATATAATCACTTTTAAAAAAATTATAGCAAATTCACCATACAAGCTAGTTTATAGAGAATAAGCAAGGTTGCCAATTTCACTTGAGTTCCCTACATTGGAGCTAATGCATCAACTAGAGTTATTGGAGAATGAAATAATGGAGGTGAGGTATATTGGGATTATGTATCTAGAATAAATAAAAAATAATTCCATGTTGGACATGGAAATACATCAATCTTAAATCAAGGTAACCTTTGATATAAGAGCATCTTCAAGGAGTTTCATGGAAGAAGACTTGGTTATCAAGTGGGATGAGGACAAATATAAACCATGAAATCAAACCAAGTTTAACTCACTATGGAGTGGAAATTATATAATATCCAACTTCAAATCCCACAATTCCTTATAAATTTCCAAGATGGATGGTGAAGAGCTCCCAATCTCAGTCAATGGATACATTTGAAACATTATTGCTAAGAGACAAGTTTTTTTTTACATATATATTTTTTTCTTCCATTTGTTGTCCTATAACATTATTTTTATTATTTTTTAGTTTTAAAATAAGTCCTTATCTATAAAATGTGTCTTATTATTTGGATTCCCTTATGTTGTGTCTCTTCTTTTACTTGTTTTAGAGAGAAATAAATGGCCTTGTTTTGAATTAAGAGTTATATTCATCAGTTAAAGTTTGTTTTATGTTAATTTTAAAGTATGAGAGAGAGAGAGAGATAATAAGTCTAAAAGTGATGTAAATTTACTATTTAATAAGCATATTAGGCATGATTCCTAGTTGAGTCACTAAAATGTCGACAAGTTTGACCTCATATGTCAAACTATCACCCCTACAATTTTAAACTTTGATCGTCATGCTTGTTTACCCTATTGATCATTTTTGGGGTCTTGTTATGTGTTTTCACTTGGGTTTGAAATATTTGAGGAGATTAAAATCTCTCCTCATCCAAGTGGCATAATGGAATAACCTCTAGGCTTGTGAGCAGCCTAAGGAATGAGGTGAAACTCTAGATAGGACTAGCTCCCTTGATGTACTACTTTAGATTGCAAATAAAACTAACTTGGGGGTGAAAAGGGAGAGATATAAATGAAATTAAAATAACCTAAGGGAGGTGATACACAAAATTTATTTATTACATCCAACCATATGCATATTACACTTGAAATCAAAGGACAAACTAAACATACACTTATCCAATCTTCATCTTCTCACATCAATGTTACATTATGAGGTCATAGGCAAATACACAAAATTAGAATGACTATAAAAGATGCCTATGAGGTAAATAATTAAAATTATAACTCAATAAATCCTTGAAATATCCTAAAACACTTCACATACCCTACAAGAATAAGCTTTCCAATATTAAATAGGATGAAAGAATGATAAAACATGCTAAAGAATCCATAGTTTTCACTTATGAAAAATAAAACATTCCATATTAACATAATAAGAATATTCATGAAAGAGGTAATAGTTATTTTTATTATTGATCAAAAGGTATAAATTTGAGTAGGGATTTACCATGCTCAAGTGGAGCATCAAATACAATGGCCAAAATGGCTAATTCTTATAGTACTTAAGAGAGAGAGAAGAAGAAAGAAGTCCAAGGATCACAAGGACAATTTTAAAGATGAGATAATTAGTTAATTATGTATGTGTATATTTTATATGAACAATAATGAAAGTTTAGAAGCTACAAGTTTCAATCCATGTCACAAACTTCATGAAAAGTGGCAAGAAAACTCCTCAACTAGCTCATAAAAAATGACTTCATGATTGGAGATGTTTTAAAATCCTATAAATGATGAGGAGAAGTAAAAATTATTTTAATGGAAGGGGAGGATCTAAAACATTCTTATACATTCATTGGTTATATGATTGGTCTTCTAGAAACCTTTGAAAGTGAACCATCATCATCTATTGTCCATAAAACTCATCTTTTCATGCACCCTGCACACTTGGCATCCAAAAGGGTATTTTTTTCATGAAAATATGTAAAAGGTAGTTAATTAAATTTTTTAAGTCCCAAATATGCCTTATAATCATCAAGGACACATTAAAATCAATTTATCTTAGATTTTTTACACTTCTCACTAGCTTGTCCAATAGGCCAGTTTTAACTCACTAAGTTGAAGCACCTAGTTTGGACACTTAGGAGATGTTTAAAGGAATAATAGTGATATGGGGATTTATATTAAGTATTAATATTTCAATCCATATTATTTTAATCTCTTGAAATTTCCTACAACCTACAAAACACACAAAATAGTGGGAAAACCCCTGTTTCTACCACCATCCATACAAATACGTACAAAAAAAATATGTGAGGGATATTGAGGGATTCCTATTCAAATTAAAATGTTTATAATTTTATAAATATTTTCTATGGATATATATCCAAATCCATTGTCACAAATTAGTCCTTGGTAAGGGTTTTCAATGGTTTTAGACCTATTTTTGGTATTAAAGTTGGTTCATAAAGATCCAATATCCAACATACCAAAAAATTATAAAAATATTATATTTAGGTACTCTATTAACATACCATAACTCCTTTTCCTTATATGAAATTCCTCAAGGGATATATGAACATCCAAAGTTGCTATATCAAGCTTTTTTCCTTCTTTCATGTAAGTTTGAGTGAGTATTCTAGTCAAAAGTGGCTCTTTTATGGTTTATTATATATAATAATGGTTAAAAAAAGTTTAATATTCTCAAATAAACATGTTACAATATTTTTACATTTTTAATTAATGCAAAAGTGTGATGGACTCTCCACTTGGGCACTAGGCCTAGACCTTATCTACTAGGCTTGATTACAATGTTTGGTGTTCTGGGCATTCAACTAAGTTACTTTGTATTAAATAAGATAAAACACATATAAAATAATCACATATACATGATAAAATAAATTGGTAATCTCATCTCATGATATCAATGGTTTTGACCATTCATTTGGACTTAACCTTCACCATGCCTAATGGCATTGCTTACAACCCTTGTAGGTTTGAACTACTCTACTTAGTCTCACCCCTATTTTTAGTGTTCCCCACATTGTAATAGATGTATTTAAACTTTTAAAATTACCCTAAAATCCTTTAAGTACTCCCTCTCATCTCTTCTCTCAAAATTCTAGGTTTATGCATAAGGGGAAGTACCCTCTATCTAAAACAAAATATAGAGTACTTCCCCTATTCTCCCAGACAAAATAGAAGTTTAAAAGTCTTATATAGGTTTTATGGACACTATAAAAAAAAAATTATCCCTTAAATAGGTAAATTTTCCTTCAAAATTTCTCAAAACCTTCAAAATATACATGTTAGAGGTAGACTATGTAGAAACCCTTCTCAAGTGGACTGCGTAATCATGGTTGGAGACCTTCTTTTTGATTGATTTGAATTTTTAGGGGCCCATAAATATTTTAATGACTTATATGGATTATTAAAAATTCCCATCATCACTAAAACCTTCCATAAATACTCTACACACACCTTGAACTCTTAAATAGTATGCATTTTCTAACTTTGTTTACTTATTTTGACACTATGCCTATATGTGAATTCATATGATTAGGCCTTGGAAAAAGTTTATGACTTATTTATAAAATATTGGGACAATTTAATTCCTTTTGGATGTACTTTTTCACCTTTATTATTCTTTTCCAACACTTATATTTATCAGTTCACTACTTGTCTTAGTTAGCACCTACCTAGGGGTTACATACAAAGGGTTTTGAGAGGTTTAGAAGTTTGTTTCATAAATTCAAAAAATTTATTAAGTAATCATGGTTATAATAAAGTTATTAAAAATATTTATTAAGTCATTTTATATTTTATCATCCCTTCACATGCACTTTTATTCTAACTGGGCCTCTACTACCCTTTTTAACTAAGACACGATGCCTTTTGACCTTGCCTATAGGTGTCCTTGCTTGGTTTGAATTGAGGAACTGTTGTAAAACCATTATATAAGAATTCCTAGTCATTTAATATTTATTATAATATATCCATGATGTTTATACCATACCAAATATTAGAAACATCATCCTCACTGTTCACTGCCTGTCTTAGTCTACATATGGTTGTGAGTTCCAAAACCTATAGGTGGTGTTTGTGTGATTAAAACCTTCTCATCAAGCATTATAACCTTATTTTAAGTCATATTATAAATATTATAGACCATTTTTTCACCTTTATTTCTTTATAAATTCCATGAAATCCAATTTATTACTCATTTCCTGGCTACTGTAGGTGCATCTAGGCCTGTGTACGAAATACAAGTGCATATGGGGGTCTAGACATAGAAGAAGAGGTTATTTTGGTGATCATTGGGTAAAAAAAGATTTATGAAAACATTTATAACCATTTATGTGTGAATATTTATTCTTATTTAATCAACTTTGAACAAGGGTTAATCAAGCCCAAAATCTATAGGTGACCGCAGGATTTTAGTGGTTTTATGAGCAACTTTGAAACTCCAAATGATCATCTCCAACTTTTTATATGATCCTTGAATATTTCAAAGTCATTTTACTTGATAGAGGATAATGTTTGAAAATAATATGAGGTATCAAATCTAATTACAACCTTTCCAAATGGTCTCCACCAAAATTCCCTAGACCTATGTTTTGCTCTTTTAGGGACTGTGAGCCTGAGTTAAGTCTTCATCTTTTAGCAAGGTTTCACACTAATATTTATCATTTTGACACAAAAAACATGATTAAATTCATATATATATATATATATATATATATATATATATATATATAAAGACTCCAAATGAGGTTTTTCCATGTATTTTAGCCTTTTTTAATAGCTTCTACTCTTTGTTAAGGCCACATGTAGGTGGTTATTGACTGTATATATGGGCAGTGAGTATGAAATAAAAAAAATGTGGATGAAATGTCTTAAAAAAACTCAAAATCAAATTAAAACTTTAAAATACATAATTTACACCAATTAAGACTTGTAACAAGTTCCAATACTTCTCCTTTAATGTGAAAAACCACTTGCACACATATGGAATAAGGCAGGCAAGGGTGTCTAAAGACTGGTTGGTGTGGCTTATGATTTTAAAAAACATGAGGATTTCCTTGGAAACTAAAATTTGGATGACATGAGATAAAATTAAATTATAAAAATTATAAGTAACATGTCACAACTCCCTAGATCCATTTACCATGAAATCTTGAATATGATGAAAAACTCCATGTTACACTCAAGAGACCAGTCTACAAAACCAAGATGATTTACTCATCCAAATAATTTGAAACATGAAATAAAGAATATAATACATTTTTTTGTGGAAATGAAATTCTTATTGAACCTACATGAATAATTGGTTTGAATGAAATTACTCAAACCAAGGGAAAACTAGCAGAGTGCACCAATGGGCACGTAGATTTGCATTGTCAACTTCAAACGGATGGTTCACAAAGAAAATTTTATCATTATTAAAATTAATATTATTAAAATCAAGGTATATAAATGTAAAAAACATCCCAAAATCATTCTTCCTTAAACCTCTTGTGTTGTCCATACTGAGCAAAAACATGTAAGTCACTTTTGTATGTCTAGGAAAGCCAAAATGGAGTAGAACGGTTTTGGGAAGAAAATGAAACTTATAGATAAATTAAAGTGTGTATATGAGTTTGGGGAGATTAAGAGTAATAATTAAACTTTTTCCAAGTAGCACACTTCCCAAAGAGGTTGTATAAGTGCCAAATTCTTCATTTTTTTAAGAAAGCTGACTTTTCTTTTGATGAACCTATAAATTTTTAGTATTGTAAATTACTTAAGATTTTTAAGGACAAATGGGACATGAAATAAAGTTTTTATACCTTCACATTTCCCAATAAATCTATATAATGCATTAAATGCTCAATTTAACCCTTAAAATGACCCAAAAAGATAAATAGACTTAAAAACTATTGACCAAGCTAACATAACATTAATTTTCATTAATTGAATTATAATACAACCCTTGGCATTCATATTACACCCATTCTAAACCTATAAAATCAATTTTTTACCTATAGGTGTCCCAATTTGACTAAAAAGTCAAATTTGGTCAATAAACTGGTGACTCATAGCTATAGTATGTCTATTATACCAAGTAGACCAATATCCTTATCAGTCCATTAGGTTTTGGAGTCATCTAAAGCTAAGAAAAATAAGGATACATTTGACCATTAACTCAAACTCTGATCAATACAAAGACTACTAAAAGAGTACCTCAACCATACAAAGTAAAGGACATGTTGGTTGAATATTTTATCAATCAGCATACTGATAAACAAAATAGGTCTAATTAGCCAAAGTAGGAAGATTAGTCATCCAAATGTGTAGGTTTACCACATCAGAAGGGGACTGATCTCTCCTCTCATCAAGGGGAGGTTCCCTATAGATAGACTATATATATAAACAAAAAATAATACTCAAGGGTAGGACAAACCATCCATCTCTCTTTCTTTAGAGATGATGTGTGCAGATCAAAGGAGAAACTCAAGGAAAATGACAAAAAACACTCCTTTTCTTTTAGAATTACTATTCAACAAGCCACAAGAATACTCTAGGTAGTAATAGGAAAATGTAACAAAGGATGTAATAACCAGCAAATTGAGATGTAGCACAGAGTCTACGCCTAAATTGATCAAGAGTAAGATATAAAGGACAATGAGGGAACAAAGTCTCCCCAAGGTCCTTTACATAGAAATGAAAAGAAAAGACACTAAAGGCAATTATGGGGGCACAAAGTCTCTCCATAGTTGACTCTTCAGGACACCTTCTTGAGTGTTGTCACTAATTCTGCTTGTTGAATTAAAGGAACAAAAGATATATTGTGGAAAAAGACATAAGAATAGTTTCCTCAAAAACAAATATATTACAACATAAAGTCTAAAAAACCACTTGCTTTCTTATTCCAATAACAAAATATGATCAACAAACTGAGCTCAAAGTCTCAAAAGTGCCTTTCAATTTGGGCAGAGTTTCATTCTAATTGTCAAAAAGAGATTCATTTAAAATAGAAGAGAGTCCCTTATATAGCCTCTTTAAGAAGGACTTGGGAATAGTAACAGATCATGTTGCATTGGAATCTATTAAGAAGATAGGCTAGAACTTAGGGGCATTTACCCATTTGATTTTATCAATGCAGAGAAACAAGTCACGCTATTAAAAGTTTACAACTTTCAATGTCCACCTAGCGATCTGATCCTACCTTCATTGTTCCTCCTTTTTTAGTTAATTAAATTACGTCTTGGATTCAATTTGCTGTTCTATTCCTTCCTCACTTTTTGCTAGTCTTGGCCTTAAAGTATGTGAATGCATTCAGGTCTATAGATTCAAAGGATCAATGGCTATTTTATGAGCTTTAAAATTGACGTTTGCACGCCCATCACTATGTTTTCAATGGCTAGTTCACTGTGTTAAATTTGACATATTCAGGCACATCACCCCTTTGTCTTTCTATGGCTTTCTTGTTTGGCACTTTTATGGAAAGAGACTGCCCTTTTAGGCCTTAAGAAATGATCTTTGAATGGCCTTCAGGCTTCTTGTTTTACATCTTCCTGAAGGGAAGGTGACCCTTTAGCTTCAGGGAAGTGTCCTATTTGGTAGCTAGGAGTCCCCCATAAGGGCACCTACCCTTTGAGGTCCTTTAATGGCCTTTTATAGCTTTCCTAAGGGCATTTTCCCCAAACAAATTCTCATGGACAACAAGTCCATGGAAATTGTTCCTATCACTTTTGCCTTGGTTATTTCTTGAATTCCTTAAACAAAATCTGAAAGAATTACCTTTGCGGCCTTCTTTGAAATTGACCCTTCCAAAGGGTAATTTATTTGACCAAGTTCCCTTTGTAAGGGCACTTTGTCCTTTAGGAGGTTCTTTGAAATTTTGCATTTGAACTACTCCTTTGAAATGCTCCTTTGAACCAAGGCAATGAACCAACTATTAAACCGTGTTATTGAACCACTTGGTTGAACCAAACATTGAACTACTTGGTTAAATAAAAATGGTTCAAGCTGATAAACCCTTTGATTGAACCAAGTCTTCTAACCAAGCAAATGAAGCAAAGTGTTGAACCAAGCTGATGAACCAACTATTGAACCACTTCATCAAACCAATCCATTGAACCAAGCTTTGAACCAAAATGGTTCAAGCTGATGGTTCAATTGAATGAACCAAGCCTTTGAACCAAGCGTATCAACTAAGCTGATGAACCACTTGATTGAACCTACCTTTAAACCATTTGTTTGAACCAACTGTTGAACCAAGTTTTGGTTCAACGGTTCAAACAAAGCCTTGAATTGACTGATGAACCATTTGATTGAACCAAAGTGTTGAACCACTTCGTTTGAACCAAGCCATTACACCATTCCTTTGATTGAACCCACCATTGAACTAGAAGTGTTAAACCTTTTGAACTTTGCACTTGTTGAACCTTTGAACCAAAGTGGTTCAATGGTTCAATGGTTCAATGGTTCAAGCCTCTTTTGCTTGAATGCTTGTCGATAGAAATTTTTGATTAAACCAAGGCACTAAACCAATCCTAAAAATCACCAAGTGTTAGAAACTGATTCTTTTGGTTGAACCCACATGCAGAAGCCTTTGAACCTATAGAAATGAACCTGCCTGCAGAGTCCATAGAAATCAAGTCTATAGAAATCAACTTGTAAATCCCATTGAACTTGGCCTGCAGAGTCCATAGATTTTTTCTTCTTACTGAGTCCATAGATTTTCTCTTCTTGTTGAGTCTATAGATTTTCTCTTCCTACTGAGTCCATAGATTTTTTGTTCTTACTGAGTCTGTAGATTCAATCCTATAGAGTCCGTAGATTTAAGCCTACAAAGTCCATATATTTAAGCCTATAGAGTCTGTAGATTTCTAAGAAGCTTTAAAAATGAGGAATTTGAATGCCCAAGACAAATTTTGAAAAGGGTAGAGACAATTTTGGTCTGTAAGACCAAAATGATTCAAATGTTGTCCCAAAAATGAGTGATATTTTTGGGGGACAATAGCTGGCTCTAGTTGGGGAACTTCTATCAGTTACAAAAAGAATTGAAAGGAGTAGAATCCAGAATCTCCAATGTCTTCATGTATACCATTGGGTTACAGAGTCATGCTACCCAAAAATGAAAGGCATCAAAAATGGAAACAAACAAAATAAAATAGAATTAAAAATTATACAAATATACATATATACAGATGTAATGATCTGATACTTCAAGAGTTGAAGTGTTTTAGATGATGCCCATTATGAGCTAGAGAAACTAGTGTGCCATCTTGATATTTTATCAAAAAACTATTTTCACCAATGTGTTGATGAATTATAAATGGGCCTCTCCAAAGGGAGTCAAACTTTTCATGCATCCCCTTTAGTTCTCTCCTTTTGTCCTATAGTAGGACTTGATCCCCAATTTGGAAATCATGATTTTTGGCCTTCTGGTCAAAGAGTTTCTTTACCAGACTTTGATGAACAACAATTCTATCCACCACCATGGTTCTCTGTTCCTCCAACTCAGTTAGGCACATGATTCTTTTATCAAGAGAACTTTCATATGTCTCATCTTCAATTGCCTTTGCCAATTTCAAGGATGGAAATTCTAAGGTGATTGGTATCTCAACATTGATACCATAAAGAAGTTGAAAAGGAGACATACCAATTACTCTCTTTGGTGTGATTCTATTTGCCCATAGAGCATCAACCAATGCTCTATGCCATGTCCTTTGATTGTCATCTGCTAGCTTCTTGATGATAGTTACTAGGTTCTTATTGCTAGATTCAGCTTGTCCATTCCCTTGTGGAAAATAATCAAAAGAGTGAGAGAGTCTAATTCCATAATGAAAATAAAATTGTGTAATCTCTTGAGAGGTGAAACAAGTTGCATTATCAGTAATAATTTTGATTGGAACTCCAAACCTGGAAATGATATTCTCTTTAAGGAAGTTGCATACAACTTCTGAAGTAGCATGCTTAGGTTTGGATTGCTTCTTCCCACTTGGTGAAATAGTCAGTTGCTATAAGGACATAATCATGTCTAGCACTTGAAAATGGATTTATTGTCCCAATAAAATCAATCCCCCATTGTTGGAAAGGTTCTTTTATGATCACTGTATTGAGAGGCATAACATCTAACTTGGGTCTTCCAACAAATTGCTGATAGAGTTCACATTTTCTCACCCACTTATGTGCATCTTGGAAAAGAGTTGGCCAGTAATACCTAGCTCACAAAATCTTGTGAGCAGTCACAAGAGCAAAAAAATGTCCTCCACAAGCCAAATTGTGGAAAGATTTTAAAAGCTGGCT
Organism: Torreya grandis; assembly: GCA_037957365.1. Lineage (NCBI taxonomy): Eukaryota > Viridiplantae > Streptophyta > Pinopsida > Cupressales > Taxaceae > Torreya > Torreya grandis. The sequence goes on from JARHVA010010128.1 coordinate 64,245, forward strand.
TTGTTTCTCTTTGTCTACACAATGAAGGAATACTCCATCTATGCTTCTCCTGTACAAGCCATTATCCCAAAGGATAAAATTGGTAGCTTTTAACCTGATCATCCTCCTTTCTTTGTAAGACAAATGAGTAGGACATTGACCATAAGTAAGGAAATGAGTGATACTTGAATACCACTCATTGGTAGTGGAGACAAAAAGGACTATTGGTGTCTCTTCCACTTTAGTTTCTTCATGATGTGTGTCTTCTAGCTTATTGTTAGTAATTAATTACCATAGGCCTTTACCCCTGACCAGATTTGTCAACTTGATGTCTAGATCAAACTCTTAGATCTTTAAAATCCAATTACCTCTTTTTGTGCCAAAATCTTTCTAAGTTAATATAAACTTGATTGTAGTGTTAGGAACTAAGGCAGGAGTGTGTGAATTCAAAATATAGAAGTGGAAATGTTTGACTGCTTTCACCAAGGCATAAGCATGCTTCTCTATATTTAAATACTTCATCTCATGGGTTTTTAGAGGGCAACTCATAAAAGAGATAGGAGATTCCATACCTTCCTTGTCTTGTTGAATAAGAATTGTTGAAAGAGTGTGTTCAGATGCATAGCTGTCTATGATGAAATCTTTGTTGTAATCTGGGCAAACCAAGCTAAGGGCATGAGCAATGGTAGTTTTGATATCCTAAAATGCTGATTTTCCTTCTTTAGTCCAGTTCAAGATGGTCTTCCCTTTTGTCATGTTCACAATGTGTTTAGTCTTCTTATCAAATTTGGGGATGAATCTATGTAAGAAATTTACTTTTTTGAAGAAACAATGAACACCATTCTTACTTGTAGGAAAATTAAGTTCTTGAATAGACTTGACTCTATCTAAGTCGATCTTTATGCCTTCTTTAGACACAATGTGTCCAAGGAGTTTCCCTTATGTTACTCCAAAAATAGACTTTTTAGGATTTAAGGAAATACCATTCAGGCAGCAACACTCCATCACTTGTTGTAAGTGGCATATATGATCAGATCGATGCTTTGAAAAGATAGTCAAGTCATCAAGGTATACTACTATGAATTTACCAATCTCATCTTTAAAATCTAGATCCATTGCTCTCTGAAAGGTAGCACCAGGATTTATTAAACCAAAAGGCATTTTTTTATATGCAAATATACCCCAAGGTGTGGTGAATGTAGTCTTGTGTTGGTCTACTTCACCAACTTCAACTTGATTATATCCTAAGAAGCCATCCAACATTGATAACATCTCTAAACTTGTCACTATTTGAAGCACTTGATCCATAATTGGAAAAGGATAATTATCCTTCAAAGATGCTTGATTCAGATTTTTGAAATCTACACAAATGCAAATTTTGCCATTCTTCTTCCTTATAGGCATTATGTTTGCAATCCATGTAGAATGATGGATTGGGAAGATGATTCGATCATTTAACATTTTTTGTATCTCAGACATAATCGTAATTGATATTTTTGGATTATATTGTCTAGATTTTTGCTTGTAGGGCATTGAGTCAGTCTTGAGAGGAACGTTATGGCAGATTTCATCTAGTCTGAGAGACTTCAAGTCTTCATAAGAATATGCTAAAACATCTATGTATTGACAGAGTAAAGAGGTGAACTTGAATCTTTCTTAGGGGTGTAACACTTACCAATATTGACCATCTTGGGATTTTCTTCAGTAGTCAGATTCACTTGATCAAATCCCTAAGAGAAACTCGAGTCTGTTTGCTATTGTTTGATGAATCTATCATGCTTATCAAATAGCTTTTCAAGAGAAACCAAGCCTTTAGGAATTTTGTTTCCTTTCACTTATAAGAATTCTTCATTTATATCTAAATTGGATTTAGAGACAGATTCATTCTTTTGAGATTCACTACCTTCAAAACATAGTTGTTCAAAATTATCTTTTCATTCTAGGAAGGAAATAATTTGATGATCATCATTGAATACTTGCCAATGATCAGCATTGTCAAGAACACTTGGTCTATATATCAGCTCAATAGTATACCTGTCTTCTTTGAAATCTAAATGAGGAACTAAGATAGTTCCTGAAATAGCAAGTGCATCAGCGCTATCATTAGACTCTCTAGGTATAGCAGAAATGTTGAAAGCATCAAAGCTTTCAATTTGATCCTAAACCAAGTTAAGATAGTGGCGTAATATTTCATTCTTGGTTTGGTATAAGTTCCTCACTTGAAAAACCACTAATTCAACATCACCTTTGGCATGAAGAAACTTGATGCCTTTTTCTTGCGCAGCTTTCATGCCAAGCAACAGAGATTTGTATTTAGCTATATTATTAGTGTTACTAAACTATAATTTGTAAGATGAAGGGAACATATCTCCTTGAGGAGATATCAAAACAATCCCAGCTCCTGAACTGGTAGAGGAATAGCTACCATCAAATTCCAAAGTCCATATCTCATCTGATACTAATTTTTCTTTAGACTTTCCTTCATCAGAGATGGAGGATCTTTCTTGGTCTATCCTATAGCCTACTAGTTTTTCTAATATTCTTGTTGAACTAATTTTTGAGTTGACACTTTCAAGAATTATATTAGGTGTTTCATGCACTTCATTTGTAGATAGAAAATAGTTACCCATACCTGCGGATTCAAAAAGAATTTGAGCTTCAGGGGCTGATGTCTGGGTGACCACATATTTTTCTTCCTTTTTAGGGAGCAACCTCTTCATTACACCTTGGATAGGGATCCTTGCCTTAGACAGATCCATGCTTAGTTCTCCTCCCACATCTTTGTAAAAATTTCATCCAAGTAAAATGCCATAGGATGCTAGGATGTCAACCACTAAGACAGTCATCTTGATTCTCTTATCTGGAAAGGCTACAAATGCAAATTGGGCATCTTTGATTTGCCCCAACAATGGTACTTGCTTGTTCTCCATAGAGAAACATCTTCTGAATATCTTGGTCAGTGTGAGACCAAGAGACTCAGCTACTTTAGCTAGCATGACATTATTAGATGTACTTGAGTCTATAATATAGTTACTCAGCTTATGGCCATTAATTAATAGGGAAACATAGAAAGGTTCTATTTTTCCAAGAACAGTTGGAGGAGTAATGACCAAATTATTTGGAATAGGTGTGTTCTTTGGAGAATCAAGAGTTACCTTTTTAGCCTTTTGTCATATAGGGATGGTTTGGTTTTTGACATATTGGACCAGCTTATTTAATTGAGTAAGATTGGACTACAAATATTTGAACTCAAACATTTGTATTTTTGTCTTTTTGACATGATCGATTATGTCAAATGGCTAAATTGAGCTAGGTGTAGAGAAAGGTACTTCAACTTTTTGATTTTTAGGAAGGATGGGAGGTGGGTTGGTTGGCAAATTTGAAGTAGAAAGGGTAGGAGAAATTGATGTATTTGCCTTTTGGGTGATTATTGAATCCTTTGACTAAAAAGGCAGAGTGGTTCCATGCTTAGCAATCATGACTGCTGGCTACAATTACTCTTCTATCTTCTCTTTATCAGTCTGTTGGACTAATTGGTTTTTAGACCTAGTAAACACTACATATGATCCATCAAAAGCTTCTCCTTTACTTCTAGGTTCATCTTGGTAGTTTAGGAAACTAATATGGGAGTCACCAGCTGATTCTTCTTGATTTTCTTCAAGGAGATCAACATCATTTTATTGATTCAATTCAAGCTAAAAAGAGAAATCTGATTCTGCTTCAAGATATCCCATTGCTAAATTGGTTAGAGGAGTTTCTAGGGCAAGTTTCCCTTGTGGGGGAAGAAGGCATTTCTGTTACCCTTGATTCTTGGTAGCATTTCCTTGATATGATTGATTTGGGAATGTCCTATATGAAGGAGCAGAAGACATTCCTTGAGTCATTTGCTTTTTGAGAGCAAGAAATTCATTTGCCAGTTTCTACACCATTGGATTTGTGGTGCTTGTAGATGCATATTCAGAAGATGATGAAGCTCTATTTTTATTTGGATCTCTTCTTATCTTCCTTGCTAAGATGAGATCATCTTCTACTTTAGTGGCCAAAAGTTGAGCTGTAGCAAGATCTATTTGACCAGCAAGTCTCAAAAGAAAGTTGACTTTAGATAACTGAGAATTAATGAAAAAGCATTTGAGATTATCAACTGTAGGTCAAGCAATTACAAGAATTATGTTCCTCAGTTTGTCAAATTTGGCTATGAAGTCCCTCATTGGTTCATGAGGCTCTTTCTTCTTCAGTGTAAGTTAAGCCAAAAGTGTGTGTCCATCTTCTGTAGGTTTGAATCTGGCTTCAAACATAGCTTTGAGATTATTCCGATCAGTCATTGATCAAGCCTATAAATTATAAAACCAATCTACAGTAGCACCTTGTAATGTTTCTATAAAAAGCCTAATTGCTACATCTTCAAATTCTACTCTTATTACTCCATAAGCTATGTTGAAAGCTGTAATGTGCTCATCAGGGTGAACTTTCCCATCACCATAAAATTTGGGGAAATTCTTCCTTGAACTGCATGGAAGCTCATGTAGAGGTTGAGTAAGATTGAGAGGACCAAAAGCATTACCCTAGGGGCCTTGAACTACCATTGTAGGATTATGAAAAGGAGGGATAACAAATCTTAGAGGGGTAACTATAGGCAAAGCTTTACCAATAGTAGAAGTAGATACTTCATCTGGCAATGGAGATTTAACTTTAGTAGGAGGAAAAATCTTGGTTCATTGGAGATGAGATGGTGAATTAAATAGATCAAAATCAATTTGTTGTACCAACTCAAATACAGGGTCAATGATACCTTTAACCCTTTGGCTTTGTGTCTACCTTGAATCTGCCAGATTGTGAAACAAAAATGGAAAAGAATTGATCTTGCTTCAATTAAAGCTTGAGGCTTTGAACTATGCATTCTTTACCAGTTAGTGTGGAGGTGAATAGTAAGGCTATAAATGGATAATGGATATTATATTCCCTAGCGGAGTCGCCAAAAACTATTGGTTGAATATTTTGTCAATCGGCATACTGATAAACAAAATAGGTTTGATAAGCCAAAGTAGGAAGATTAGTCATCCAAATGTGTAGGTTTACCACATCAGAAGGGGATTGATCTCTCCTCTCATCAAGGGGATGTTCCCTATAGATAGACTATATATATATATATATATATATAAATAGAAAATAATACTCAAGGGTAGGACAAACCATCCATCTCTCTTTCTTTAGAGATGATGTGTGCATATCAAAGGAGAAACTCAAGGAAAAAGATAGAAAACACTCTTCTTTCAAAAGTACTATTCAACAAGCCACAAGAATACTCTAGGTAGTAATAGCAAAATGTAATAAAGGATGTAATAACCAGCAAATTGAGATGCAACACAAATTCTATGCCTAAGTTGATCAAGAGTAAGATACGAAGGACAATGAGGGCACAAAGTCACCCCAAGGTCCTTTACAAAGAAATGAAAAGAAAACACACTAAAGGCAATTATGGGGGCACAAAGTCTCTCCATAGTTGACTCTCTAAGACACCTTCTTGACTACTATCACTAATTTTGCTTGTTGAATTAAAGGAATAAAAGATATATTGAGGAAAAAGTCATAAGAATAGTTTCATCAACAACAAAGATATTACAACATAAAGTCAAAAAAACCACTTGCTTTATTATTCTAATAGTAAAATATGATCAACAAACTAAGCTCAAAGTCTTAGAAGTGCCTTTCAATTTGGGCAGAGTTTTGTTTTGATTGTCAAAAGGAGATTCATTTACAATAGAATAGAGTCCCATATATATCATCTTCAAGAAGGACTCGAGAATAGTAACACATCATGTTGAATTAGAATCTATTAAGAATCCAAGTTGAAACTTAGGGGCATTTACCCATTTGATTTTATCAATGCAAAGAAACAAGTCATGTTATTGAAAGTTTGCAACTTTCAATGTCCACCTGGTGATCTGATCCTACCTTCATCATTCATCCTTTTTTACTTAATTGAATCAGGTCCTGGATTAAATTTGCTATTCTATTCCTTCCTCACTTTCTACTAGTCTTGGCCTTGAATTCTGTGAATGCATTCAAGTCTGTAGATTGAAACGATCAATGGCTATTTTACGAGCTTTAAAATTGACGTTCATGCGCCCATCACTATGTTTTTAATGGCTAGTTCATTGTGTTGAATTTGATGTCTTTAGGCATGTCACCCCTTTGTCTTTCTTCAAATTTTTTGTTTGGCACTTTTATAGAAAGAGACTACCCTTTTAGGCCTTTAAAAATGATCTTTTAATGGCCTTCAAGATTCTTGTTTTACATCTTCCTGAAGGGAAGGTGACCCTTCAACTTCAGGAAAGTGTCCTATTCGGCAACCAAGAGTCCCCCGTAAGGGAACCTGCCCTTTGGGGTCCTTCAATAGCCTTTCATGGCTTTCCTATGGGAATTTTCCCCAAACAAATTCCCATGGACAAAAAGTTTGTGGAAATTTCCCACGGACAAAAAGTCCACAAAAATTTCTCGCGAACAAAAAGTCTGTGGAAATTGTTCCTATCACTTTTGCCTTGGTTATTTCTTGAATTACTTAAAAAAAATTTGAAAGAATTACCTTTGAAGACTTCTTTGAAATTGACCCTTCCAAAGGGTACTTTTGTTGACCAAGTACCCTCTGCAAGGGCACTTTGTCCTTTGGGAGGTTCTTTGAACTTTTGCATTTGAACCACTCCTTTGAAATGTTCCTTTGAACCAAGGTAATGAACCAACTATTGAACTATTTGGTTGAACCAAATGTTGAACTATTTGGTTGAACCAAAATGGTTCAAGCTAATGAACCCTTTGATTGAACCAAGTCTTTGAACCAAGTGAATGAATCAAAGCATTGAACCAAGCCGATGAACCAACTATTGAACCACTTTGTTGAACCAATCTGTTGAACCAAGCTTTGAACCAAAATGGTTTAAGCCGATGGTTTAAGTTGATGGTTCAATTGAATTAACCAAGTGTTTGAACCAAGCGTATGAACTAAGGCAATGAACCACTTGATTGAACCTACCTTTAAATCATTTATTTGAACCAATCGTTGAACCAAGTTTTGGTTCACCAATTAAAACAAAGCCTTGAACCAACTGACAAACCATTTGATTGAACCAAAGGATGAACCAAAGCATTGAACCACTTCATTTGAACCAAGCCAGTGAACCATTCCTTTGATTGAACTCACCATTAAACTAGAAGTGTTGAACCTTTTGAACTTTGCACTCGTTGAACCTTTGAACCAAAGTGGTTCAACAATTCAATGGTTTAATGTTGCAAGCCTCTTTTGCTTGAATGCTTGCCGATAGATATTTTTGATTGAACCAAGGCACTAAACCAATCCTGAAAATCACCAAGTGTTATAAAATGATTCTTTTGGTTGAACCCGCCTATAGAAACCTTTGAACTTGTAGAAATGAACCTGCCTACAGAGTCCGTAGAAATCAAGTCTATAGAAATCAACCTATATAGCTCATTAAACTTGGCTTGCAGAGTCCATATATTTTCTCTTCCTACTGAGTCCATAGATTTTCTCTTCCTACTGAATTCGTAGATTCAAGCCTACAGAGTCTGTAGATTTAAGCCTGCAAAGTCTATAGATTTAAGCCTGTAGAGTCCATAGATTTAAGCCTATAGAGTCTGTAGATTTTTGAGAAGCTTGAAAAATGAGGAATTTGAATGCCCAAGAAAAATTTTAAAAAGGGAAGAGACAATTTTGGTCTATAGGACCAAAATAGTTCAAATGTTGTCACAAAAATGAGTGATATTTTTGGGGAACAACATGACACACAAAATAAAGAAAGTAAACACACACACACACACGTGTGCTCAAAACACTTAGATGAATATAAAAACAACTATTATGTATAAATAAAAACCAAAAATATCTCCATTTCTAGGATCAAAGGGAAATTTTATTTAATATCCTTTTACATGAGATGGATGAGGGTGCCAAGCGTGTTGCTCTTTATATTGAAAACTTGATGGACCAGACCTATTCCTTGGCACCTAATTTGATTTGTTTTCAAGTAGATCATCTTTAAATAAGTCTCCAATGTATACATATTCTTCTTAACATTGTTTACATACTTCATGTTTTTTCCCACTCTCTTTTTCATGATCAACTTTTATCTTCTTTGTAGGCATAGTCTCAAAAGGAATGATCTCTTGCTCTTTGAAATATTGAGTCCAATAAAGGTTTATCTTGGACTCTATAGGCTGATTTGGAATTTTTTCTTGCTCACATATGACATGTTGGACAATGTCATCTTTCCAATCTATGAAATTTTGGACAGTGTCATCTTGCTCATCTATGACATTTTGGACAATGTCATCTTATTTATCATCACTTGTAACCAACTCTAAAGGAGTTGTAAACCCCTTGAGAGATTCAAAATATTTGAAAATGTCTTTAAACATCTACCATAAGTCATCATATTCACTTTGATCAGCATCATGAAGGGGAACAACAAGAGATAATCCTTCAACTTCTTGTTTAGATTTTAATAGGTCCAAGATTTCTTCTTCAACACGAGTGTATGCCTCATCATCAACCAAACAAGGATATTCAACACAAGATCTCACCTATTATTCATCACTTATAACTTCTTGAGTTTTTTTTAAATTTCACCTCATCTATTAAAATATAATATTTTTGGTCAAGGGCTGCAAGATCTTCAATATCCTTCTTAGTGATGCCAAGACTAGGCATCTTGAAATCCGATAACCTAGTCCAATAAGGATGCCAAAGAGTTACACTCTCCTCAAGTGAAATTTCTGAATTTTCCTCAAAAAATTTATTTTCTTAAGGTTCCTACACTATAATTCCATCAAGGAAAATGGTGATGGGATGAGTAAAAAATAAAATAGTTGGTGGAGGTGGGACATAAGGCTCAAAATCAAATAGAGAATGCAAAGTTGGGGATTCTTTTAAGCGCTCTTGAGGAAGGGGACGTAGACCTTGGGATAAAACCACTTTATTTTCTTAATTGCACATAAAAACACCTCATTCACATCTGATTTATCTTGAGTAATCTCTTGAGGAAGGGTGGATGGGGTGTGTTTAGGCATAGGATCTTCTTTTCAGTCTAAACCTTCTATCACATCTTAACAATCTCAGCTTTGACTCTAACTCCTCAGTTTTCTTTATTAGTTTTTCTTAGAAAAGTATCTCTTGTAGATCATAGGAATAATCATGATTATGTTTAATATATGATGTATGACATGAAATAAAATAATATTCTTGAGGAAGGGAGGGAGGGACTTACAAAGGATCAACCTCATCCTCTACTTCACACTTCTTGACAATGCTTCTATCTTCTTTCTTTCCCCATGATTCCACTATCTTACTCTAGATTAGGATGTCAAGATTAGAAGATTTTTATTGAGGAATGGTATGAGGAGTTTTTATAGGATCAAGAGTCTTCTCAACCTCATAATCTTTGTCAATACTTTTCTCCTCTTTCTTTCCCCATGACTCTACTATCTTCTTCCAAGTTAGGACATTGGGATTATGAGTCTATTTTCTAGGTGGTGAGGATGCAATATGAGAAGGAAATTAGGTCTTAAACTCCACTTATTTTTCTACCAACATGGACTACTACATATGAATATTTTTTAACTCAATTTGCCTATCAAGATTAGCTTCAAACACAAGATTTTTTCTTTCAACTCTCTCCTCTAACTGATTGGGAAAATAATGACTTTGATAGGCTTGATTTGGATCATGATTAGGGGGAAAATATGGCTGATAGGAAACTTTAGGAGAGGGATATGAAGGATAATAGGTTTGGTGAGGTTGCCTTTCATGAACCCCTATCCTATCCTCTAAGGAAGAAACTAGGCCACTCACATCAAGCATCTCACTTGTGAGCCTTTGCCAATTGGCTCTCTCAATAAGTACACACTCTCTTTTGAACAAATCTAATGCTCTTCTCACCTTATGAATGACATTATTAGGAATATCTATACCACATCCCCTTTGAGTATCAAGATCTAACATATATCTTTCATATCTCAAGAGTGTCTTCTTGAAGGTGGAAATGGGTTGTCTTAAAGAGTGGCTAGATTGACTAGGAGGAGAAAAACATTGAGGAGGTTGGTTATAGGAATGATATACTTCATGAAAGGGCTTTAAATGATCATATTAAATCTTATTAAATTCATATTAAGGCTGTTAAGCATCATGACAAGATTGACCAAGGACTTATTCATAGTTATGGGGAATGGCACAAGCTTAAAATGTCTCACCAACTTGTGTAAATAAAAACTCAACACCAAAGTCAACAATGAAACTTAATTGAAATAAAGAACATAGATAAAAAAATTTAAAAAATATATTCAAAGGATAAACTAGGATAATTTACCAACTAATATGTCTTCAAAGTCACCATTGATGCTTGACTAGATGGTTCCAAAGGTTGATTATTGAGAGACAATACCAAAAATCTCTCAATCTCTTAGAGCAAGAGTCCCACTAGGCATGCCAAAAACTACTATCACTTGGATTTTAAACCTTTGAGGAGATGAAAATAACTCCTCATATAAGTGGCATAATGGAATCACCTGTAGGTTTGTGGGCAACCTAAGGAATGATGTAAGTCTCTAGATAGGGCTAGCTCCCTTGATGTACCACTTTGGATTGAAACTAAGAAGAATTTGGGGGTGAAAAGGGAGAGAGAGAACTAAAACTAAACTAAACTAAGGGAGGTGATACACCAAATTTATTGATGACATCTACCCATATGCATATTAGACTTGAAATCAAAGGAAAAAACTGAACATACAGTTCTCCAACATTCATCTTCTCACATCAATGTTACATTGTGAGGTTATGGATGAATGTGAAAATTTTGGAAGAATAGATAAGAGGAATATGAGGTCACTAATGGAAATAATAACTAACTAAATCCTTTACATCTCCTGAAATTCTTCACATTCCCTATAAGAAGAAGCTTTCAAATTGTAAATATGATGAAATAATGACAAAACATGCTGAGAATCCATAGTCTTCACTTATGTAAAATAAAAAATTCAAAATGAAAATACTAATAATAGTCATGGAAGAGATAAAAATCAGTTTTTTATTGATAAAAATGTATACATTTGAGTAGGGATTCACCATACTCAAGTGGAGCATCGAATACAATGGCCAAAATGGCTAGTTCGTATAGAACTTGAGAGAGAGAGAAGAAGAGAGAAGTCCAAGGGTCATAAGGACACTTGTCAAGCTAAGAGAAGTAGTTAATTGTGAATTTTTAGAGGGTATGGTATGAACCATTCTAGGTTAGGAGATAAAAGTGTCAATTCAAGTCACAAACTTCATAAAGAGTGGTACAAAAACTACTCAACTAAATAAAAAATCCTACCTTCATGATTGGATATGTTTTAACGTCCTATAAATAATGAGTAGTAAAAATTATTTTAATTTAATTTTAGGTCTCACACATGCCTATCTATGCATTGGTTACATGTTTGGTCTTCTAGAAACCTTTGAAAGTGAACCATCTCATCTATTGTCTAGAAAACTCATCTTTTCATGCACCTTACACACTTAGATTCAAAAAGGGAATAATTTTAACATTAAAATACATAAAATTAAGTTAATTGAATTTTTTTAATTCCTTCCATGGCCTTTTAATCATCAAGGAAATCTTAAACTCACTTTCCATTAGAGTTTTCACACTTCTCACTAGCTTGTCCAATAGGTCAATTTTGACTAGTTGAGTTGAAGCACCTTGTTTGGACACTTATGATATATTTAAAGGCATAAGAGTGATATGGGGAGTTATATTAAGTCTTAATATTTACATCCATATGATTTTCATCTCTTAAGACTTCTTAAAACCTTCAAAACACATAAAATAGTGACAAAAACCCTATTTTTACTACCATATATATAAATACATATATAAAAAAGGCATTTGAGGGAGATTTAGGGAGAAATATTTAAGGTAAAATAGGTCTCATGGTCTAACTGGTTCACATGGATGGCTATGCAACTCCATTTTCACAAACTGGTCCTTTGCAAGGGTTTTAGGCCTATTTTTTGTCTTAAGGTTGGTTCATAAATATCCAGTGTCCAACATACCAAAAAATTCTCAAAATATGATATTTAGGGGGCCTATTAACCTCCCCTAACTCATTTTAGATCCATGTAATTCCTCAAGGGAGATATGAACATCCATAGTTTCTCTATCAAGCTTGTTTCCTTCTTTCATGCAAGTCTGATTGAGTTTTTCTAGTCAAACATGGCCCTTTTATGGTTTATTATATATAAAAATGGTTAAAAAAATTAATATTATCCCATAAAAAATTTTAAATATTTTTACATGATTACTTCATACAAAAGTGTGATGGAATATCCATTTGGGCACTAGGCATAGACCTTATCTATTTGGCCTGATTATAATGTCTGGTGTTCTAGGAATTCAAATAAGTTAATTTGAATTATATAAGCTCAAAAATCTATAACATCATCTAATATATGTGATAAAATATATTTTTAATCTCATCTCATTCCATCAATGGTTTTGACCATTCATTTGGACTTAGGATTCACCATGCCTAATGGCGTTACTTGCAACCCTTGTAGGTTTGGACTACACTAATCAGTCTCACCATTATGTGAGGTGTTCCTCAAATTTTACTAGATGTATTTCAAATTTTAAAATCACCCTAAAACCCTTCAATTAATTACTCTCATCTCTTCTCTCAAAATTGCAAGCTTGTGCATCAGGGGAAGTACCCTCTATTTGAGATAAAATAGAGGGTACTTCTCCTATTTTCCATGACAAAATAAAAGTTATAAAGGATTATATAGGTTTTATGGACACTCTTAAAAAAATATCCCTTAACTAGGTCAATCATCCTTCTAAACTTCTCAAATCCTTCAAAACAAGCCTATTAGAGGTAGACTGTGTGGAAATCATTTTCAAGTGGACTGTGTATGCATGGTTGGAGACCTTCCTTTTCTTGATTTGAATTTTTAAGGACCCATAAATATTTTCATGAATTTTATGGATTTTTATCAATTCCCATCATCACTACAACCTTCCATTTATACTCTTCACACACCTTAAACTCTAAAATAATATGCATTTTTTTGTTGTGTTTACTTAATTTAAGACAATGCCTTTAGGAAACTTCATATGATTACACCTTGGAAAATGTTTATAACCTATTTATAAAATCTTGGGACCATTTTATGAAAATTTTATGTACTTATTCACCTTTATCAATCATTAACAAAACTTATATTTATTAGTCTAGTGCCTATCTCAGTTAGCACCTAACTTTAGGTTACATATAGAGGGGTTTGAGAGGTTTGTAAGTTTGTATCATACATTAACAGTCTTTCTTAAGTCATCATTTTTATACTAAATGTATTCAAAAAACTTATTAAGTAAATTTATCCTTTCTTATCCCTTCCCATGCACTTTTGTTCTAATTTTGCCTCCACTACCCTTGTTGACTGAGACAACATGCTTTTTGACCTTTGTATGTAGGTGTACATGTATGGTTTGACTTGAGAAAATGTTGTAAAAACGTTATCTAATAATTCCTAGTCATTTAATAATTATTTGACTCCATCTTTTATCTTTATCCCATACCAACTCTTATAAACATCATCCTCACTTTTCACTACCTGTCTTAGTCCACATTTGGCTATAGGTGAGTTCTAATATATGTAGGTGGTGTTTGTGTGCTTAAAACCCTATCATCAAGAATTATAACCTTATTTTAAGTCTATTATAACTTTTATATACCATTTTTTTCCTTTATTTCTTTATACATTCCAATAAATCTAATTTATTACTCATTGGTACCTACTTTAGGTGCATCTTAGGCATGTGTATAGAATGCAGGTGCATAAGAGGGTATAAACATAGAAGATGAGATTATCTTGGTGATAATTGGGTCAAAAAATATTTAATAAAACATTTATAACCATTTAGGTGTGAATATGTGGTCTTAGTTTATCAAATTTGAACAAGGGTTACTCAAACCCAAAATCTGTAGATGACACTATAGGATTTTAGTGGTTTTATAAGCAACTTTAAAACTCCAAAAGATTATATCCCACTTGTCATTTTATCCTTAAATTTTTCCAAGTCATTATCCTTGAGAGGCTCATGTTTAAACATAATATTATGTATCAAATCTCATTACAACCTTGCTAAATGGTCTCCACAAAAATGCCCTAGACCTTTGTTTTGCTCTTTTAGGGACTATGTGCATGAGTTCAGTATTTATCTTTTAACAAGGTTTCACACTAATATTTATAATTTTGACACCAAAAACATGATTATATTAATCCATATTGCATATCAAGACTCAAAAGGAGGTCTTGCCATGTATTTTGGCCTTTTTAAATAGCTCCTACTCTCTATTAAGGTCACATGTAGGTGGATATTGACTATATATATGGGTAGTGAGTATGAAATCAATAAAATGTGGATGAAAGGTCTTAAAAAAGAATAAAACTCAAATTATAAATTTAAAATACAAATTTTACATGAATTAATTCTTGAAACAAGTTCCAATACTTCTCCTTCAATGTGAAAAACCACTTGCACACATATGGAATAAGGTAGTGACGGGTGTATAAAGATTGGTTGGTGTGGCATATGAGCTTAGAAAACATAAGGATTTCATTGGAAACTGAAATTAAGATTAAATGAGATAAAATTCACATATAAACATGATAAGTAACATGCCATAACTCCCTAGAGACATTTACAAAGCATGAAATACTAAATATGATGAAAAACTTCCTCTTGCACTCAAAATAGACCAGTCTACAAAACTGAGATGATTTTATCATAAAAAACAATTTTAAACATGAAAAAAAGTATGGAAGACATATGGGAGGAATTAAAATTCATTCGGAACCAACATGAACAATTGGATCATATGGAATTGATCATACCAAGGGAAAATAGAAAGGGTGTATAGATGGGTAGGGAGATTTGCATAGTTAAATTCAAATGGATTATTAATAAATAATAATTGATAATTATTAAATATCATATTATTAAAATTAAGGTATATTATTTTAAAAAAACCTCCCAAAATCATTATGCCTAAAACCTCTTATGTTGTTTGTATTGAGCAAAAACCTACAACTCACTTTTACATGTCTAGGGAAGCCAAAATGGAATAAAATGGGTTTGGGTATAAAATGACACTTATAGATAAATTAAATCATGTATACAAGTGTGGATGAGATGAAGAGTCACATTTCAACTTTTTCCAAGTGGCACACTTC
This sequence comes from Torreya grandis, assembly GCA_037957365.1. Taxonomy (NCBI): domain Eukaryota; kingdom Viridiplantae; phylum Streptophyta; class Pinopsida; order Cupressales; family Taxaceae; genus Torreya; species Torreya grandis. The sequence continues at coordinate 79,501 of JARHVA010010128.1, forward strand.
CCAAGGAGGTCGTACAAGTGCCAAATTCTTCCTTTTCTTTAAGAAAATTAACTTTTATTCTAATGAACCTTAAAAATTTTAGTCTTGATATTTAATTAAGACTTATAAGGACTCATGTGACATGAAATCACATTTTTACACCTTAAAATTTCCCAAGAAACCTATATAAAGCATTAAATGCTCAATTTGACCCTTAAAATGACCCAAAAAGATAAATAGACTTAAAAATTAGTTGACCAAGGCCAATATGACATTAATTAGCATAAATTGAACTATAATACACCACATGACACTCATATTATAACCCTTATAGACATATTAAATCAAATTTTTTAACCTATAAGTGATCTAATTTAACTAAAAATTCAAATTTGGTCAACATTATGTTATTTTAATGTTCACTTTAAACTTGTTTAGTAAATTTTAAGGTAGATTTGATAATTTTAAGGTTTTTTTCAATATAGCCATGTCCATTTCTAGTCACTCCATGACCTATTTCAGTGAGTTTCAAGTGATGAAAGGAGTCTAGGGTGTCTGATATGTCTCATAAAATGTTTCAATGTCATGTCATGCTATACAAGTGATCAAACAAGTTGGTGATATTCTTGTCTAACATCATAACTCATTTGGTTGCCTTTTAGATCATTTTGTGGCTTTTAGAGAAGGTTTTTCAAGGTAAAAGTATTATATTACCATAATAAGGTCATGATACATCTTTTAAAACATGAAAATGTCTTTTGAACAAAATTTTCAACATTTCCATCAAGTTTCTTATGTGATTATGGTTGTTTTTAGTGTTAAAAGGGCTCTTTTAAGGTTGTTCATACAATTTTTCAAGGTGAGATTCAATTTAAAGAATATTCATGTTAATTTATATTATTTAAGGTAAAATACATGGTTTTGAAGGAGTTTTAAATGTTAAAATAGATAAAACCTATTTATCTCTCCTATCGACTTCAAGGTCATTAATTTTTGCTTCGTATGGTTAAAAGAGAGAAGGTAAAGTCAAAAGATATTTGTAAATGATAATGAACCTAATTAAATTCAATTTATTGGAATTTTTTTATCATATTCATCTCCCCATTTTCATGAACAATCATTAAAAATATTAGGGGGTCACCATGTCTTAGTCATCTAGACAAGGTTCAAGTGTGCCTCTAATTCTTCACTTCAAAAATTGATGGAGAAAATTGGTTATAGTGGGGTGATTTTAGGGTAAAATAGAGACTATTTCATTTTATATTCATCTATTTTTTTTTTTTAATAATTTTATTATGGTAGAAAACTATTTGCCTATGTTGTTTGTTAAATCCAACAACTAGGAAACATGTTTCGATTTGGTGACTAGGTATATTCATCTTCAAGGATTATAAAGTTAATACTTAAATCATTATTCAATATTAATTTCAAAAATAATATTTATCCATATTTAATAATGGATTCCTTGAGATAACCTATTTTAAGGTAGTCATTTAGCAATGTCAAATCTTAAAATCATTAGTTCTTTATGTAAAAGGTCTTTACGAGGTCAGTATAAGATCTTGGTAGGTACCTAAATGGAGAGAAAGTTTTTTTCCATATTAATTAGGTAGCTCATATGATATTAATTTTATCATACTCTCTTGAGACTAAAAATATCACTCATAGGGCTAACTATAGGTCTAACAACATGAATATCTCCATGGAATTCAATGAATAAGGTGAGGAATAACATGATAAATCATAATAAATAGAGAGGTCATGAAGATAGTGAGTGATTGAAAAGATGATCATGAAGTGGTTCCACAACATTATATATGAATCTTCAAGATGACTAATATAACATGATAATAAAGGATCCAACTAGGCCTTATGTTTCATGATAAAAAAAATAATCCAAATGTATTGTGTGCACCTGAAGATGAGCTATAAAGGTGTCAAATAGATTTTAAAGGTGATATAATCCCATTGGAAGGTTATGAGAGTAATTAAGATACCACCAAGTAATAAATTAGGATCATGAATAAGGTCTTTGAAGCATATTTTTGTAGAGTTTAAGATTTTTAAGAAGTATTTAAGGTAAAAGTTCATTTTGGGTTTCATGTTAATCAAGAATTTTTATATCAATCTGATACTTCTCCAAGTAATACAAGGTAAAATAGAGATAATTAATGTCTTGATATACATTTTTTATTTGATTCAACCTTATCATGCCTTCTTTTGTCCATATAGAGGCCAAATTAAGGAAAAAATGACCATTTAGGTGTAGTGTCCTATTTCAGGCCTACTCTTGAAGTTTGGAAACTTTCATAAGAGTTGAACTATAGAGAATAGTTTTATTGTATGAAAGTATTTTTATATTAGTCATGAACAAACATTTGTATTGACCTATGATCAGACCTTAAGCTCAAAGTGTGTGTTTATAACTAGGTCTATGTAAGCTTATCAAGAGGCCTATGCATAAAGATGGTTGAGTTTGAATGTTTCTAGGGGGAATTTAAGTGTGATAAATATTACAATTAGTTTCAAGTTTAAAAGTGTTAATTACATAGACAAATAAGGCTAGCTTTTAAGGATTAACATATAGGGATTCTATGTTTACACCTATAGTCATCCTATGAACTATAATGACCATTTAGGCTTGTTAGTTCCTAGTTGTACACCATGTACTCTCAACCCCACACACTTTAATAAAATGGAAAACTAAGATTAAAAAACCACTAGTATGTCATTGTGGTTGAGGAAGGTTTTAGCATTAAGATTGTATTGAATGCAAAAAATGACTGAGAGGCACCTAAAGAGGGTATGGTCATCTTCCTACTACTTCTAGCTTTACCTAAACCAAGGAGAGGACCTAAGGTAGCTTGATCACATGGAGAGATTTTAAAATTCAACTTCCATGGTGATTTTTAGCACAAGGGAATACAAATATGACCAGGGCACAACCAAACTCATTTACTCCACCCAAGAAGGGTTATCACATGGAATGAATAAATGCACTAGATCACATACAAGTTACTTAAGAAAAATGAGGAAATGACTGCAATCTTCATTCCATAGAATATTCAACAATAGGAGTCGAATGTAAAACTATAAAACTATGCTTCAAAACACAAAATGAAGACACATGTTAAGTATACAATAGTTATGCATCTACAAACAAATAACACTCACAATATACAACTAGGTGTATTGTTTTTAGGGCTAGGACAAATTGATAGTTATAAAAAATAGGGTGTTGTATTGGGGGTCTTGAAATAATAGGGATTATTTAAAAATTCATGACATCACCTATTGTAAAGATGTAAAAAAACTTAAATGCAAGCTAATGGAAGTACCATGAGTGATTTTCACTTATTGGTGAAAATGAAACACAAATACCAAAATAATCCTTGAAATTATAGAAATTACACTAAAACTAGAATATCACATGCTTTTTCCTATTGAATCCATAAACTTATGTGCCATAAAAAGTTATTTAGCAACATATTTCTAAACATAATGTAGAAAGGGATTTATAATTTATTTCTAAGCCCAAGATGACAACCAATAATGAGCAAAGAACAAGATGTCCAATCAACAAAATTTGTAAAACATATTACTGCACTTCATCAACATAACATATTAGATAACCATAAGATTTTTCATTAAATTTGAAATAAACTATTACACACATTAGTGTTTCAAAATGCTATTATGGGGATAATCATGGTGAATTTATTCTATGTTAGGTAGTGGGGACATATAAACATGCTCTCAAAGCTTGTTAATGGTTGCCCAGATGTAACCACCTTAGTAAGAGAGACAAAATTAACATAGTATTGATCCTAAAATGTAGAAGATCCTATACTAAAGAAGAACAACAACCAAAAATAATGACCATCCCCCCTCTGGAATAGAGGAGAAGCCCTCTATTTATACATTTTTTTCCCATTTCAAATTTCCAATTACCAAAGTCCTACCAAGATGCTTCTAGATAGAATAAATTCCTTTACCATACCTAGAATATTTATGTATTTTAAAGGAAAATGATTATTATAACTATCTTCACAAAGAATTATGGATATTTACAACAAACCCCTTGATTTCTTTGGCGAAAATGGTTTCAAATGAGCTAGAAGGAGAATATTCATGGTGGAGGCAAACAAACCATTTATTATTTGGTAATAACTTAAATATGTCATGGACCACTTATTTTCATAGTTAAAACCTCTTGGATAGCTTCCTTTCCCTTTACTCATGCCAAGGAAAGCCCATTACCTTATGATGATTATAATTGGAATGCTCCAGCTGTGATGAAAACAAAAAATATCCACGACCATTTGGAAAAAATGCATTGGACTAATAGTTAGACATTATTGTATTCTTAAAATTATTATCACATCCATGAAAAACCATCAATTTTAGCTACCAAGCCAAAGTTTTCCATATACTACACTTGGCATGCCACATCAGATCTAACTAAGCATTCATGGGGTTTAAGTATGACTAAGTTGATTAATTAACTCACACCATTGGATCATCTCTACTTGAGAAAATGTGAGTTGTTTATCTTGCATGAGATTCTTGAGCTCTATTTCATGGCATAAGTTATGACACTTATCATCTATGTGTTTGTCCACATGATCCTTATATTTTCAACCTTGGCTATACACTGTCATATCTGGTTGGGGTGAGAAAACACACTCCATCATATCATGATCTAAGGGGTGGATTTTTATTTGACACTACATGTACTTGGCCCCAAGGATGTGCCATTTGATAGCCCCATAGGCTTCTTATCTACCTTACAAATAGTCTCTATTTATTTAAGTGCCATCACACCATGTGGTGGCACCTTATGATTCTTGACCTTTTGACCTATTTTGATTGCCATTAGATGTGTTTTTAACTTCATTATATCTTGACACTTATTGATATTACATTCTCTTAAAGGGTCTTTGATTTTTTGAATCCTCACTCACCATTGGATCATCCTCATTCGAGCAAACATGAGCTATAGATCTACTTCCATTTGAAATCAAATGGCTACTTCATAGGGCATACATTTTATGATCACACAACTATCCAAGAACATTTTAATCCTTACAACTACTTATTATGCCTTAAAATTAATGTCCATACACCTATCATAAGATGTATATGAGACCATCATACTTACAATTCAAGAAAAAAAATTGGAGACTTTATTTATTGGTCCTTTTGATCTTAGGAATCTTACTTCCATGTGGATTTTTTGTGTAGAGACTTTTATTCTAAGTAATTCCTCTACAATAACTAATTTTCAACATTCCTACTCTATAATAATCCTTTTAAGAATTTTTTTAGGATAATTATTTTGGACATTTTATTCCAAACAATTTCCTTGAAGCATATGAGATATTTCATAATTTTCTGTAAAAAACTTTTCTTGATGTAAATAGGAATCTATACATACTAAGTAAGAACCAAATAACACTTAGTCAATTTGACATGAACTTAATCTTTCAAAAGAACACTAGAAAATAGGATTATGGCTAAGGACTTAGACTTTGATACTCAACTCAGTCTAGACTTAGGCATTTATACTCAATAAGGGATCAATTACTTTAGTGAAATTTTGAGCACTAACACTAGCTCTCACCCAAGGATGCATACTCCCTGTAGGTGTGTAAAGAACCTTGAAATGTAAGAAAAATTACCAATCTAAAGGGACAATCGGTCAAGACTAAATAAATTATTAGTGACACTTATGAAGTCTCACCAAAACAAGGTAGTTTGACAAAAATTGATCAAGAAGATCTATGAACAAATAGACAACAAAAATATGAAAGGAAATATATAATTAAGGTACAAAGGAGATGGGAAACAAAGCAATAAATGGACTAATGAAAAAAACACTATAGAATATGCACACAATGATAGGCTCAATTGAGGAAATGTTTTAGATGTTTGCCATTAACTAGCGTCTCTAAAATCTTATCATCCCTTAATTTCTTTAACTTTTCCAGTAGCTTGGTGACCAAGGTAAAATAAATTAATCTCTATACATGCCTAAAAGTATTGATGATAGACTATTATAGGATGATAAGTTGAATCAAATCCTCTTTACATGATCTCAAATTTGGATAAGACCGTGCTAAAATATTTTTGTACTCCTTCAGTAGTTGTAAATAAGTTTGTTTCTCAACTACAATTAGGTAAGTACCAAACAAAAGTGCTTCATAATCCATAATTTCATTCATGCATTCAAAATATTACTTGAAATAAGTCTAAAATTTTTCATCCTCAGGGGCACATAAGATAGCCCCATCTTCACTAAATGTCATTTTCCAAATAACACCTTCATTATCAAACCCATAATCAATAATAGTTGGTTGCTCAACAACATCCACATTCCTAACAAGGTTACCCAATTCCACATCTATGTTTAACACTTTATTTGGAGCACAATTAAGATCTTCAATTACATCATGATTGGGTAATTTATATGCTTGTGTCATACTATCATCACAAGCAAATTCATATGTTGGGACCTTCTTGACTGCACTCCAAAATTGATCAATAATAGTAGTATTTATAATTTCCGTGGAGGCAAAAAAATTATATTGGGAGTCTTGATAATTGAACATCAAAATAACATCATTACTAGGTGTAGATTCAATATCATCTACATTTTCATCACTTTTTTCAATAGTATCACATGGGTAATGTGGAAGGAAGCACTTATCACAATAATCAATTTCAAAATCACAATTCACAAAATTTACCTTGGTGTGTAATGGGTCAATAACTTTTTTTCCAACCCCTCTAATTAAATTTCTATCATCACATATAGGCATGTTATGTAGACCCTTCTCAACTCTATCTTATAAGACATCTCTTTGATATTATAAGACAAAGTCTTAACAATATCTTCAATCTTGGTTGTCTTGGATACTGTCTTTTTTGGATCAACCAAATTTACATCAACCTGCTTGTTTAAGGGCTTACCCATAAATTTTATGTTAACTTTAATTTTTATAGACAAATTGAATTCCAATCATAGGTCATGGGAGCCTTGTACCTCAAGTGGTAAGCATCCTTCTTGTTAAAGACATCATAGTACTTTATCAATCATGTTATCTCACTAGGCCTGATGTTCTTAGGTAGACACATCATAGCTTTATTGAACCTTGTATTGAAGTCCTACACACGCTCATTAGGATTATTTTTTATGTTTTTAAACTCATCCAAAGGAAACCTTAGATAAATCATATCACCATATTGAGTTCTAAAAACATTCTTTGTCTCTTCCTATGAATGAATGCATCCATGGGGAACGGAATTAAACCATTTACTAACATATTCCTCTATTATGTGCACAATCAACTTAATGCAAAAATATTCATGTTCAGCCTCATAATATTCAATGACATTATGAAAATCCCTGAAATGTTGATCACCACTCATTACATTGTTCCCTTGGAATCTTGGAAGGCATTTCCTTACTTCATTTGGGATTTTGATAACCTTCCATGTCATCAAAATTTATGGGCCTAAATTAGGGAATGTGTAATGTAAGATGCCCATTCTCATCTTGATTCATATGCCTCATGATTGGTTTAATGGGAGGTTAAATAATAAATGGCAAAGGGATATGAAGGGGTGAATGAGGTAGACTCGGTGGATCAAACTTGGGAGGGGATTAAACTGGTCAAAAAGGAGTTGGATAATAAATGGGGATATATGGTTTTGAATCACTAGAAGAGATATGATTATAAAAATTATGATAATATTTAGCAATAATAATTTTAATAAATAGAATATTATGATTACCATAATTTTGACATCCCACACAATCTCTAGCAACTGCACTTAGTTATTCAACAAGCCTCCAAACTTGTCTTCTTCTTCTTTGATGAACACTTAGGGGCAACACAAATTTCTTATATGAGTCACCTTTGAAGGATGACTTTAGTCCTTTTAGCTTCACAAGCAAGGAAACTCTCAAATTTTAAGATATTAAATATGGACACTAATCTTTCTTTGAAACCATATGATGTTTTGGAGTCACCACTAAAAGTAAAATTCTAGAATATAACTATTTACAAACTTGAAGTGATACATATTGAAACCATATATTTCTAAAGTTAGTGATGATGTATGAAAGTAAAGATTGAAACTTTTAGACTCGTGTTTAAAAGGGGAAACCACCTTAAAAAATGATAAATTCATGTTTCTTTGCAACAAGTTTAGTAGATGTCAAATATCAAATCTCTAGAAAAATTCCTAGCACATCCCCAGTGGAGTGTTATAGTGTTGACGACCAACATAGTAAAATCAGTGCAAATATAGGTAGATAAATTTCAAACACAAAGTAATTATAGTTATTTTCAAGATTCACTGGTGACACAAGTTCCACGACTGTCTTTTCTTCTCCCTAACGATGGCACTAGTTGAGTGGTGACATTAATGAACCAAAGATAACTAGATGAGTGTGAATATAGGTAGAGAAATTTAAAAATGATAGTATCTCTATATAAGATTCCATGATAACATAATGGCCAAGGTTTGTAGCTTCTCCTCAGTAATGGCTCTAGTTGAGTATTGGTTCCCAATTGTACACCATGTATGCTCAGCCTTACACACTTGAATAAAATGGAAAAATAAGATGAAAAACCCACTAGTATGTCATTGTATATGGGGAAGGGTTTAGCATCAAGATAAGACCAAACACAAAAATTTATTGAGAGGCACCTATAGATGGTATGGTCAACTCCCTACTACTTCTAGCTTTACCTAAACCAAGGTAAGAAGACCTAAGGAGTAGCTTACTCACATGGAGAGATTATTCAATTCAACTTCCATGGGGATTTTAGCACATGGGAATAAAAATTTGACCAAGGCATAACCAAACTCATTCACTCCAATTGGGAAGGGTTGTCACATAAAATGAACAAATGCACCAAATCACATATAATCTATTCAAGATAGATGAGGAAATGACTACAATATTCATTCTATAGAATATTCAATAACAAGGGTCAAATGGAAAATTTCAACACTATGCTTCAATATAAAAAATGAAGACACATGCTATTTATACAATATTTATGCATTTGTAGGAAAATAACACTCATAATATGCAACTGGGTGTATTATTTGTATGGTAAGATAAGGTATGACAAATTGATAATTATAACAAAGAGGGTGATGCACTGGTGGTCTTTAAATATTATGGATTCTTTCAAAATTCATTAAATCAACTATTGTAAAGATGAAAAAACCATAAATGCAAGTTAATGGAACTAGCAAGAGTGATTTACACTTATTGGTGCTAATGAAATACAAATACCCAAATGATCCTTGAAATTCTAAAACATACACTAAAACTATAATATCACATTATTTTTCCCATTGAATCCATAAACCTAGGGTACCCTAACAAGTTATTCAGAAACATATTTCCAAACATAACATCGAAAAGGATTTATAATCTATTTTTAAGCCCAAGATGACAATCATTAATGAGTAGAGAATAAGATGTCCAATTAAAAACATTTGTAAAACATATTACTACACTTCATCAACATACAATAGTAGAGAAACACAAGCATTTTCATTAACTTTACAAGAAAATATTACACACATCAGTGTTTCAAAATGATACCATGGGGACAAGCATGATGGATTTACTCCATTTTGGGTAGGGGAGACATATAATCATGGTCTCAAATCTTTCTAATGGTTGTACAAATGTAACCACCTTAGTAAGAGAGATAAAATCCATACAACAATGATCCCAAAATGTGGAAGAGCCTATGATAAGTAAGAATAAATACACAAAAAATGACCAACCCCCCTCTTGAATAGAGGAAAATCCCTCTATTTATACATTTATTTCCCATTTAAAATGTGTACTCACAAAAGTCTTGGTAAGATGATCCTAACTGGAATAAAATCCTTTTTCATGCCTAGAATCTTTATGTATTTTCAATGAAAATTATTTTTGCAACTAACCTTACAAGGAATGATGGAGATTTGCAGCAAACCCCTTGATTTCTTGGCTAGAAATGCTTTCAAATGAGAAGAAAGGAGAATATTCATGGTGGAGGAAAATAACCCCTTTATATTTATGTAACTACCTAAATATGTCTTGGACCACTTGATTTCATAACTAGAACCTCTTGGATAGCTTCCCTTCCCTTTATGCATGCCAAGGAAATCCATTTACCTTTTGATGATTACAATTAAAGATCTCTAACTATGATGAAAGTAGAAAAGATCCATGGCCATTTGGAAAAAATGCATTGGAATAGTAGTTAGAGCTTATTCTATGATTTGAATCATTTCCACATCCATTAAAAAATCATCAATTTTAGATTCTAAGACAAAGTTTTCCATATATTGACACTTGGCACACCACATTAGATCTAAGTAGGCATTCATAGGGTCTTGAGTGACGAAGTAGATTAAAGGGATCTAACCTAGACACTTGTAAATTCCTCATGCAATCTAAGCCCTTTGAGAATTCCATCTCAGCGCACATAGTTGGATCATCTCTACCCGAGCAAACACAAGCCATTGATTTTTCATGAGATGCTTGATCTCTAATATATGGCATGTAGTTCTGCCACTTATCATCTCTGTGTTTGTATATAGGCTCCTTGTCTTTTCAGCTTTGGCTATGTACTATCATATCTAGCTAGTGTGAGATATCATGATTCATCATATCATGATATAAGGGGTGGAGAATTATTATACACTGCCTATATTTGGCCTCAAGGATGTGTCATTTGGAAACCCTATAAGCTTCATGTTTACCTTACTAATAGTCTTTATTATTTTGAGCACCATCACATTGCATGATGATAACTTCTGATTCTTGACCTTTTGACCTATTCTATTTTCTAGCATATTTTTTGTTATCTTCCCAATATCTTGACACTTGTATATCTCTTATTCTCTCATAGGGTCTTTGACTTTTTAAATCCTCACTCACCATTAGATCATCCTCACCTGAACAAATGTGAGCCATAGATTTACCTCTATTTTAAATCGAATATCTACTTCATGGGGCCTAAATTTTATGTTCGTGTAACCATCTTAGAACATTTGAATCCCAATGACTACTTGTCATGTCTTAAAATTGATATTTATGTGCCTATCATAAGAGGTCTATGAGACCTTCATACCTACAATTCAGTCAAATTTCTTTGGGTAATTTTTTTATTGGTACTTTTGGTCTCAAGCATCTTATTTTCATGTGACATTTTTATATTCAGAATTTTAATCTAGTAAATTAATCCATAGTAATTGGTCTTTGGAAATATTTCTCTACAACAATCATTTTGAGCATTTTTTTCAGGACAATTCCTTGGGGATTTTTGTCCAGAATAATTTCCCCAAAGCATATGAGATGTTTTGTATTTTTTTGTAAAATAATTTTTTCAACACAAATAATAATTTATACATACTAAGTAAAGACCAAATAACACTTAGTTGATTTAACATGAACTTGACCTTTCAAAGGAACATTAGAAAACAAGAATATGGATAAAGACTTGGGATTTGATACTTGACTCAAGATAGATTTAGGCATTATACTAAACAAGGGATCAATTACTTCATTAAAAATTTTAACACTAACATTATCTCTTTCTCAAGGGTTCATATCCCCTATGGGTGTGCAAATAACCCTGAAATGTAAGACTAGGTGACAATCCAATAAGACAAAAAATCAAGACTTAAAAAATTATCAATAACACTTATGAAAGCTCAAAAAAATAAGGTATCTCAACAAAACTAGATAAAGAAGATATACAAATGAACACACGACAAAAACCATGAACATAACTATACAAGTAAGGCCCAAAGTAGAGGGGAAACAAAGCAATGGAAGGACAAGACAACAAAATAGTATACAATATGTACATAGTTACATGATTATTTGAGTAAATGTTTCAAAATTTTGACATTAACTAGAGGCTCTATAATCTTATCATCCCTTAATTTTTCAAAATTTTCTATCAGCTTGGTGGCCAAGGTGAAATAAATTAGTCTTCATAGATGCCTAAGAGTATTGCTATTAGGCTATGATAGGATTACAAGTTAAAAAAAATCTTATTTACATGATCTCAAATTTTAATAAGACCATGTTAAAATATTCTGGTACTCCTTTAGCAATTGTAAATAAATTTGTTTCTCAGCTACAATCAAATAAGTACCAAATAAGAGTACTTCATGATCCATAATGTCAGTTGTGAATTCAAATTACTGCATGAAAGATGTCTAGAAATTTTCAACCTCAGGGGCATAAAAGATAACCCCATCTTCACTACATATCATTTTCCAAATAACACCTTCATTGTTAAACCCAACATCAAGAATAGTCAGTTGTTCAATAACATCCACATTCCTAATTAGGTAACCTAATTCCACATCTATGTCCAACACTTTGTTTGGAGCAAAATTCAGATTTTCAATTACATTATGATTGGGTAATTCATATGATTCTATCATACTATCATCACAAGCAAATTCATACATCATGACCTTCTTAACCACACTCCAAAATTGATTAGTAGTAGTAGAATTTATAATTTCCATGGATGCAAAAAACTTACATTAGGAGTCTTGATAATTAAACATCAAAATATCATCATCAATAGATGTAGACTAAATATAATCTATATCTTCATCACTTGGTTTAGTAGTATCATATGGGGGATGTGGAAGGAATCACTTATCACACCAACCAATTTCAAAATACAATTCAAAACATTTACCTTGGTGTGCAATAGGTTAGGTACTTCTTTTCCAACCCCTCTATTTCAATTTATATCATAACATATAGTCCTATTGGGTAGGTATTTCTCAACTCTAGATAGCTTGTAGGACATCTCTTTGATAGTGGAGGCCAAAGTGTTAATAGTATCTGCATGCTTGGCTATCTTAGACTTTGTATTTTTTGTATCAACCAAATTTGAATCAACATTCTTGTTCAAGGGTTTACCCATAAATTTTATGTTACTTTTAATTTGTATGGACATATTGAATGCTAACTATAGGTTCATGGGAGCCTTGTCCCTTAGGTGGTAAGCATCTTTCTCATCAAAGGCATCACAGTACATTATTAATCATGCTATCTAACTAAGCTTGCTATTCTTAGGTAGTTGCATCATAGCTTTGTTGAAACTTGTATTTAGTATTACATACACTCATTATGATTCTTTTTGATCTTTTCAAGCTTAGCCAAAGTAAACCTTGGATCAATCCTATCACCATATTGAGTTCTACAAACATTGTTCATCTCTTTTCATGAATCAATGCATCCATGGGGAAGGGAATTAAACCATTCACAAGCATCTTCCTCTAATGTTTTCATAAAAAATTAATGCACACATACTCATGCTCAATCTCATAATCTTCAATGAAATTATTAAAATCTCTCAAATGCTAATCACTGCTCACTACATTATTCCCTTAGAATCTTGGAATGCATTTTCCTTAATTCATTTTGGACTTCATTAGGATAACCTTCCTTGTCATCAAAATTTATAAGCATGAATATGGGAATAAAAAATGTAGGATTCTCATTCTCACCTCAATCCCTATGCCTCATGATTGGTTTAGTGGGAGGTTTAAGAACAAATGGCAAAAGTATATGAGGGGGTGAATGTGGTGGACTTGGTAAAGCAAACTTGGAAGAGGATTCAACTAGTTGAGAAGGAGATGGATAGTAAAAAGGGTTGTATGGTTCTTAATATCTAAATATATATGATTAAATAAATTATGATAATCTTTAGAAATAGGAATTTTAAAAAATAAAAACTTAGGATTACCATAATTTTGACATATCACACAATCTCTAGTAGCTATACTTAGTTTTTCAATAGGCCTCTAAACTTGTCTCCTTCTTTGATAAACACTTAAGAGAAAGACAAGTTTCTTAGATGAGTCACCTTTAAAGGGTGACCTCAGTCCTTCTAGCTTCACAAGAAAGAGAACTCTCAAAGCTAAATATATCGAAAATGGGCACTAATCATTATTTGAAACTAGATGATGTTTTGGAATCTCCACTAGAAGTAAAGTTATAGAATATAACCATTTACAAACTTGAAGTGATACATACTAAAACCATATCTTGCTAAATTTAGTGATGATGTATGAAATCAAGGATAATGAAACTTTAAAACTCATGTTTAAAATGGGAAACCACCTCAAAACATGATAAATTCACATTTCTTTGCAACAAGTTTAGTAAATGTCAAATATTAGATCTATAAAAAAACTTGGCATGTCCCCAGTGGAGTGATACGGTGTTGATGGCCAATATAGTAAAATTAGTGTAGATATAGGTAGATAAATTTCAAACCAAAAGTAATTATAGCTCTTTACAAGAGTCCCTCAGGACACAAGCACCACAAGTGTCTTTACTTATCCTTGGTAATGGTGTCAATTGAGTGGTGACGTTGAAGAACCAATGATAATCATATGAGTGCAAATATAGAAAGAGAACTTTAAAAATGATAGTAACTTTTTTCAAGAGCCTCTAACAACATAAGGTCCAAGGTTCTTAGCTTCTCATTGACAATGGCACCAATTGAGTGTTAGTTCCTAGTTGTACACCATGAATGCTTAGCCTTGCACACTTGAAGATAATTTCAAACTGATATGAAAAACATGTTAGTACGTCCTTATATCTAAGGAAGGGTTTAGCATCAAGACTAGACCAAATGTAGAAAATTATTGAGGCACTCACAGAGGGTATGGTCAATTCCCTGCTACTTCATGCTCTACTTAAACCAAGGTGAGAGGACATAAGGGGTAGCATACTCACATGGAGAGATTCTTCAATTCAACTTCCATGGGGATTTTTAGCATAAGATAATACAAATGTGACTAGGCCAAAACCAAAATTTTTCACTCCACCTGAGAAGGGTTGTCACATGGAATGAACAAATGCACTAGACCACATACAAGCTACTCAAAAAATATGAGGAAATGACTACAATATTCATTCTATAGAATATTCAACAACAAGGGTCAAATGGAAAATAGTAGCACTATACTTCAAAAAACAAAATAGAGATACAAGTTAAGTATGAAATATTTATGCATCTACAGGTAAATAAAACTCATAATATGTAACTTGGTGTATTATTTGTAGGGTATGATAGGGTAAGACAAATTTATATTTATAAAAAATAGGGTGGTGCATTGGTGGTCTTCAAATAGTATGTATTCTTTCAACATTCATGACATCACCTATTTCAAAGATGTAGGAAACTAAAATACAAGCTAATGGAACTACTGGGAGTGATTTGCACTTATTAGTGCCAATGAAATAAAAATACCCAAATGATCCTTGAAATTTTACAACATACATTGAAACTAAAATATCACATGTTTTTTCATTGAATCTATAAACTTAGGATGCCCTAACAAGTTATTCAACAACATATTTCTAAATATAACATAGAAAGGGATGTATAATCTAGCTCTAATCCCAAAATGATAACCAATAATGAGAAGACAACAAGATTTATAGTCAACAAAATTTTAAAAAAAATACTACACTTTATCAATAGAAAATAGATGATAATAAAAAACATTTTCATTAACTTTCTAAGAAAAGTTTACACACATTAGTGTTTCAAAATGCTACCATGGGGATAGGAATGGTGAATTTACTCCATGTTGGGTGGGGGAGACATATAAACATGATCTTAGAGCTTTCTAATGGCTATACTACTATAACCACCTTAGTAAGAGAGATAAAATGTACAGAATAATGATCCCAAAATGTAGAAGAGCCTATACTAAGGAAGACAAACTACCTTAAAAAATGACCACCCCCCCTCTTGAATAGAGGAAGAACTCTCTATTTATACATTTTTTGCCCATTTCAAATTTTTAGTTACCGAAGTCCTACCAAGATACTCTTATTTGGAATAATATCCTTTATCATGCCTATAATATTCATGTATTTTCAAGGAAAATGATTGTTACAACTACTTGGATAAGGAATGATGGAGATTTGCAGCAAACCCCTTGATTTATTGGCTAGAATTAGTTTCAAACAAGTTGGAAGGAGAATATTCATGGTGAAGGTAAATAAACCATTTGTCTTTATGTTTAAATTATTTGAAGATGTCTTGGACCACTTACTTTCAAAGCTAGAACCTCTTATAGAACTACCTTTCCCTTTATGCATGCCAAGGAAAGCTCATTACCTTATGATGATTACAATTGGAACACTCCAACTATGATGAAAATAGAAAAGATCTATGGAAATTTGGAAAAAATGCATTAGACTGACAATTAGACCTTCCTCTATGCTTTGAATAATTTCCATGTCCATGAAAAAATAAACAATTTTAACTATCAAGCAAAAGTTTTCCATTTACTGACCCTTGGCATGATACATCATACCCAACTGGGCATTTATGGGGTCTAATAGTGATTAAGTCAATTAATTGGCTCCAATATAGATACTTGTCACTTCCTCATGCAATGTGATCCCTTTGAAAACTACATCTCTTCTTTCACCATTAGATCATCTCTACCTAATCAAACACGAGCCACTGATCTTACATGAGATGTTCAAGATCTAATTTATGGCATACAATTATGCCACTTATCATCTTTGTTTTTATCCATAATATCCTTATATTTTTAACCTTAGATATGCATCTTCATATCTATTTGGGGTGAACAAATTTTCTTTATTAGATCATGATTTGAGGGTAGAGATTTACTGGACACTTCTTATACTTGGCCTCTAAGATGTGCCATTTGGCATCCCCACAGGCTTCCTATGTAGTTTTAAATAGTCTTTATTTCTTTAATAATAATCATGCCACGTGGTGGAACCTTATGATTTTTAAACTTTTTACCTATTCTACTAACCATTGGATCTATTGATTCCTTCCTAATATCTTGAATCTTGTCAATCTTGGCTTCTCTCATAGGGTCTTTGACTTTTCAAATCCTTGCTCACTATTAGATCATCCTTGCCCAAGTAAACATGAGTTATAGATCTACATTCATTTAAAATCAAATGGCTACTTCATGGGGCCTAAATTTGATGCTTGTATAACCATCCTAGAAGATTTGAATCCCAATGACTACTTTTCATGCGTTAAAATTGACATCTGCATGCCTATCAAAAGATGTCCATGAGACCATCATGCCTTTAATTTAAGAAAATTTATTTGAGGACTTTTTTTATTAGGCCTTTTGATCTTGGTCATCTTATTTTCATGTGGTTTTTTTGTGTTGGTAATTTTTTTGGGTAATTCCTCCACAAAAATTGGTCTTCAATAATCCTACTCCACAATAATCCTTTCGGTAATTTTATCGAGACAATTGATTTAGAGTTTTTATCTAGAATAATTTCCCCAAAGCATATGAGATCTTTCAGACATTTTTGTAAAATACTTTTCCTAATGAAAATAGGACTTCATACATACTAAGTAAAGACAAAATAATATTTAATCAATTTAACATGAACTTGACCTTTCAAAGGAACACTAGAAAACAAGAATATGGCTAAGGACTTAGGATTTTATACTAAACTTGGGATGGACTTAGGCATTTATACTTGATAAGGGATCAATTGCTTTAGTGCAATTTTGAGCACTAACAAGGCCTAATAAGAGCAAGAAGGTGAATTATGCATTAAGGTGAAATTTTAAGTGAGTGGATGACTAAGTGACATCATGATGACAAAGATACTAAACCTTAATATGTGACTATAGTGGATCTTCAACCAAATTCACCTTGAACACTATAGTCACTTATAGGCCTATGAGTAAAGTAAATAAAGTTACCTATCTAGTAATATTTGAGTCTCTTTCAGTGGGTTTAGCATATAAGGACTAAAATAGAGGGTTTGTTCTTGATGATTAATGACCTTTTGAATACTTAGCATTGATTATAAAACCAATTTAAATATTGATCTTCCTACCAACTAATGAGGTATAAGGCAACACTCAGAATTATCTTAATGTATATATGAGTTGATATTGATAGTTAAAATCTTGACATTGGTCTGATAGGTTATAGGACAAATAATGATATGAAGGAAGTTTATAAAGGTTTGAGAAAATTTTATGAGACCTCAATATTATAAAAAAGTTTCTTCTTTTGCTTAGTGATTGGTAGGATAAATCTATATGCACTAAATAATCACTTATAAGGTTATTTGAGTACCTTAATGGTATTCAAACTTGAATAAAAAGTGAATGTTTGTGAGAAGGTGAAACCTTAGTGGATTTTCATATAATTCAAATATAAATAGTAATGAATATTAGTGAAATCTTTAGTGATCCATTTTAAGGTCTTAAAACTTTAATTGCAAGAAGAATACCACATGATTATCTAAAGCCATAAATGTTCTTGATAGGAAAAATATTTATTTGATTTGAAGTGGTGAGGAATTATATAGGTTGAGAGTTCTCAAAACTAGACATCAATCCCTTGTTAATGTGATAAATACATTTGAAACATTCAAAGACTTTTTGAATGATCCTTAAGACTCCAAAATGTTGTCTTGACACCTAGTGAATGTCTATAGCCATTCAAGCTAAGAAGGCAATCCTATGAATAGTGGAATATGTATTATGGGCTAACCCAAGTGTGAATAGTAATTTATGTATTTTAGATAATTATATTACATTTTCAAGGACATTCATCAGTGATTAGTTTCACAAGATCACCTTGAAGTTGCACTAACAGGTCATAAAGCTAACAATACAATGGTCTAATACCTTAAAGGTAGATATGGATACTTAAAAGTAGTTTAATATATTTAAACATTTTTTGAACTCAAAAATTAATTTTAAGGTTAATAACAATAAAAAAAGAGGTTTGACAGACTAAAGAAGCTATGCAATCATTGGCTCAAAAGGTCTAATTACATCAAATAGGTCTAGGCTTGCACACACAGGCCTGCATATGAATTATGATAAAAGTTTGTTTTTTGTAAAGTAATATGAGATATATAGGGACATAATAAGTTTTTTATATCTTCATTGCATTTTTTTATGAGATTTCTAACTTTTCCACCAATGAGAATATCTCAAACTTAGATAGTTACGGTCACTAATAGTGATTTGTTTAATAAGACTAACATGAGTCTATGATGTTATAGAGGGTCTTAAGTGTATAAATTATAATTTAAATAATTTTATATGGTCATAAATTATGTTTTATACCTTCTTTAGGTATTATCACTAAAATTCAAACATCAAAATTTGTACTTTCAAGCATGTTTCTCCTTCAAGATTTATAGAATGCATGGTATGCCCATTGAAGATCATGTTCTAATTATTACATATTTCATGAAAATTTTAATGGGAACACATCACCATATGGTATGTTACAATGGTACCTCCAAATACAAATTCCTAGCATTAGTTTTATATTTAACTGCTTGTGCTTTATGAACCATTATTAAGATGGTAAGATCCCTTAAACCCTCCTAAAAGACATGATTGAGGAAATTTATGGTTTAAGTGAATAAAATGGAATATTTATATCTAAAAACAATTTTTATCACCTCCATAGGTCTATTAAGAATTAGGACATAAAAATTGGTGGTAAATTTATAGGTATAAGTGTATGAAATTGCTCAAAAAATAGGGTTGTAGGTGTCTCTGTGAGGAAATAAGGTATGAATTGGAATACAAACCATGGGAAAGGATTAATTATGATTTTTTAAGTGTCCAAGAACTCTCCAAATACCTATATGATTCTCATATAGAAGTATTTATTTTTACAAGTTGCTAATTTGGTTAAAATGTGAAGGAAAACTTAGTTTTATAAGCTAAAATGAGAGGTTGTAGGCATATAAAGTTATTATAAAGGAATATACTATTGAGATTTAATTATTAAAGTTTTTTTAATGTCTCAAAAAATTATTTACAATTATCTTGTCCAACAATTTTTTTTCCCAAACACTCAAACTTCCTCTCAAGCATGCACAAGTGCATAGACTAGGGTTTTCAGCCATTTCATGGTTCACCCATTTGTACTAGCTATCAAAAATTTAAATTTTACATGGATCATGGTATTGACATAGTTTAATTTAATCAAACACTTCCTAAGATTTTCACACATTTGGGAGGCCTGTGGAGAAAAATACCAATTTTTAAGCAAGGAGACCTAATTAGGCCTAATTTGAGAGAGAAAATTCTAGAAAAAGGATACTTCCACTCAAATTTAGGTATTTAAACTTGGCATGGAGATCCATGGGGATAAAGGTTCCTCAAATATGTTCCTAATTTTCCAATTTACTTTGTACTTTATTTTTCACAAGGGGGTTTACATATTTTGAGCATTACAAGGAATATAGAGAAAAGCATGTTAAAAGTGAAAAATCACATATTTTGGAGTGTTTGATGGATCCAATTGTATTTTTAAAGGTATATTATGATGTTTATATTCCATAAATATAGGTAAATTTATTTATTCAAGGAAAAATAATGTTTTTTCCTTTCCATCTCATGATGCAAGAGGAGGAGTTTAAGTTATCACACAACCAATTCAATATAGAGTAGTTATTCAATAAGATTTTTAAGTTTCCTTATCACCTTATAATCCAATTTAAGAAAAATAAAAATCCAATAGGTTGGATTCAAGAAACATTCAAATGATTTAAAGAGTGTTAATAACCTTGAATATACCTTTTGCTCTCCTATGCCAAGTTGAGAAGACAAAGTCAAAAGAGCTTCAAAGAGACTTATAATAGCCCAGGTAAGGTGAAGATGCCTCATAAACGGATGAGGATAAATATTAAATTTATGAATTTATGAAGACATGAAGACCTATTTTCATGGAGGATGACTTATTCATCAAGGAGGACATGCAAGTAAGGATATAGGGAATATGAGTAAAGATTTAGGCATTTCAAAGGGTCAAACTTCACCAATCAATGCTTAATACTTACTCAAGTTTCCCAAGAAATTTAAAATCTACCTTATACACCATTCTTGTAAGGAGTGAGGAGATAAAATATAGTAATCATTACATAGTGATTTGAAGAGTGTAAGCATAATGTGAGTCATCCCTATTTTATAGTTGATTTGTCTCCCCTCTTTTACTATTTTATATTTGTAATTTATTTTATAGAATTATCATATCAATTTTGTACTTTGGATATGTTTAAATTATGTCAAAAAAATTTACATCTTTTCAAGAAATAATAAGCTAGTTTCCTCCATTTTTGAGTTGTTGTGTGAAGTGTATGTGTGATTTCCATTGATATAACGATATGAATCAGTACTTTTCCTATGTTATTGTCTATTTTTTGTACCTTATTATATAATATTTTAGTTTATATAGGTCATAATAAGTTTATATGTTCAATCTTAGCCTATGTTTGGATGTGAATTCAAAAAAAATTCATTCCTTACATGCTGAAAGTGAGTATTGTTAAGGCCTTTGTGTGAAACACTATTATAGAATCCGTATACATGAAGTGAATTTAATCTGTGTAGGATAATTTTCTTCATTAGAGTTTCAATTATAAGAAAAATTTGTCATAAACATTGGTGAATCACCTTTCATTCAAATATTTCATGTCAAATCCATTGCAAACATTATCCCTTCACCCTTTCTCTTAGTAAAAAATAAGTAGTTAGTAATATTATATACAAATTTAGTGAGTGAATCATGGTAAAAAACCCTATATATATATATATATATTCTCTCCATATCAAAGTCACCCACACTTAGGAGAGGTTCAATTATTTTAATAGGAGTGGGAAGTGGCACACATTCTCACAAGGGTAACAACCTTAATTGACAACACTGGCATAAATAATGTTATTAATTTTGATTGTATTCTTAGTTAAATAATAATAAAATGGAATATAAAAAAGTTTATGATAATTTATTAAATATTAATGAACATGTGTGTAAGAGGATATACTCACTCACAGACTCATAATGAGTTAATCTAAAAATATTATGAGTCTTTTTCTTTAAAAATTATAAGTGTAGGATTATTAAGAAATGATAGTGACATTTAAATCTTGTGTGGTTACTCTATTATTTATAAAAAGACATATTCAAAAGATTAATGAATGAATTTACAATTAAACTATGATTGGTTATGTATTAAATCTAATACACTAGTAATAATATGATCTTGTAAGAACATAAAATTGCATATGAAGGATACTTATTTCAAGATATTGAAATAGTTAATTTACACATATATTTGCCATATATTTTTATAAAACATAGAATTTGTCTTAAAATTGAGTTTTTCCTTGAAAATTAAGGGAATAAGTGACTATATGTGATGAATATGATATATATTTAGGAATCAATGGTAAATCTTGATGTGATTTTAAGGAATTCATGAATGTAAATATTCACATAATGTATGTTGTATTATCTATAAAGTAAATGGATGTAAAAATACCTTTTATTGACACTATACTATTTTTTCTTATGTGATTTAAAAGAGGCCTTTTTATTATATTCCTTTGCCTTATGAGTTAATATGTTTTATCATTTTTTCTATTTATTATGGAGTGATGAGGGATGGGTAGAGAGCCTAATTGTGACCACTCATCATTGGATAATAAGATGGGAAATGATAAAAATATGTATATAAGAGAGTATGGATAATGTGGACTATGACTGAGATGATAAATATGAAAATACTATAAACATTCATTGGCCAAAGTAATTTTATAGTTGCATACATTGTCAGTTTGGAGTACTTTCTAATCTGTATTTTTTATTTGAGTCATATCAAATATAGGTATACCTAGGGTCTATATGACTAGTTACATGTAATAGTGAGTTTACTATCTAGGTGATTATTGGATGTTTTTTTATACTTACATAATCATTATCTACACCTTCATGAAGGGAAGGACCACTCTTAGTGGGGAGGTTTGTGGAAGACCAATGATATTTGGTTGGAGGTAAAATTCTAAGATGATTCTCTCCCTTTCTACAACTATATGTATATCTATTATGATTTGATGATTTATTTCATGGAATATATATTGTATTATTGTAACATTTTACTTTACATTATTTTATTTAACTACTTTACATATTAGTGGTCATTGTTTTACTTGCACATTCATTATTTATTGTCTTTTCTCCACAATGTTTATAATTAATGAATTTTGATGATATATTATACTATGATATCTCTTTATAGTGTTTTTATATCTTTATATTTTTAATATTGTACTAATTTATATTTAATGTTAGATAATTAATGATTGCACCTTATTATTTTATATGTGTACCATTGTGTAATATTATAGGTTGATAATCCTTTGAGAACCAAACATGAGATTTGGATGCATAAATAAAAAATAGGTGTAAATTGGATTTAGATGCATAAATAAAAAATGGATTACTTTGTAAAGAAAGTTGAATGCTTAGATGATTTGTCGAATCAAACATAAATTCAAGGTGATAAGAAGGAGTTAAATTTAAGGAAGATCTTGGCCATTAAATTAAAGAAGGCTCAAATAAAAGTATGAACAGTTTTCATGATAAATATAGATGATGTTTAAAAACTAAAGAAGCCTACCATTGAAGATTATCCCTTTCTACAAGAATTTTGGGATGTATTTCCTAAAGACCTACCTGTATTACCTCTTAAAAGGGACTTTGACTTCACTATTGACATCATTATAGGATTTGAGCCTTAATCTAAGATACCATATAGAATGAAAATAATAGAGTTACTCAATATGAAATCTAAAATTTATGAGATGTTATCAAAATGGGTAATTTTTCCAAGTGTTTCACCACGGGGTGCTCTAATGATTTTTGGTAAGAAGTATGGGACTATTTGTCTATGGATAGAATACATAATGTTGAATAAAGAAAAAATAAAAAATAGGTATAATTTACCCTGTATCGACTATCTTTTGAATCAAATATGTGGTCCAATGGAATTCTATAGGATTTACCTTAGATCAGGGTACCATCAGTTAAGAATCAAAGAGGAAGTTATTCCTAAAACTACTATTAGACTAGGTAAGACAAATATGAGATCATATTTACTCCTTTTAGGCTAACAAATACACATATAAAATTCATGAATATCATTTACAATGTGTTATAATATTATCTATATTAGTTTGTGCTCATTTTTCTAGATGATATTTTGATATATTCTAAGAGTGAGGAAGAGCATGTGAAACACCTATGTTTGGTTTTGAAATGTTTGCAAAAACATGATATCTATGGAAAATTTTATAAGTTTGAATTATTTAGAATGAAAGTGAAATACTTTGGGCATTTTATTTCAACCAAAGTAATATCAATGGATATTACTATTATTAAATCCATCGTGGAATGGCCGACACCCAAAAATGTTCATAAGGTGTATAGTTTTATGGGTTTAATAGGATATCACATGAAATTTATACCAAAATTTTCTAAGATAACTAACCCCATCACCTATTTTTAATGGAAATAACATAGATTTTATGGAGTGATAAGTGTGAATACACCTTTATGACCCTAAAAATGAGGCTTACTTTTTTCCATGTTTTGTGATTGTTAAATCCTAATAACCATTTTTTTGTGATAACAAATGCTTCTAAAGATGGCCTAGGTGGAGTATTATTATAGGAAAGCTCAATAAAAATGTATAAATATATAAAATTGAAGCCTTATAAGGCCAATTTTGATTCATATGATTTATAATTGACTTTAATAGTGAATTACTTATAATTTTAGAGACAGTTTTTGGTGGGTAATGTTTTTGAGATCAAGATAGATAATCTAAGGCTCAAATATATCTTCACATACCCAAATATCTATGATTGACAAAGACACTGGTTAGAGTTTTTTTTTTAATTTTGTTTTGATATAAACTATATAAAGGACAAATATGATATGGTTATATATGATTTTAGCCATAAAAGGTACATAAAATCAATGACTACTATCATAATTACCTTCTAAGATCATGTTTTTAAATTCTCTCCATGAGATGAATTTTATGAGTTTGTCAAGAAAGCTTTAGTACTAAACCCTAAATATCATAGGAAGGTTTTTATATTAAAAAATATGGACTCTATAGATTTAACAAGAGAATGTATGTGTCAGATAAAGAAAATATGAGTTTTTGTGTGCTTAAGGAGTTGTAGGATTCTCCTTATTATGGTCACTCAAGAGCGACCAAGCTTATGGAAAAGATAAAACCATTATAATTATGGAATGGAATTAAGAAAGATGCTACTAATTTTGTATATAGATTACTGGAATGTCAACAAGTGAAGGTAAAACATGTTCATCTTATTAGGTTGTTAAACCCACATTACATTCTTGAATGGAA
Source organism: Torreya grandis (assembly GCA_037957365.1). Lineage (NCBI taxonomy): Eukaryota > Viridiplantae > Streptophyta > Pinopsida > Cupressales > Taxaceae > Torreya > Torreya grandis. The sequence goes on from JARHVA010010128.1 coordinate 104,777, forward strand.
ATGGAAAGTCATTAGTATGGATTTTTCCAAGGACTACCCATATCAAGGAATAAACATTATATGATTTTAGTGGTAGATGATAAACTCACCAATGTGGCACATTTTATGCTAGGGAATTTGATAGATGACACACTAGCATTATCAAAGAATGGTTATTGTAGGAAATATACATGTTTCATGGTTTTAAAAAGAAAATAATATCTATTAGAGACCCACACATGAAATATAGGTTTTGGAAAACCTTTAATGTAGGTTTGAAACTCAATTAAAGTTTAGTATAGCCTGTCATCCTAAAATAAATGGTAGAACTAAAAGGGTAAATCAATTTTTAGAGGATATTTTGAGAATGTATTGTATGGACAAAAAATTAAAGTGGTATTAATAACTTCCATTATTTGAATTTTCCTATAATAATTCATTTAATTCAACATAAAAATGGCAATGTTTGAAGCTTTATATTGTATAAAATGTATAACACCTATCAATTAAGATAGATTGGAAAATATAGTGGTTTGTGGACCTAACATGATTTCTAAAATTTAAGAATGGGTGAAACTAATTATATAATGGTTGGGTGAGGCCAATGATAGATAGAAAAGTTATGATGATCTGAAAATAAAAAAAAGTCAGTTCTTAGTTGGAGACAAAGTTTTTCTATGTTAAACTAAAAAATAATTCTATCAAATTTGGGAACTTAGTAAAATTAGAACCTAGATATGTATCACCTTTTGAGGTTATATATTTTATTATCCATTTTTCTTAAAAACTTGATTTTACACCAAATTTAACAAAAAATCATATTGTTTTTCATGTGTCCTATTTAAATAAGTATGTGGTTGATCCTTCACATGTACTTGATTAGAATGCTTTACAAGTTCTAAATCTAGGAGTGTTAATAATAAAACCAATTATAATAATTGAAACATGTAAAATTATCTTGTGTAATAAATAATAATCTCAATGAAAGGTCTAGTGGGACTAACATTATGAATGTAGTGCCACTTTGGAAGATTATGAGGAATTTCATAGGTTGGATCTTCATTTAATTGAGTCATATATTATGTTGAACTAATTTTATGTTTAGACATGTTTTATTATAATAATTTCATTGGGATGATGATATATATAATGGGGAAGGATGTTAAAGTATTCTTAATCCCTAATGAACAACATATATTTTATAAAAATAAGTGATTATGCATTAGTTAGATTTTGGTTTATGTAGGATAGATGGATATATTATGTTGTGTTTGTTTACTTGGACTACTACATATTATGTTATAAATATTTATTTTTGGTACTTATATTTATAATATAATCTATGTAACTTTTTTTTTAATATTTATGCATTTTTACATGGATAACACAATGGCATTTGTATTGTCTATTTTTATTTCTATTACTTACATTTATAATGATATAAATAGACTAGATACTTTTATTGTTTGAGGTGGATGAAAGACACATTTCACCCTCACTGAGAGGTAAAAACTGACACAATCATATGGGATATGGTGTAATATCATGAATTCTATAATTGAAAATAACATATTGAGAATCAACATCACACGCACACACCAAGTTATTTTCTTGATTGTTTAAGTTTTCATTTCAATTTCATAGAAAGATTCTTTGAATGCATATATTACTATTAATGATTGTTGAATCCTTATGAGGTTGATTTTTATTTATTTATCACAATACTTATGGATGTTTGACTATCTAATTTTAGTAATGAATTATCATTTATGAGTTTTTATTGTTTGCTTTTATCCTTACAATTTATTGGCAATTATCAACTCATGTCTTTGATTATGTATAGAAATGTTTATAATTAAGATAATTTGTGATGTGTGGCATGAATAAAGTTTATTTTTATTTCATCCATGATTTATACTACTTTAAATAAACCTATTGTATAAATAGTCTACATTTTTTATAATACTTTAATCATAGCAACCACTTAGTGGTCTTGGAACATTTATTGTTTATAAAAAAAGTGCATTTTATTTTTTATGTATTCAAAACCTTAGGGAAAGATATAAAATCATAATTTTATAATAAATTATGGTTTAATGCATTTTATCAAATTATTTTCCACTAACTTTGAGCATAAAGGTGAGTTGGAGGCATATGTGAGGTAATGTGTTAAGAATGCCACTTTTTTATGGTAACTTTGAGTAAGTTCCATTAACCTTGGGTTAAGGATGTGGATAACCATTTGATAAAAAATGAAAATAAATTATACTTAATATATATCCCTTATTTTAAAGTCAATGAAACTTAGTTGTAGTTTTATGACATTATTTTTGGTCAAAATCCTTAACGTGGACCTCATTGTTGCTAATTTGAGCCCATTTTTAGGGAACTGCTAGAATTTTCATTCAAGAATAGTGGGAAAAATCATAGAGGAATTAGGAATAAGATTTATGGTTGTTTTTATACCTAAAAAATTATAATTTAAGATTTTTTTGGACAAAACATAGTTATGAAATGATGCATGTGGGTAGTGGGTTTTGGTGGTCATGGAAGATGAAACTAAAATTTGTAGATTATAAAGAAATTTATAGATATAAATTAGCATGGATTAGGACCAAAAAATGGAGTGGAAAAAAATAATAAATAAAATTTAGATGAGGTTCCTGAAATTATAATCTTAAGGATCCACTAGACATTATCCATAGTGTCTAAGGAAGTGGTTTCTATTACAAATTCCAATTAGGTAGATTTGAAAGATATAAGGTCTATTTTATAGTTTTTTTGTTCTAAATTTTTATATTATGATAAAATAATAGGTAATGATGAATTTATTTTGATTAAGTTATATATTTTGCTCATCTTACTCCCAGAACTTAGAATAACCATAAAACGTAACATAATTCTTGAAATCCTTTCTATTTGGGAGTTTTATTTATTAATTGGATACGATAAATACTAGTTGGGTTTTCATGTGTATTTATATTTTAGTGTGGTGCATTTTATTAAACCCATAATACCCATATGGACCTAGTGGTGTAAGAATAAGTTCTTACCCACAAGTCCATACGAGTGTGTATGTTGAAGAAATAAGCTAAAAACTTTCATACTATAAATCCATGTTTGTCTTAAGAATTTCTGTATTAATTTTTTTGAGTCAAGTCATGGTATAGGAACCTATATTATCATATATTTTTTCATTAACTTCATGATGAGTTAAATGAACTATAGAGTTGTGTTATAAAATATGAAAATGTATAATTTTGAAATAAACCATATGTAAGATTTAATGGTTTATTTAGCATAGCGAGATGTGTTTATATAGTTTTAATGTATTTAGGTTGAATAGTATGTCAACAAATTTTATTTTAACTAATATAATTTCATTATAATCTTATATGTAGACTTAACTCAACCGATAAGACTCTGTTGTAACAAGTAATGCATGTTTCAAGGATATTATTATTGTTGTTATTATTATTATTATCATCATTATTATTATTATTATTATTATTATTATTATTATTATTATTATTATTATTATTATAATTATTATTATTATTATTATTATTATTATTATTATTATTATTATTATTATTATTATTATTATTATTATTATTATTATTATTATTATTAACCACTAAACTATTTCTATTAAAATTATGGTTATTTTATATATAATGTTATGGACATAAGTCATCCTAGTGAACCTTTTTAAGTCATTTCCAAATAATGCATTATTTGTGTACTAAAATATTACATTTACCTAGTTAAGAACAAGGTTAATGAACTAGCATAAACAATGTTATGAATTTTTATTTTATTCTCGGTTAATTAATTAGAAAATAGAATAGTAAATAGGTTATAAGATATTTATGAACCTATATGTAAGAGGATACTCTCAATCAAAGGCTCATAATGAGTTAAGATAGAAAAATTACAAGTCTTTTTTCTTTACAAACTGTAAGTGTAGGATTCTTAAGAAATGATAATACCATTTAATTGTTGTGTGGTTACTATATTATTTAAACAGGACTTATTTATAAGATTTATGAATGGATTTCCAATTAAACTATGAATAGTTTTATATCAAATATAATACACAAATAATAATATGATGTTTTAAGGATTAAAATATCATATGAAGGACACTTATTATAAGATATTTAAATAGGTAATTTATGCATATAGTTGTCATATATTTTTAGAAAAAAATAGCATTTTTCTTAAAACTAAGCTTTTCCTTGAAAATGAAGGTAAGAAGTGACTATATATTATGATTATGATACATAATTAGGAATCAATTGAAAACCTTGATGTGATTTTAAGGAATGCATGAATGTAAATCTTCACATAGATTATGGTGTATTACCTGTAAAATTAGTGGGTGTGAAAATATTTTTTTAATGATGTTGTTAATACTACAATAGTTTTGGTTATGTCATTTATATGATGCCTATTTGTGAGATTAATTTTTGTTATGATTTGGAATGTTTTATCATTTTATTTTTCTAGTTATGGGGTGATGAGAGATAGGCCTAGAGCCTAATTTTTATCATTCATCACTAGATAACAATTTGGGATATGATAAAAATATATATAGTAGAGAGTATGGATAACATGGACTATGACCTAGATGATAAATATAAAAATATTATAAAAATTATTTGTCCAAATCAATGTTATAGTTAGTTTACAATTTTAGTCTATAGTACTTTATGGTTTACATGTTTACTTTGAGGCATATCAAATAGAGGCATACCAAGGGTTTGTATTACTAGCTACATATAATAATGATTGTATTATCATGGGTAATTTTAGGATGGTTCTAGATACTTGAATCATCATTATCTGGCCCTTCATGAAGTAAATGACCACTCTTAGTAGGGAGGTATGCAAGAGAGTGATGGTCAATGGTTGGAGTTAAAATTCCCAGATGATGTTATCCCTCTCTACATCTAGATGTGAACCTAATCTAACATAGATACATGGATACTTTTATGATTTGATGAGTTATTTCTATGAATTATTTTTTACTATTGTACCATTATACTTTACCTTATTGTATTTAACATATTTACACAACAATGGACATTGTTGTGCATGAACACTCATTATTTACTATGTTTCTTAGTAATGGTTGTAATTAATTAATGTGGATGATATATTATGTTGTGGTATCTCTTTATAGTGTTTTTGTACCTTTATTATTATTATAATATTGTCCTAATGTATTGTTAATATTAGATAATGAACTATTTCATATTTTTGTTGTATATGTGTATCAATGTGTGATATTATAGGTTAATACACCTTTGATAACCTTACATTTCTTAAATTCCTTTCAACACTAACACTAGTATTTTGTTATGAGATAAGTCGTATAAACTATAATATTATATTGTTATTACACATACAAGAAATGATTATTTAGACTAAAAATAGTTAATTAGTATTGGATGAAATTTAAAAAAAATAGTGCATTTTTTTTTTAAACCCATGAGGATTTAAAAGCCATTATATTTAGAATAACTTGAAAATTGTAGAAATCAATTGACACTCTCTAGAGACATTATCGCAAAGGCATACTTATCTAAAAATTACTCAAAGGAATAATCCTAGAGCCAATATTGATACACAAATTTCAAACTTTCATTGTACTAATTTTTAAAATCCAAATATTCCATTACATTCTACACTAGTCATGATGTTTCACATACACACATAATTAGGAGAACTCTGTGAAATTTGAGTCTTTTTTGGAGGATTGTAATGTGGTAAAAAATAGTCCATCTACCATGGATTTATTGGGGTCATCCAACACAAAATACTAACCTCATTTTCAATGACATTTTGTGGTAAAATAAAACTAGGGTTTAGATGGAAGGAGAATGAAAACACAATTCAACACACGTGACTGAAAGAGAGCCAAAACTATGAATAATATATAGGCATAGGTGAGGGGGTTTTAAAATTTATAGACTCAGATAACATACATGGATACTACTACTAGAGCCTATACAATATTAATTACTCTAGATGTTATATGTTATTGATAACATTTAAACAATGTTTAAGCCACTATTCTCTAATCTAAATAGTAACAAAACACATATAGACATTTTTAGATACATGGGCATATTGTGTGAGTGATATAATTTAAGAATTAACTAATCACATATATACCCTCTTAATTTGTATTTTATAAATATTCTAAGTGAAATATATATCAATTTCAATTAAATTTGATATATTATTACTATATTTTTCATAACTTAATTATCTATAATTTTACACTATTGTAAGACCCACAAATCCAAAATAAGTAAAATATTTTGGTAAACCTAATCATTTAGTTGAGTAAAAAGAACCTTAAGTTTCCTCCTACATTATGATTTCATATTTTTTAGGGTTTTGGATTTATCATCTATTAGTATTTTATTTTCATGTATGATATGTGATTTCCCCCTCTTGTGTGAACAAGTCTATTTTTTACCATTTTTCCTAAGGTTTAATGTTTATTATCCTATTAGGATTTCTTCTATTAGGGTTGTTGCTTATATTCATATATTTTTGTATGATATCTAATGGAAAAAAATTACATTTTAAAAATTCTTGGAGGCTTTTCTTATTTTCTTTTATTTGATCAAAACCCTCATTATCTCCCTAAAATTCATAATAGATTTTATAGAATTGCCATTTCTCTTTTTTTCATAAAAAAATGTTTAATAGACAAAGGATATATTTATTTAAAAATAAAATTATGGGTTTATTACATCTATGATATGATTAAAAACATGTATTTATTTCTTTAAACTTTTTAAGGTTTACCTAGAATAATTATTTATTTGTTTTGACCTTTTCAAATCAATCTTTTACATACATGCACCCTAGGACTTATAACCTCATTACCTTAAATTTTGCTTAATTTTTTTAAAATTCATATTTTATTCTTATATTATTGTTTCATTCACCCTTGACACCCTTATAATTTCATTATTATTTTTTTTTAAATTGTAATCATAGTTAAAATTAATATAATAAATGAAATTCTATATCTTTGTTGGATTCTGAATTGAAAAATGTAAATATCTAAAATTATTACAATAATTCAAAAATGTTTTATCCTAAGGGTTTTTATTATAAATTTGCATCTTCTCAACCTATGATAAGTAATGTACATAGTGATACCATCAATGATAATACTCAATACTTAAATGAACCTATTTGAAATGATGACATTCCTACACATTAGATTCTTACTATGATGCATTCCATAGATAATTTATAAAAGAGTAAAAACATTATCTTTAAGGATCAAGTCACCTTAATATAAAATATGACATGCTCAAAATCATAATCTTGCTACTTCAAATTGCACCTCTAACTTCCCGATCAAAAACTGTGTCTCAAAATATTTCATCTCTAATATGGGATAAATAACAAAAAAATATATGACTAAAAAGTCACGAAATTTGCATAATATTAACACCTTTACAAGTGTAATGATCATAATAATTATTCAAATCAAATTGATCATACTACCTTCCACTCAACCTATGCATAAGACTTGAATACTATTATGCTTACCATATATTTCATGATAATTTCATGGATAGGTGTCATGCTTTGAAACATATAATACAATATATTATTTATAGTGGTGAATTTACATTGTATACATATAATAAGACACCATAAAATTCAATCCCACCTTCCAATATTGGTTAACCCATTCCAACTATGGT
>JARHVA010010128.1:117500-170000 GCA_037957365.1 Torreya grandis
CCAACACTCGTAAGGTATAGATATTATATGTGAAGTGGGATTAGTTGATTAATACCACACTATATAGTGTGCCAATTTTTATGGTACAATATAGACTATAGATGGCTTCATAGTTATATGCCATAAATATTTTTATGTACCCCTTTAGATCAAAAGGATTTATTAGGACATTGATCCAAATATGTTTTAGTGTATTGTTTTTAAAGTATATGTACACCCTTTTGGTAAATATATTTTAATATTTTTAGTAGTAAATAAATGTTAGTTCATGTTTTTAATATATTTTTAAGTTAGTAGTTGTATTAAATCATAAATTCATCATTTCTAAAAATCAATTATAACTTAGAGAAGATGGATCATACCATACACTTCCGATTGGGGACACATTTGTTAAGTGGGAACATGACCAATATGGGTATTTGATAGACCCAATTAGGGGATCTCCTATCATAATATACTATGATATGTAGGGTTCCAAAGCCTTTGATCAATAAAAATAATGAAATAACCCTAGTAGATTCCTATGTTTTGATATCTCACTAAAATAATAACAAGTAAAGTAAATCTAATCTAGTGATCACCAAATCTTGTGGCACAAAGTGGGGGTTAGAAACAATAAAAGTAAACATACATAGAAAATATATACTCACATAGATGTATATGAAATCCTTATATATGGAAGAGAAGTAAAAATGCATGTGCACATGCACACGTGCATGCGCACACGTGCGCGTGCGCGCATGCACACACACACACACACACACACACACACACACACACACACACACACTTACAAAGGAGGAAAAATGTTAGGAATACTTACCTTTGAATATGAACCCACCGAGCCTCAATCTCTCCCTTGGTGAAGGTGCTTTGCAAGAGGTTGTTGTGGTATGTAAGGATAATAAGGATAAATCAGATCTAAGATACATATCCTATTAGTGCATCCAAAATAATTATCCACAAGACAAGATCCTTATATCCAAATAAAGAATAAAACCTTAAGATTGATCCTCAAGTATAATGGTGGATAAGCAAATGCATAATAGCTCTTACTTATTCTTCTTTTATCTAAAAAGTGGATAAATTAATTTGTATATATTGGTGGATTTGACCCTAAACCCTTATCAAAATCTTGGATGATAGGGTTGACCCAATTGACCTAGCACAATTTCATACAATAATTCACTAGGTCATGATCTAGGTTAACCAAGATCCAAACTAGTTCCTAAGTGAAAATCACTCAAAACTATACAAGGTCGACCCAAACAACCTAGTATAATCAACTAATAAAAGGTGATTAAGGTGAGGAAAATGAGGAAAAAATGTAGGAATTGACTGGAGAGGGTATAATAGAGAATAAAAAGCTTAGGGAAATAGTTTTTAGGTGACAAGTGTGTAGATAACAAGTAGAAAAAGGGGTAACAATTTTGTGAAGCACTAATGATTTACCCAACCCTTCTTAGATACACCCCTTAAGGCATACATCTAGAGAGATTGAGACTTGATGGGTTCCTATAAGATACAAAGTGTTAGTAAGTGAAATTTTTTAAAATATTATGTGTATACATATGCCCCACTCGAAGCTCATCACATGTCATGTGAGTGTAACACGACATGGTACTTTGAGAATAAAACATGATAACACATAATGTTGATGCTAAGTAAAATGCAATAAGGAGAAAAGAAGATAAATTAAAGGACATAAGTTGAAAACACACATGTTTACTTACCTTAGTACTATAGATAAATAAGTAGACTTCAAGAAGTGAAGGTATCCAAATGTGAAGAGTATTAGTAAAATATGTAAAATTTAGTGAAAAAATAGCCAAAAATTAAAAAAATGGAAGAGAGGCATAGAGTAGTGGAAAAAATGATCTACATCATCATAATTATAGAACATTTTATGTTTCAAAAAATGGATTAGTAGAAATAAATAGATAGGCAAAACAAGGAATTTGACATAAAATATTTGAAAGATTAAGATTTGTGATGTAATGTTAAAGAGGGTGAAAAAGGAAGTAATTTATTATTTTTTTCTTGTGAAGGAGATGAAAATATCTCTAAGAGACTAAACAAACTAGGATGGTGAGGAGATGATAACTGAGATGATAAGGACTCCCAACAGTGGTAGTGGGTGTAGCATAAGTAGGCAATTGGGAATCTCAAACTAGTTTTTGAATATCTTATTAGAATTAAGTGCTTTTTAGAAATTTGTAATTTAAAGTAATTATAGACACTGGAATGAACCCAAAAAGGTTGATAAGGGTAAGAAAAACCATTTATGGAAATGGGTTTGAAATAATTAGAGTAATAACTGTCATAAGGCATTTATTATTCAAAATGTAAGGGGTTAGTGGGTAAAAACAACTAGGTCAACCTAGTCAACCTAGTAGGCTGAAATTTAGTAAAATATACACTATTTAACTAGTAGGTATGCATCGACCAAGTGTGCTTACCATACTAATAACTTAGTAGATTTCTACTAACCTAGTATAAAAATCCACTATGACAACTTAGTACTAAGAGGAGAAAAATAGAGGGGTTGACTTAGTTTTGTTTGGGTTAGAATAAGGAAATTTTGGTCAACTTAGTGTTTGACCAAGGGACTAGAATAGTACAAAAATGTATGAAATAGGCCAAAAGAGTGTTAAAAAGCTCAAAATGGCTAACTGAGGGCTAAAATGGCCAAGTAGGATAAAAATAGGTTGAATTGATGAAGAATTACTAAATTAAAGTAATTTAGGCTTATTTTTGTTAAATTTTGAAAGAATGTATTTGATTATGAATGACATGGAGGATATAATACATATCTTATTTTTTTATTGTTGTAGGGGTGTCTAAGGTTCTAGTGCTTAGTAGACACATCATGGCTCCCAAACTTATTAGAGTGCTTATCTATTGAAGATAGAGATACATTGATCTAATTAGGCCTAGGAGGCATAATAGATATGTGTAGGATTCCTTTGAGTTTAAACTTGTTAATCATGTTCCTAGGAGCCTCGGAATGATTGAATAACACATTCATGTAGAAGGTGGAGGGGGATACCATAGAGGTGGGTATAATTTTATAGGATGTCCATGCTATCTTGGGATTGCTTATAATAGGTACACTAATGGTTATGAGAGTACTAGATAGTCAGGAGGAGAGGAGAGACTTATCCATATGGTGATGGGCTCAAAGAGGATATACCCTAGATTAAGGGTGAGTATGGTTGATGTATATACCTTATATATTTTATATATTTGAAATGTTGTGATAAGAATAGTGATAACATGGGTACTATGTCACAAGTCAAATGGTAAGGTACCACTATTTATGATAGCCTTATACTAGATGATATTAGAGTAGAGGGTATTATATGATTTAGGATCTATCATCTAGGTATAACTCATTCATGACATGTATGGAGTGATGTCTAGAGGGTATAAGTCTACGATATTGATTATATTGTTGATATCATGGATATATGAGAGGTTCCCCATGTATCATCCAATTGGGTTTCCCCATGTGGTTGATAATAGGTTATCTTAGGTTTAGAGATGGAGATAGGATCAGGTAGCATAGGTTGTGCCATGCATGCTAGCACTATAGATGGTGAGATGAGTGGATATTTTATGGTAGTTTTATGGGCACATTACTATGATATGGTATACTTGGGAGACAATAGCACTATCTTTAGAATAAATAGAGGTGATATGGTAGTATACCTAGTGGATGGATCCATATATAGTGGCACATATACTGGGATAAATGGGACAAGCTCACCTAGTGGTAATGATAGTGATTCCCACATTTTTGGCCTAGTATGTGAGAGACCCATGAGGGATAAGAGGATTAGGGCCACTAGTGACTAGGATAATGCTTAGGCCATAACATGAGAGACTGTGGACAAGTCACACATGATTAGAAGCAAAGCAGGAAGAGATAGATACAGAGGTAGGAGTCCTAGAGGTACCACTTCCAACATCATAACATAGGTAATAATGACCACCATAAACATGGTGTGGATGGAGGTAGTAGGAGCAAGAGACAGTAGAGATAATAGTCATCCTAGATGACCCATTAGGTGGGATATGAAAGAGTTGGGTGATAGAGAAACCACTTAAGCATAACATGAGATGGACATGAGTGGTGACTCCAAGATTAGATTTTAGGTGGTAACCTATAGATGAGGTTTTTGAAGGATGTGTTGATGGGGAGATAATGTTCCAAAATCACATAGATTTTGAGACAATAGTGGAAAACACATATCCATGTAATAAAAGATGGTTAAATTTTTTGTAAGTTTAATTGAGATAGATTTTGAGATATATCAATGATCTAATATCTATTTGGTTGGAATTTTAGAGATGTTGTAAAGGAAGATGAGATCAGATGGGGATCCTTGGTGAGGGAAGCATTCCAAAATATCCTATATGAGGTACTAACATCATATGACCATGCAATATTGGAATATCCCATGGTACCATCTACCCCATCTCAGGCAAGCTAGTTTAGACTAGTATGAGAGTCTATAGGGTGGTTATAGGTGCATAGAGAGGGGAGGAAATCACTAACAAGTGTGGGTGTAGGATAGGAAATAGTATGGTAGGCCCTATATTAGGATAGAGATACACATCTAACTATCATGACATAGATGGGATAGGTACATGCCCAAGAGAGAGTGGCACATCTAGTTACCCTAACCTAGTTTGCATAGGTATAGTCTAAGGTGGTTCATCTATAGGGGCAAGTATCAGGACTGAAGTCTCACATAACCCCTTTATAATGTTCTATTCAAAGGAGTTCGATCAAGGCATCTATGGGTAGTGTGTCTATACCACAAGATTGTCCTGATGGTGCCCAACCATAGAGTTGGAGATTTGTATATGGTTATATTTTTGTATTAAAACTCATGATATGTGTGTGTGTGATTTTGGTAGTTGAATGATAATTATATGTGTTTACATTATGGTTGGTGGTTTTGGATGCTTAGATATATTTATTTCTATCACATTTATTTAGTTTTTGTTTTATATGCTATAGGAAATATATGAGTTGTGGTTTCTTTTCTAGATTTGGTAAAATATAATCAATCAAAAAATTGTACAACACACTATTTCATGTTGGGAAATGTGTAATAACAATAAAATGACTAAGTATAAATAACCAAAGGTTAGTAAACAAGATGGCAGAATGTTTTATTTAAACCAACATAAAAATTGACACCAAATTAAAACAAGTCATACTAAATTGCATTGGGAAGTATGAAAATAATGTAATAAAATGAAAATCATGTGAAAGAAAAAATGGTAAAAAAACAAATAAATTTAGTCACTAAATCATACTGAATCATGTTGGGAAGTATAAGAGAAAAAAAATTGGAAAAATTGGTCTTAAATTTATCATACTAATTCAAGCTAGGAAGTATGAAAAATTCAAGAAATGGTTGGATTCTTGCATGCAACTAGAAAATAAGAAGATAAAAGTGAAAGAGAAATAAAGTAACTATAAAAAATACTAAATCAAGATGGGAAGCATGTATATGACATGTAACTTCATTTTCAATCACATCTTATCTCATATTTGACACATGTAATTTTGATTATGACTTGGAATATTGGAAAATTTTGTGAGGAAGGCTAGGTCCTATCCATGGTCTTACACTGATACTCACAAAGAGAACATCAATGAGGTGTAATAAATGTGAAAATATTGTAAAAAATGATTTTGGTAATAGGAATGCGAAATTGTGGTAATTTTTAGGAAGGCTAGGTCTTATCCATGGTCTTATAATGCAAATCACAAATGGAATCCCTAGGGAAGTGATCAATGAACAAAATAATATTTCTCAAGAGGAAATATGAGGAATATAAGGAGTGAGAAAGGTAATTTAAAAGTCATAATTTTGGAATCATATGAGAAGGCCTTAAGAGATAGGAGGCATAATAAGGACATGAGAAGACATTAAGTGACTAGTGACCATCAATGTATAAAGGGAACCTATTTGCTATAGACACAAAGCTTTGTAGGAAAATAAGCATGCTACTAAGATCAACTCATGAAGGTAGATTTGTACAAGAAAATTGGAATGGACCTACCTTCCCATGACATGTTCCCCATTCCTTAGGACTCCTTATAGAGATGTCAGTCTACTATTAAGATTGGGTACTTGCATGAGAAAGTAGGTAGTACTAAAAGATTTTTTTTATTTTCCTTTTCAAATCTACTAGCCTATTGTACCCTAATGGGAATCATCTCTATCATGAGGCCAACTATGGAGTTTGAGATTTGAATAGAATAATGATATGTGCTTTGAATCAAATATTTTAGTGTGATTTGACTTTTAAGAATTTTGAAATGTTTTTGCCTATTGTATCATTTCCTTTTGTTTAATCATTTAGATTTTGAATGTTTTTAAGTATTTTCAATATTACTCCTTCATACAAACTTAGAATGACCAATAATGAGAGATAAAGTGATACACATGAAGGAGATTTTAGGCTCAGGCTAAAGGAAGCTAAGTAACCAAAGATAAAACTGAGTAGAAAATTTAGTCTTAATAATGAACCAACATGTTATCTGAAGTCTTAACAATGTATATGTTTAGTTTGTGAAAAGGGACTAAAGGGAATAAAGGAGATCAAAAGTGGACTAGCGAAAGGAGATTATAATGAGATTAATTGTTTGTGAAATGATCACATGGTAAAGAAGGAATGACTAACAGGAACAAGATTTATATAACTAAGTCACAATGATAACTATCCATGTATATAGATATAAGAAAGTAAACAATTATGAAAATAAAACAAGGGAGTGTTTAAGAAATAAAATCAAAAATAAAAATAAATTAATGATAAAGAAGACATTCATAAGCAAACATAAATGACATTTAAATAATATAAAGTGAGAAATCAAAGTCACCATTTAAGGTAATAAGAATTTAGCACAATGTCGAATGATATAACAAAATAGATAAAGATAATATTGGAACACATGTCCAATCTAAATAAAAATGTAAGAACAACATGAATGTGTTAATAAATACTAATAAATTTTCCCACACACATTACCTAGAACATTTTATAGATCTCTATGAAGTTGGAGTTGAACTACAGTTAATGTCTCAACTATCTTTAGTGAAAATTGGGAAAATACTTCATGTCTAGTCTCTTCAAATATAAAATGTAGGAATGCTTGATGGATTTTGCTAAAGAGGGTTATCAGTCAAGGGATTCTTAAAATAATTCCTAGGAATGGACTAAATAGGAGATGAAGGGATCATTGGTGGGGAAGGATCCACAAGTGAGGGACTCATCAAGGGAAAAGGATCCATAGGTGAGGGAAGGTCCATGGGTGAAGGATTCATAGGTGGAAGAATAAGAGGTGTCAAAGGTGCCATAGGAGGGGATAAAACCATAAGAGGTGGAACCATGCTATAATAAGGGGAGCTTTCTTAGGAAAATGACCTGTGGGAGGAATGGTAGGTTTAGGAATAACTATAAGGTGATATTTAAGATGTTTTTGAAGGATGTAGAAATGATCAGTGTGATTGGTGCCACATTGGTACAAAAGAAAATACACCTCTATTTACTTAGGAATATACTTAGGCAATACCTTTTAGGGAGGTATGGATTTATTTAAGGATTGAGGGGTAGAAGGATGCAAAGTATCAATATATTGTCTTAACTAGAAATAATACATGAAGAAATGATTATCTATATTGTGTAACCAATAGTATGCTTATGAGTAGGCTTGGTTAAGGTACTCATAAGAGGAGGTATAATATAAGTGGAAGGTGGTTATGAAGGCTTATCAACCCATTTGGTGGGAAATAGATCCATCTATGGTAAAGTAAACAAACCATCACTAATGGAAGGTGGTTCTAGTGAAGGGGCTATACTAGGTTCGATGGAAGGAATGATGTTATTAGAAGCAGGGATAGACTTAGTTAAAGTGGAAGTATTAATAGGCTCAATATAAGGATATAATAATGGAGGGGTAAGGTATATAGAAGATTGAATGGGGGTTGCATGCATCTCAGGGATAAGCAAGTTATAGGGTCAAGGTACCTAGCAAAGTGATAAGTCCCAATCATAGCACAATCTATAAGAATACTCCTACATGGTTTTTTAGAAACTATAAGTGTCCACGCCATATATAACCTATGATAAATAGTAAAAATACTATAATTAGTAACTATATATGATGGAATACATGAAGAATCATAAAATACTAAAACATAGAGGAATGATAATGGATAATCTCAGCATCATAGACCTAAACAAGACCACCTAAGAATGGATTATATAAGGATTAACCATCATTATAAGAAGGTATATTAAGATAAATGATGTAGGTAGGGATGACATTATCATCTGATGAGGTGTGATGAATGCAATACTAAGTCTTAATCAAGATAATTGGGATATCATCACAAGGTGGTTTGTGAGAATGAGGCTACAAAGAAGTAGGAATCTAAGAGATGAGATGAGGTGAGAGATTAGAAGTTTTAATCTTTAGGTTTATTTCATTAGGCTCATCCTCATTATAATATAAGAGGTTAGGTGGAATATTCCCAATGAGTTCAAGATGACCATTGTAACCTTGATTTGAATTGAAAATAAAGTTGAATCATTGAGACTCATAAAATGGAACACTAGGTAAAGGTTCAAGAGTAGGAATCTTGAAGACACCATAGTCTTAGAATTATTTGAAATTCCAAGGGTTAGTGTCACCCTGAATCCTATAGATGACTCTATTATTAGGAAATTTAACACATTAGTAGGTGGAAGAAGCAACAGCTCTCATACAATGAGTCCACGACCTACCAAGAAAGATGTTATAAGATAGAGAAAAGTTAAATATCATCACCTTCAGATGAATGGTGACAAGTGGTAATGTAGTGGTAATATCATAACTTAAAGGAGTCATTTTTCTCTGATCATATCCTTGACATGGTATGTGTGTGGACATGAGATTGCATTCTAAATATCTAAGGGTTTTGATAAAATTAAGAGAGTCAACACAGGTGCTAGAACCCTCATCAATCAAGGCATTCTTGACTTGGATATCACCAATTTGGACATTAATAAATAGAGGAGGATCATCCACATGAAGAAAAATATCATCAAGAATCATGGAAGTGATGAGAAATTCTAAGGAAATAGAAGTGTCCATTATTTTCTCAACATGGGTGGACATCTCTTCACATTATTTTAATATGATATCTTTAGATTTAGATAATGTTGCTTCATGTCCTACTAGGGGGATGCGGTATGCTCATTTCGAACATGAGTTTTATAATATGATTTTGATGACATAAAGAGGCCCTCATAAGTTATATAAATAGAATTTTGGTTGGGATATTAGTGAGTTCCATGATGGGATCCCACTCATCATAACCCTTAACAAGGTTTTTAGAAATAGGAGCATAGTACTGAATGAGGTCCTTAAAAGGAGGATCCAAAGTGAATTGGAATTTATGTTGATAAGGAGGAGAATGTTTATAAAAAGGTTGTAAATTATGTTAATAATTTGAAGCAATTGGTTTAGGTTGGTTTTGAGAATCAGTAGGAGAAGTGTTGATGGAAGCTTGAGTTTTATTGGTGTTAGTTAAGTAAGATGGAGGGATGGTAGAAATAGAATGAGAGGTGTTATCTAAGGGAGAAGTGGGAATTAGTTCATTTAAATTTATAAGGTCATCTTTCCCCAACTCATTTAAATGATTTAAAGAATAATCTTAGATGAAATTAAATGTGTGAGATAGTATAGGAGTCTAGATAGGTTGAGGATCAATGAAATCAACCACCCTTGACATATTAGTCATGTTAACCACATTCTCTTGAGGAGTTGGGTAAATAAGACTTTATACAATATTGGTGGAATAGGTGGGCTTGTCTTGGTTATCTTGGTGGGTTTGGTGATTTGGAAGAGGGTCCTTATAAATAGCCAAATGAGCATTAACTTGATTCAAGGCTTGATATTTAGTATGTATTCATGAACCTTAAAAGTAATGTAATAGTCTTGTTGACATTTTTGAATGATGGAATCATGATAAAAATTAGGACTAAGAATAAAATCCATAGCTAAATTGCAAAGTCTCCTATAGGTCTCATGAAAATGACCCTAACTAGTATGAAACCAAAAAAACTTGTTAAGATAATACCAATATTTCACAGGATGGGTGGGATCAATCTCTTATGGTAGAGGCCTAGGTAAATGTTTTAGTAATTCAATTGAGGATAAAGGTTTGTGAACATATATGTTATTAGGTGAAGATAAATGAGGATTAGTGTATTTTTTAGAAGGGGGAAATGGTTCCAAATATTGGTTCAGAATGATAACTTGAATAGTGTGAATGGTGTAATAAGAGTCCATGACACCATCATTAGTAGCACTATGATTTTTATTTTTAAGTAAAATACAAGTACCTATAGAAGGTTAGGTGGCTTGAATTGATGCATAAGGAAATCTTGACATTTTTATTAGTTAATGGCCTCCTCTAAGGTATGTGGAGAGAGAGAGAGAGAGTGTGTGGACCTGATATATCAACTTAGAAAAAATAGCATCGGTAAAATGGAAAAGGTTATCATAGGCCATGTTATGTTTATATTTTTTGGAATGTTTTCCACCTTTTAACAAAAGTTGGGTAGTTTCATTTTTAAGTTTCTTACAATTGTTAAAATGGGCCAAAGTATTCTTAGGGAGATCACTAGTTTGGAACTCTTGGGTTAGAGAATTTACTAAATCTTCTAAACTAGAAATAGAATGAGTTTTATTTTGGTTATACCAATCTAAAGCTTCACCCATGTTAGTGCCCAAAATCGCACTAAAACAATTGGGCCCTGGTCAAGTATAAATTTCTAAGGCCTTAGCATAATCCTATTTTCAAATGTTCATTATGGGTCAAGTTAATGTTAAATTGACTATGTCCTAATTTATTATTTACATTATGTTGAGAAAAAGTCAAGTCCTTATTTATTTTGGAATTTTTGTCTATGGTAAATAGTTTGAAGGGAACTTACACTTTAGGCTTTTGACCCACATAGAAAACCCACTAAAATTCCTTTGTTTTGGTGAAAATGTCAAGTCCAAATTCATTTAGAAAAAATGTAAGCTCAATTTATTTAGAGAAAATGCCAAGCTCAATTTTTTTGGGGAAGTTGTTTTGGAATTTTTTTTGAAACAATTGTCTTGATGATGATAAAATGTTGAAGACTCAATTTTTTCAAGAAAAATACAAAGATCAATTTCTTCAAGGAAATTATTTCCAACAAAATGTCTAAAATATTTCTCCTAGTAAACAAAAGGCCTAAAATAATTAATGCCCAAGATAGGAATGATAAGGACCTAAGGATTTAATGAAGATAGGAGTCTTGAAGACCAAAATATTGAATAGAGATAAAATGCAGATAATGTGTTTGAATAATTTATACCTTGAGCTTTCAATTGAAGCCATTTTCCTCTACCTACCATTCAACATGTAGTCTAAGGAGAGAAGGATCCTAGTAGGTTTCATGAAGTCTAAGTAGCTCGAGGTCATGGACAAGTTGATCCAAGTTTAATAAAATCATCAAAGCTTTCAAGGATCAATCAAAGTTCATAGCACAAGTCTAGATGGACCATGACATTTTTCATGTCATGTATAAACAAATGAGTCATTTCACTTATGAATTTTAATAAGTTTATTCAGAAATCATCTCAAACCAAAGGAGTTATATGGGAATGATGTTCTTCATGCCTTTAATATCTCCTACAATTTTGGTGCCTTCGTGTTTTTCTAACTCAAGATGCAAGCTTTCAAAAAGGATGAACAAACAGTGTGATGGTCACATAGATGTCATTGACGATCATGCAAATGTCAAAATTAAGCTCAACCAAAATTTATCATGGGTTAAATTTGACATTCACATGGACATCATTGATGATCACATGGATATCAAATTATGAGTGCATGCATGTTAAATTTAAGCCATAGTAATTATCCATTAGGGGCTTAAATTTTAAGATCACATGGATGTCATTGATGATTGTGCAAATGTCAAATGATGGATGCATGAATGTAAAAATTAAGATCAATGATTATATATTGGTGATTAAATTTTATTTTAGCATGCCTATCAAGGATGTCCATGTGGATTTCAAATGACTAGCATATGAATGTCAAATTTAATCTATAGTAGATAGCCAATGGCATTTAATCCATAGCAAATGAGATTGATAGTTTGGATTTTGATTGGGCTTCAATATCGATGGTTCATGATGATTACGAACTATTCAATGAAACTCCAAGAAAATCCAAGACCACCACATTGTGAAAATGCATTAATTAACCTAGTAGATTTGACATTGTAGGATGCAAAAAGCTATAAATTATCCAAGTGGCATGATCTCAGGTGTCTTGATGAGGATCTAATGGCTTGTAATAAAAAATCTAATGACAAGGTGATTTTGCTTTAATAATTGATGATCTGGTACTGACCTTAGATAAAGTTTTTATAAGAAGAGGAAATTACGTTTTATGAAATGGAATAATCAATGCTTGATGCATTATAGTTTAATCTAGATTTATTAATACCTTATGTGATCATTTAAAGATTTCTAGCCTAGAAATTTGTAATTTCCAAATTGGTGAGAGTGTCCAAAATTTTCTCAATTAGGTCAAAATTTGAAAATAATGCATTTATGTATTAAAAATGAAAGAAGAAAAAATTATAAAATATGAAAAGATAAGTTGGAGATAAAAAGGTCTTGAAATACAAAGTGGGCCACTCTAAAGAATATCTTTCAAGTAACCATGGGTACAAAATATTCCCATGCCATTATTGTAAGATCAAGTTGTTACATGGCATGCATAAGGGGAAGGGAAGCTATCTAGGAGGTTTTAGCTATAAAATCAAGTGTTCTAGGGTCTTTAGGTAGTTTCATAGAAAGACAAATAATTTATTTGCCTCCACCATGAATATTATCCTTACAACTTGTTTGGCAGCATTCATATCCATGAAATCAAAAGATATGGCCCAGATCTTCATCATTCCTTGTAAAGGTAGCTACAATAATCATTTTCCTTATAGTTACATGAAGATTTCAGGCATGTCAAGGGAATATTTTATAGTTAGGAGAATAATGGTGGGATTTTGGTAACTAAAAATTTGAAATGGGTAAAAAATGTATAAATAGAGGGATTCTCCTTTATTTAGTAGGTTGGTTAGCCAATGTGTTGGTCATTGTGTTGGTCTATGTCTTCCTTAGTATAGGCTCTTTAATATTTTGAAATCATTATGTGTATTTTGCCTCTCTTTCTAAGGTGGTTTTAGCTATACAACCATTATCAATCTCTAAAAGCATGTTCATATGTCTCCCCTATCAAACATGGATCAAATCCACCATGCTTGTCCCCATGTCAACATTTTGAAACATTGATGTGTGTAATATTTTGTTTCAAAGTTAATGAAAATATTTTGGGTTCTATGCTATTTTCTATTGATGAAGTGCAGTAATATGTTTTTCAAATGTTGTTGATTGGATATCTTATTCTATGTTCATTATTGGTTATCATCTAGGGCTTAGATCTTGATTATAAATCCCTTTATGCATTATGTTTGGGAATATGCTCTTGAATAACTTGCTAGGGAACCCTAGGTTTATGCATTTGAGAGGAAAAAGTAGGTAAGATTATATTTTTAGTGTATGTTCTAGGATTTCAAGGATTATTTGGGTATTTTTATTTCATTGGCACCAATAAGTTTAAATCACTCTTAGTCATTCCATTAGCTTGCATTTAATTTTTATGCATCTTTGATATAAGTGATGTCATGATTATTGAAAGAATCACTTCTAACTAAAAACCACTAGCACACCATCCCCCTTTATATAATTATCTAACTATCCTACCCTATCCTACCATACTAATAATACACCTAGTTTCACATTATGAGTGTTATTTTTAGCAGATGCATAAATATTGCATACTTGACATGTGTCTACATTATGTGATTTAAATCCCATCATTATAGAGTTTTATTCACCCCCTTTGTTGTTTAAAATTATATATAATGAAGATTGCAATCTCTTTCCTATCTATATTTAGTATCTTTTATATGACTTAAAGCATTTGTGCATTTTGTGTGATAACCCTTCACGAGTGAAGTGTGTGAACTTGGTTATGCCCTAGTCATATCTATTCCTTGTGCCAAAAATCCACATAGAAATTGAATTGTAGAATCTCTCCAAGTGAGAAAGCTACCCCATAGGTCCTCTCACCTTGGTTCAGGTAGATCTAGAAGTAATAGGGAGCTGACCAGACCCTTTCTAGGTGCCTCTCAATCATTTTATATCATTGGTCCATTATAGATGCCAAACCCTTCCATAGATATAATAATTTACTAATAGGTTTTTAATCTTTGTTTGCCATTTTATTAAAGTGTGCAAGGCCAAGTGATATAGGTTTATAACTAGGAACCAACAATCTTTATGAAAATATTTAGCAATAAGAAGTTCAAAAAACAAAAGTTTAGACCTACTAGAAGCTTGATAGCCAAGTACTCCTTTGTATCTACACTATATCCTTCAAAATGCCTCCAAACTTCTTTGCTTCTATTTGGATGAACACTTAGGGGAAAGATAAGTGTATTAGGTGGTTTACTTTTGAAACATGACCTCAGTATTTCTATCTTTGCAAGTAAAATAACTTTCAAAGCTAAAGATATTTGAAATGGGCATTAATATTTCTTTAAAACTAGATGATTTTTTGGAGTCACCATTAGAAGCAAAGTTATATAATATAATCATTTACAAAATTTTAGTGATACATACTAGAACTATATATTTCTAAAATTAGTGATGATGTATGAAAACAAAGATAATAAAACCTTTAGATTCATGTTCAAATAGTGAAAACCACCTCAAAACATGACAAAGCTATAACTCTTTGCAACAAATTTAGTAGATGTCAAATTATCAAATGTTAAATCCTGGCACATCCTTAATGGAGCTTTGTAGCATTGATGGCCAAGATAGTCCCATTGTAGCATAAACAATTAATATAAAACTTGATAATACAAATTATTTACAGCTCTTACTCTTAACAAGAGTCCCTAATAACACATGTGACAAGAATTATCCCTGATAATAGTGCCATAAGAGTGTTGGTTCTTAGTTGTACACCTCTATTACTTAGCCTTGCATACTTGAAGAAAATAGCAAATGAAATTTAAAAACCCACTAATATTCCATTATAGTTAGGGAAGGGTTTGGCATTTAGAATGGACTGGATGTAGAAACTAATTTAGAGGCACCTATAAAGGGTATGGTTAGCTTCTTGCTACTTCTGGCTCTACTTAACCCAAGGTAAGAAGATCTATGGGGTATTTTGCTCACATGGAGATATTATAAAATTCAATCTCCATGGAGATTTTTGGCACAAATAACATATATGACTAGGGTATAACCAAGTTTTCACACTTCACCTATGAAGGGTTGTCACACAAAATTTACAAATGCTCTAAATCATATACAAGCTAATAAAGATAGATAGGAAAGAGATTGCAATCTTCATTCTATAAAATTTTTAGCAAAAAAGGTGATGAATAAAAGAATACAATGTTGGGATTTAAATCACAAAATGTAGACACATGTTAAGTATGTAGTATTTATGTATATGTTATAAAATAACACTCATAATGTGTAATTGGGTGTATTATTTATAGGGTAGGACAATTAGATAATTATATAAAAGGGGGTGGTATGCTAGTGGTTTTTAGTCTGCAAGGATTATCTCAACATTCATGACATTACTTATAGAAAAGACATAGAAAACTTAAATGTAGGTTGATGGAACTACTAGGAATGATTTGCATTTATTGGTGCCAATGAAATGTAAATACCCAAATGATCCTTGAAATCCTAGAACATACAATGAAACTTAAATCTCACCTTCTTTTTCCTATCAAATCCATATACCTAGGGTGCCCTACCAAGTTATTTAGCAACATATTCCCAAAAATAATGAAAAAAGGGATTTATAATCTAGATATAAGGCTATGATGACAATCAGTAATGAGCACAAAATAAGATATCTAATCAAAAACATTTTAAAAACATATTAATGCACTTCATCAATAGGAAATAGTAAAGAACCACAAACATTTTCATTAAATTTGAAAGAGAATATTACACACATCAGTGTTTGAAAATGCTACCATGGGGACAAGCATGGTAGATTTTCTCCATGTTGGGTAGAGGAGACATATGAACATGCTCTTAGAGCTTACTATTGATTGTGCAATTGAAACCACCTTATCAATAGAGGAAAAATACACACAAAAATGATCTAAAAATGTGGAAGAGCATTTATTAAGGAAGATATGGACCAATACAATGACCAACACATTGACCAACCAACCTCTTGAATAGAGGATAAGCCCTCTATTTATACATTATTTACCCATTTCAAATTTGTAGTTGACAAAGTCCCACCAAGATTCTCCTAGATGGAAAATATTCCCTTTCCATTCTTGAAATCTTCATGTAACTATAAGGAAAATGATTGGTGTAACTACCTTTACAAGGAATGAAGAAGAACTGGGGCATATCCTTTGATTCCTTTGATGGACATGCTCTCAAATGAGTTGGAAGGAGAATATTCATGGTGGAGGCAAACAAACCATTTGTCTTTATGTGGAACTAGCTGAAGATGCCCTAGATCACTTGATTGCATATCTAGAACCTCTTGGATATCTTCCCTTCCCCTTACTCATGCCATAGAATAACTAATCTTACAATGATAGCATGGGAATATTATGTATCCATGGATACTTGAGAGATCTTCTTTGGAGTGGCTGACCTTAGATTTATAGACATTTTTATCTTCAACTTGCCTTTTCATAGTTTATCATTTTTGGCTCTTTCATTTTTAATGCATAAATGCATTATTTTTAACTTTTCACCTAATTGAGAAAATTTTGGACACTTTTTCTAATTTACAAATTGTAAATTACCATGCTAAATATATTCAAATGAGCATATAAGGGATTAATAAGCTAGATTAAATTGTAATGCATTGAGCATTAAATATTCCATGTCATAAAAAGTAATTTAATCTTCTTATACATGCTTTATCTAAGGTTAGCACTAGATCATAAATTATGCAAGCATAAAACCCTTATCATTATCTATTTTATTACAATCCTTTAGATCCTCATTAAGACCACTAAGATCATGCCACTTAGATAATATATGGCTTTTTCATCTTGTAATGTGAGCTTTGCTAGGCTAACATGTTCTCACTATGTGATGGTCTTATATTTTCTTGTAACTTCATTGAATAGTCCACAATAATCATTTATTATTAAACTTGAATTCCAATAAAATGAAAATCATCGATCTTATTTTCCATGGATCAAATGTCACTGACTGTCTAGTATGGATTAAATTTTATATATTCATGCCCATCATTTGCCATTTACATGAATGCCTTTGATAGGTGTGTGACTATGAAATTTAATCCCTAATAGATAATAATAAATTTTAATTTTGATGTTTGTGCACTCATCATTTGACATATGTGTGACCATTAATGATGTCTATATGACCACCAAATTTAAGCCCCTAAAGGATAATTAATGTAGCTTAAATTTGTTATCCATGTGACCATGATTTGACATCTATGAGAGAATTCATGACATCCATGTGACTATGAAATTTAACCCCTAATGTATGATGGCTGAGATTAATTTTGATGTCCACATGACTATTAATGACATCTATGTAACCATCACACTACTTGTTCATCCTTTTTGAAAGCTTGCATCTATAGTTAGGAAAAACATGAAGCCATCAAATATGTAGGATATATTTAAGGAATGAAGAACATCATTTTCATATAAATCCTTTATTCTAAGATGATTTATGAGCAAAATTATGAAAATTCACAAGTGTAATGACCTATTTTTTTTATACATGATGTGAAAAGTGACCTAGTCTAGCTAAACTTATGCTATGAACTTTACTTGATGCATGAAAGCTTTGATGATTTTATAAAACTTGGATAAACTTGTCCATGACCTTGAGATATTTGGACTACATGAAATATGTGAGGATAATTCTCTCCTTAGACTATATGTTGAATGGTAGGTAGATGATAATGGCTTGAAGCAAAATCTCCAAGTACAAATGCTCTAAACAAACTATCTACATTTTGGATCTATTCAACATTTTGATCTTTGGGACTCTTATCTTCATTCAGCCCTTAGGTCCTCAGCATTCCTATCTTTGGCATCAATTGTTGTCAAAACATTTTTTATCAAGATAATTATTTTAGATATTTGTTCAAAATAATTTCATTGATCAAATTGACCTTTGCACTTTTCCTATAAAAATTGATTCTTGACCATTTTGTCATCATTGAGATAGTTATTTCAGACATTTTATCTCAAATAATTTCCCTACATAAATTAAATATGGTATTTTCTCTAAGGAAATTGAACTTAAACTTTTTTTGAAGGAATTTAGGCTTGACATTTTTGTCAAAACAAAGTAATTTTATTAGGCTTTCTATGTGGGAACAATGTTTGAAGGGAAAGTGCCCTTTAGACCTTTTTACATAGATAAAAAATATGAAATAATTAAGGACTTTAATTTTTCCTGACATAATGCAAAGACCAAATTATGACTTAGTCAATTTAACTTCAAATTGACCTATAATTAACATTTGAAAATAGGATTAGGCTAAGGACTTAGGACTTTATATTTGACAAGGGCCCAATTACTTTAGTAAAATTTTGGGCACTAACAACCTATGAGAGTTTTGGCTAATAAAAGGGTAGAAGTAAAGGTATTCAATTTGAATTAGTATCTATAGATTTTTCTGAATGTTTTTAGATGAAAATTAGGATCAGTAGACCCATTGTAATAAATGGTAGGGGTGATACCTCTTATATCAATATTAGTAATTTGAGTGGTAATAGGATCATTTTGAAGATGGTTAATTACCTTGTTGACAAGAAGAGGTTAAGGGATGAGATTCCCATAGGAATCCTGAAGAGGAGGTGGGGGGAAATTTTTTATTATGCATTCCCCAAGGAATTGGTTGAAGGTGGGTTTGAATATGGAGAAGGTGATTTTGCATTCTCAACATTTGATTTATATTATGAGATTGAAAAGTATTCATTTGATTAAGTGTCTATAATAAAAGTTAATGGGTTTAATAAACATTGTTAAAATTATCTAAGGTATTAGAGTTTGAAGGAGAGGATTGGGTACCACTATTAAAATTAATAAGATCATGGGAGGAACTATGAGAATGTGAGGCACTAGTGGTAAAATTTGCTTGTGTGGAAACAAATGGACTAGTGAAGGGATGAGAAGAGGAATCATTATAAGGATGATTAAATTAGATATAAAATGATGCACTAATGGAAGGGTTATAGAGAGTGGTTTTTATGAGAGGACCACTAGATGTAGAACCTACTATGTTACTGGAGATACTAGGCATGGAGGTAGAAAAAGTCAAAGAGGAAGAGGTCATGATATGAGAAGGGGTCATATAGAGGAAAGATGATGAGAATCAAAGAAATCAGTACCCCCCAATCCATGTGATAATGAGATGTTAAATGGTATAAGTATCATTTCCTTGATGTTGAATAAATTTAGAGATAAAGAAGAGCATTTCAAGGATATACTCTAATTCAGGTTGATCTTCAAGTGAGAATAGAGGATTACGTAGTGAAGAAGAATGAGGAGGGGTACCATATTTTTTTATGCAAGTGGTTATATTAACATTACTCTCATCCAAGATAGGATACCTAATTTGATTATGGGAAACCCTATGAGGGTTGGTAAAACTCATCATATCTATTAAATTTAACTCAGTGTTGTGAAAGTTCACGATGAAGGAGAAAGATTAAACAAGGGAATAAGAAGTGAAAAAAAACTATAAATATTTTATAGCATCAAACTAGTACAAAAAATAAAGTCTAAAAACTATACAAAGTTGACATGGTTAACCTAGTATAAAAAATAAGGGCTAAAAATTATATAGAGTCGATAGGGTCAACCTAGTACAGTGAGCAGGTAAAAATAGATAGTTTGTAAGAGACTATGTTGATAGGAAAAACTATGTACTAAGATAGGGAAAAAATTACATGTATGTTTGAAATAAAAAAATGAAGGGAAACACACAATCAATTGGGTCAATGAGGTTGATCGAATTGAGGCACATGACACTGGATAATGTAAGTTTCTGCAATACAACATACAATTAAGCAAAGAGAAAGTAATTGACATGGAAATTAAAATATACTAAGTGGTCATCTTAAATGTTTTTAGATTATTATAATATGATTTTACATGTGATAATAAGTTGGTTGTAAGCAAAGAACTAGAAAGCAATCTAAGGATGGTTTTATGATGTTTAGGCTAAAAGGGATCTATATTGACAATGGTACAGGCTTGGTATCAAGACCTAACCCATCACTTCACACACCATATCAATAAGGGTGTGGGTTCTTAGCCAAAATATACCATTAGCCATGTGTTTATACTTGGCTAGAAAACCAAGTCGGCTTCTCCCTTGGTAATGAAATCCATGCAGGTAGGCCTTGGGTAGACAATTGTTAAAATGTGTTTTAATATTTTTTGATTTCATAGTGTGTGTATAAAATATAACACAATTTAATTAAATAGTATATTAAAAACCACCTAATTATACTATTTAATCTATTCTAAGCATGTAAACAATACAAAATGAAAGTGTGAACTAATTACTAGCATAGAAAAGCTAACTCCAACTTTGAAACATAGTGCAATTTTATATAGTCAACAATGTATGTAGAGAATATAGAATAGGGTTGATAGTTTCACCTGTATACTATGGAATCAAGGGTCTAAAAAATAAATACATCAATAGAGTTGACCTAGATTTCTAGATAGAACATAAAATACAGAACTATATCGACAAAGTCGACCTAGTTGAGTGTACATGGGTAGTTTTAAAGACTAAAAACTATGAATAATAAAACTATAACAATTGATATAAATGACAAAGAAGGATAGTAATGAACCTTGGTTGGTTGGAGGATGTATAGGAAAATAAGATTGCTATTGAAGTACCTTGATTTATACTTACAAATTCTATTAACTGTGTTGACTATATCAACCTAGCTTTGTAGATCCTATTTACTAAAAACTTGAAAATGTATAGGGTTAATGGGTTAGACTAGTATGATAGAATAGACGTCTAAAAATGTATAAGGTTGATTTGGTTGACCTAGTAGTCTAAACTAAAGTCTAGAAAACCTGCATAAATAGAATAGAGTCATATGGATGTGACTATGTTGTTAATCCTGCACACAAAATTTAGAACTATGTCAACACTATAAACCCAATATTGTATATATATATATATATATATATATATATATATATATATATATACATATACATACATACATATATACATACATACATACATACATACATACATATATATATATATAGAATAAAATGATGAAATATGTGAAATAAAACATGAAAGGGTTAGATTCACATTGGGTTCACTATAATGTATGCAATCATAAAAGTATCATGTTTATAAATAAATCCTAACTCAGAGAAGATAGATCATACCATATAATTTTGATTGGGGACACATTTGTTAAGCGGGAACATGACCAATATGGGGATATACTAAAACTAATTAGGAGATATTTTACCACAATACACCATGACAGGGAGGGTTCCAAAGCCTCCAATCAAACACAATCATGAAATAACCCTAAGGGAGTTCTACATTTTGATATCTTACTAAACTAATAACAAGTAAAGTAAATATAATCTAGTTCTCACCAAATCTTATGGCATAAAGTGGGGGTTCTAAACAATAAAATTAATAATTCATAGAATACATATACTCATGTCAATTTATATGGTATCCTAATCCATGGAAGATAATTAAAAATGCATATCTATCTACTCTTACAAAGGACTAACAAAGTTGGAAATACTTACCTTTAAAATTGAACCCATCAAGCCTCAATCTCTCCCTTAGCCAAGGTGCTTTTTAAGAGGTTTTTATGGTATGTAAGGATGGAAAGGATAAATTATCTCTAGGATACACAACCTATCAATGCATAACAAATACTTATCCATAAGACAATATCTGTATCTCCAAATAAAGTATGAAACCCTAAACTTGTTCTTCAAGTAGAATGGTGGATAAGAAAATGTGAAATAACTCTTATTATTATCTTATCTAAATAATTATGAAATGAAATTATATATATATAGGTGTATTTTACCCTAAACCCTTCTAAAAATCTTGGTTGATAGGTTTGATCTAGTCGACCTAGCACAATTTTAGACAATAATTCACTAGGTGATCCAAAACTCAAAAGCTTTGGTTTGAAAGATAATTCAAGAAACAAGAACAACATAATAAAAATAAATCTATCTCTAAGAAATGTTTTATTCATCAAATTTATAGACCCAGACATATGCCTATCTCTGAGAAGAGATGTCTCATTTCCATTTTGGGTTACATATTCATTTATACATGTTTTAAAGGTATGAGGAGGATGTGGAAGGTCACCAATATCAAGGAAGATTAAGTGGTTTGACTTACATGATTTACAAAAATATAGAACTCAAGGAATTAACATTTTTAGAAACTTATTATTTTTAGATTGCACTACTAAAATTGAAATTTGGGTCACTTTCATTTATTTTTAGGGGTCAAAACCCATTGAGAAAATTTCCATGCCATCTCATGGCATTCCCCTCATTTTTATCTTTCCAACAATTCAAATGGGGAGTCAAACAGAGCTATGATGCAAAATATATGGCTCTCAAAAGTTATGCCACCAATTGGGGTAGAACCATCACTCGAATTATCACCTGAAATGCTGCTTGGATCACTAGGTCATAAACGAGGGTGGCCAAGAGCCAAACTAGTTCTTAAGTGAAAATCACCCTAAAAAATATAGGGTCAACCTAATCTACCTAGTACAACTAACTAATAAAAGGGTATTAAGGTGAAGAAAAGGAGGATAAAATGTGGGAAATGACAAGAGAGGGTACAATAGAGAGGAACAACATTAGGGATATGGATTTTAGGAGACAATACCCCTTAAATCATGCATTTAGAGAGATTGAGACCCAATGGGTTATTGAAATATATAGTTTTAGGAAGTGATAAAAGTTTGAAAATATTATGTGTATATAGTAGTTATATATGTTGGACCCATAAGTTTATTGGGTCCCATAGTAAAATCACATATGAAATATTATATAAGCTTAGGTGCATTGTAAAATATTTTAATAGATATTTTACCCTTGATAAAATTTTGATAAATTAATTCTTACATTTAACTATGTTTTTTGGTCTTATCATACATGCTTAATTGATATATAAAATAAATGTTGGCACCTATATGCCTATTTCCTTTGATTACATGGCTCATACATGATTTAATGATAAAATATATCTATATTGACATATTATATCATGTTTTTATACAATATTTACTTGATTTTTTAATATATTATAGGGTGACCATAACTATTTATTTTGAAATGAATGGTTCATAGGCTTCATCCCTCATATCGAAAGAGGAACATATATTGGGATTGTTTCAAAGATTCATGTCATGATAGATACATAATTCACATTATGATATAGATTATGAGATTTACAAGGGTCATATTGAGTATATTGAGACATATGTGGGGAATTTTATATGATTTTGAGGAACAATTAAGGCATATTATGACAATATGATAGACAAATTTTGGCATTCTATATCACGCGTAGGTATAGATGGATCATATTAGGGCACGGACTTTATTCATGCACACACTTTTTTACTTTATATATAATGGATTAGTGGATAATGATGGTACTATGTAATCTCTTTGTGTCTATAATCCATTTTTAATAGTTTATCCTTTTAAATTAAAATCTGTTTGAGGTTTCTACTTTGACATACAACTTTGATTGTGATTCCACCAAAAAATTACTATGATATTCAAATTAGTTTGGTTGAGGTTTATACATTTTTAAACTTATATCACTATTTATACATTTATGATTGATGTATTTAAACTCCTAAACTCATGGATTCATTGGTTTCATCTCATTATCTTCACCCATGGTGCTCTCCAAATAAATTTGATAGTGGTAATAACCTTCATGTAACCCTAGGTGTAATTTTTCCTTAGCTTTTCAATTTCAAGTGATTCAAAGATTTATATTATTTAAATTCTCTTATCATTAGATTAAATTTGTCTATGCATGTCTTATAAACATTTCAAATGGATAAAATGACACATTACTATCAACACCAAGTGTGGTTATCACATGTACCAAAATTATTCTTTAATCCTTTTAATATAGAAATTTAAAACTATATTAAAAGATGGAATTTATAACTACCTAAATTATGTATTTTACACTTTTTAAACTACTTTGACACACCAACATACTTGTAAATCATGTACACATTTGACTCGTGTGCATATTTTCCTTCTATATGTCTACCCACATGTTGTCTTATCCAATTATTGTCACTATATATACCTATTCAGTATTATCTTAGTGTATACAAAAAAAAAATATTTAATCCTAAAAAAAAATTCTCCATACCTAGTATCACTTATTTAAACTCTAAAGATAGTATTGGTAATGAATAGATAGTTATGGTTAATACATGTGTATATATCACTTGAAAGAGTACAAGAAAATTTAATGAATATTTTTCAAATTGGGAAGTCTCCATTATGTCAACCTAGACATGTACATGGATTAATAATAGTGGGAAATAATATATATATTCAAATAAAAATATATATTGGTCCTAAGGTTATACTCATTTGGCCATTATGAGAATCACTTGAAAAGTAAGGATTTAAATAACACTCTCGATACATTATCATAAATTCATACAGATCTAAAAAATCCTTGAATTAGAAGTCCTAGAGGCAATTTTTGATACATGAAAGTCAAATTTATAAGGCTCCAAGTGTTAAAATATAAATAATGCCTTACATTATATATTTAACATGATCTTTCAACATAGACACACACACACACACAATTGTTATAACTACCTATGTTTTGAACTCTCTTCAGAGTATTAGAACATAGTCAACACTCATCTATTTAGTTAGTGGTTTGGAGATATCCAAAATAAAATTATTACCCATTTTTTAATGGCATGTTGTCGTTAAAATCACAATTAGGGTTTATATAGAAGGAAAAGGAAAATATATATTTATGCACATGACCAAAGGAAAACACACTCATAGGAAGCATCTATAGGCACAAGCATAGGGGTCCCAATAATTATTGGCTCACACAACATACAAAAGCTACATATAGAGTTTGGAAAATACTAGTTATCATATGCATCATAATTTACTAACATTATTCAAGAAAGGATTGAGTCATTATTTTAATATATGAGCAATGATGAAGTACATATAGGGAATATTCAAACACGTGGTAACTTTTTATGAGCGCAAAAATATGAAAATAATTTAAGTACACTTCTACTCTCTTACTTTTTCACTTCCAAATATTCTAAGTGAAATATATATAATATGTATTTCAATTAGATTTGTATATTATTTCCATATTTTACATAATCTAATTACCTACAAGTTTACACTATTTTATGATTCCCTAATCTAAAATAAATAAAATAATAAAAAAAAATCAATATTCCATTGATATCATGAAATTTATCCCATTCACAATATTTTAGAATGATCCATGTTTGGATAAACAAAGGGTTATATACCTTGAAACCAAATGTAATTATTATATAAAACATCAAATAATGAGGTCCATACATAACCTCCTCAAGACCAAGGGAAAGAGGTATGCTTATATGCATATGCACTTAAAGAGGTTGGGTTAAAAAAGTGTAAAGGAAATGGGCTCCTAGATAAATTCCATTCACATAAAAATATTATAAAACTCAGCATAAATGCCTAGAAAATATATTCAAAGTAACCCAAAATTGGAGAATATGATATGAGAGCCTTGTGTGTTACCCTAATATCATTTAAATCCCATAACAAGATAAAAACTAGTATAATAATTATTAATTCATATTTATAAAATATACATAAATACTTGTGAAAAATAATCTAAAATATGATAAAACATATAAGCTAAATAAACAAATAAATGTACAATAAGAATTAATAAGGATCTTAGACTTTTTGCATTGTTATGAATTATGATTTTTTGAATGTTATGTCTTTATATTATTTAAATGATATATGTACAACTCTATTATCTCAAATTTTAGTGCCCTAGTTTTAAATTTTTCAAACAGTACAAACTTTATCATATGATGGTTTTGTTCCATAACATTTAAGACTCCATTGGTGGAGGGAAACTTATGTGAACAATTAACGGTTACTTATTGTTTAAATGTGATGATATGTCATGTGTGATTATGTCCAAAATAATTTCATATTTACATTTACATTAATCATTTAAGTTAATATAAAAACTAATATAATTCTTGACTAATTATGTTTGAATAATAAGAATAGATTCATGGATCATTTTGTTTACTAATTTTGGTATAATGGACATTCAAAATGTTAATGTGATTCAGGTGATTTGGAGATGTTGTCAAAATTTATGTTCTATATTTCATATCATAAGATCATAGTTCCTATGTTTCATAAGTTCTAAGGCTATATTTGATCTTCTAAGTTTAAGCCATTATCAATTCAAGATAACAGTAATTATTCAAGTCTATGTTTAAAAACATAGGTTTCAAGGCATGGATGGCATTATTTTATGTCACATTGGGCATATATATTTATTTAATAAAGGGTTTATTTGTTAACCTTAGATTAATTTTTGGGATAAAATTTTAATGACATAAGGTGTTCTTTGAAGTTGAGGAAATCTTCACATATGTTTAAAAATCTTAGTTTTCTTGTCTTAAGATTTTTGAGATAATTCAAAGACTTATCATAATATGAATGACATTATTACGATTTTTTGGGCCATGGTGTTAAGACCTAAGTATTTTCAAAGGTAGAAAGGTTCATTGTGGAAAATATTTATTTACATAAGCCTAAAGTGTTTGGTTGACTACAATGTATATTGATTGCTTTCATTGGTATGAAGAACTAGTGTTTGGTTGGCACTGTGATCCATTATGGCAAGGTGAGTTGGCACTAGAATTTAATAAAATCATATATCAGATGCTTTAATATTGTCATGTTGATTTAGTAGCAATGGGAATTTAATGTGATTCACGTAATCCTCCATTTGTGGAATTTAGTTATGGTTTAGTGTGAATGATTATTAATATCTAATTTTGTTGATACTGATAACGAATTTGGTAGGATAACTAAGTATGTATTTGGTAAATTCTAATTTTAGTCATATAAAATGTCCAAATTGGTAGTTTGAGTGTGGATTACGAGACCCCATCCATAGGTCATTTTTGCATGCTCTTGTGACCCTTATAAATACCTTTTTACTCATTACCAGTCATATGGAACCTTCTAAACCTTGATTACACCTTAGCCAAATAGTAATCCTGATGTTAATCCTATTCCTCTAGGTCTTGAGCCTTTAGGATAGGAGCACCAAATTTGGAGTACAACACTGAACCCTAAAGTGTCTTATTTTTAGTGTTCCTATCCATTTTCACTCTAATCCCCAATGGTCATTTCTATTTGGTTCTTATCCTTAATTAGGTTAGCTTAGCTTGAAGACATCTAAGCCATGACCAACAATTCCCTATAAAATTGCACTCAAATCTCATTTATAAGGGAGGTGACAAAATTTATAAAGCAAGCAAGAATATAAACAAAGAACTAAACCAATCTTCCGTATTTTTTTGCATACAATCACTAAACATAGCTATAAACATATTCGAGTCCTCATACTAGTCCTTAGCCACCTCAAACACTATCAAATTGGCATTTTTCATCCACATCATACTAATACACAAAGCACACTAGGTGGGATAACTACATATGTCTTGGTCCCACTTTGAAGTATTGGTATGTAGGTAGTGTACCCACACAAGGGGTGTGGATTTCATGTTCAATGCATCTTACACACTAACCCCCATATTTCTAAAGTGACTCAAATATAATTTTATCAAGCATGATGGAGGATTAGGGTTTGAAGATAAAATCAGCTCTATATCAAGTTATATTAATAACCAATACTTGATTTTTCATAGGTAGGCTCATACAAGCACATCGCAACTACTTAGAAAGTTTTAGGTCTTTGTGATTAGTTTGGACAATAGTGATAGGAATGGATAATAACACCAAACACCAAGGCATCCAATTTTTATCACTCTTATCCTTTCAATGAATGAAATATAGATTTAGTTTTATGACACCTTCCCAGTGCTACACAATCATTTTCAGCCTCTATGTCAACTATCTCAATCTATTTATAGATAAGTTATATTTCTTCCTACTTATTTCTATTTTTAGAAAGGTGAAAAAGACAAATAGTAATACAAATCAGGGTTGTAATTATTATTATATTTTATACCAGTTTATTAATCCATACCCTTAAATAAAATAAGAATACAAACCCATTATTCCCAACTAATGTTAAATCATTTAGTGAACCCAAATTACTTCATTTATGTACTAAAACCCTTGAAACCCTAGGGAAAATTCCTTGCTAATTTTGGCAATATTATTTTAATTTTTCATACGTACATAAATCAAAATTTCACATTTTATTTTTTC
This sequence comes from Torreya grandis, assembly GCA_037957365.1. Lineage (NCBI taxonomy): Eukaryota > Viridiplantae > Streptophyta > Pinopsida > Cupressales > Taxaceae > Torreya > Torreya grandis. The sequence continues at coordinate 146,233 of JARHVA010010128.1, forward strand.
AAATTAATCATCATAATTTTAAAAGTCATTTCATTCAAATCCTAGTTGAATATAATAGGCCCCTTTGCTTCTTAAGGTATGTTTCATATCCTTTTTATGCATAATCCAATTCACTATTTTTCAAATCCTAGATTACATTTTTTTAATCTTCTCTTCCAATTTTCAAATTTTTTTCTTTATGCCACCTAAGCTCCTTGCATCTCTTCCTTTGAGATGAAATGCAAGACTTAGTGATAACCCTCCTAAACTCACCCATATTCCTCCAACCTATCCATTTACCATGGATAAACAACCAAATCAATTTCCTACTATAGATCCTACACATCTAGATTACACTAATTTCCATGAGGATAATTACAACAATAAATATTTTGAGATTAAAAATTATGATCTACACACTAATGGTCATGCTCCACCACATGGGGTACTAATCCACTTCTACCTATCATTGATAATGATGTTTTCATCAACAAAGATTTGATTCTATATAGTTTTAAAGAGAGACTTAGAGAATAGCCCCAAGATTATGCAATTATCGTAAAATCTATCATGGAAATTAAAAATTCCAATCATGTTGAGTCTTCCACTCCTTCAAAACAACCAATTACAAATGACACTATAGGGATAATTATGTCTCAACAACTCCCTATAACAACTTAACCTTCCTATATGGCACCACCAGTTATGACTAGTACATATTTGACTCCTGATGTGGAAGCCCTTATTCAAGAGATAAAATCTCTTCAATATAAGGAGCTACATCTTGAGTAAGGTGCCTCCAGACCTACACAATTTTTTGACTCTTTTGATCTAATTCATACACCATTGGCATGCCATATTGATTCTACACCCTTGCCACCAAGTTTTGTTCAACCCAAGCTCACTTTATATGATGGAAAGGGTGATACAAAGACCACTAAGAGATTTTCACACAACATTCTTGGACTATGTTCCAAATGATAGGTTACTAACCATGATATTTCCATAAAGTTTAAAGGACTATGCTCTATAATGGTTATATAGTCTACCAAATTAGTATTCAAAGCATTTAATCCTTTAGCTGACATGTTCCTAGATTATTTTAGCATTAACATATGTGAAAAGATTTATTATGCCCAAATTTCACAATAGAAACAAAGGTCAAATGTACATCTCAAAGATTATGTTCTTAGATATAAGAGTATCTTGGCTAAAATGACTAGCCTCATGGCCAACCAAGAATTACAAAATCTCTTCAAATAGAGTCTTCTACCACCTTGTCACGAATCAATAATGTTCAAAAAAAATTCTTCCTTCACTGAGTTATGTCATACACTAAAGGAAAGGGATGTCAAATGACTTTCAATAGAAAAAATCAAGTATACAAGCATATCAAAAATAAAAAATAAGAGTAAAAATAAAGTCCCATAAAAGGTAAAGGTCAATGATGTCAAAAATCAAAATCAGCCTACAATTAATATGGCTTTAGATCCCCCTCAGTGAGTGGTTTTATTAGTGCCTCCTCAGGGAGACTTTACCAATCTACCAATATCTCCATCTAGAGTGGAATGTAATATCATATTTCTCCCTCCTATTTAGGAAGTTGATACAACAAATCCTCTTTCATGTGGATATGATTAGAATGAATTATGAAATTTTCATAGGGCACCAAGCCACACAATGAATATATGTATTAGTTTTTCACACAAGCTATAGGAATTGATAGATGGTAAGCTTATTGATCTTAGCACTCCAGTTAAGCCTTCCTAGGCAAAGAAAACATAAGATAAGGCTCTAAACATTTTCTCAAATCCTTTCCCACAACATTCTAAATATGAGACAGAGGGCACATTAGGTTCTCACCATGAATATCATACACATCCTTCATTAGCTACATAATATGCACCTTCAGCTAGGTCACATGCTTTGAGTAACATGATTGGTATGTATACTTCTAGAGTTCCAACTAGACCTTCGATCTCATTTTCAAAGCAATAGATAGTCGATGATGATTTAAATTACTATGCACTCTTTATAATAGCCTACATTGATCAACATCCCATTCATAGTGTTATAATATACAATGGATCTAGTGTGAACATATACATAATGACATTACTCCAGCATTTGGGATCTTCAGAGCAGGATATCACCCTGGTGGACACAACTATTGTTGGATTTAATGGGCACATACAATGTTCATTAGGTGAGATTGTACTTGCTTTATATATTGGTCCATTACATGTGGCCACCCCATTTACTATTATTCCTATTGTAATTTATTTGACATGTTTCTTGGTCAACCATGGATCCATAAACTTCATGAAGTACCATCTATAGTTCACAGATGCATGAAATACATTCACACAAATCAGGTTTTTACAATTGGTGGAGTTCATTATGAGTTACCACTCCCCACTTTAGAACCATCTTCTATTCTATAGTCATTAGTTTCAACTTCTCCACTAGTTAAAATTCAAACACAACCAAGGTCTCCCTCACCAACATAGTGAGTTCATACACTTCCATAGAGGCCTATCTTAGAGGGATCACTACATTATCAATAGTTTTAGGACTCTAGATAGTTTTTAGCTACAATATACACTTCATCACATATTCAAATATATTCTTATAATACTATATGGGTCCTTAAGAGCCTCATAATTACATCCGCTTCTTAGATTACAAGGGGACCCCACAGTTAGTTTCCTCTACAGTGATTTCAGATCACTTACAATATACACAACCTTCAAAGTCATAGTCTCAGCCTATGCATCATGCTTTATGATCATGAATGATCCCACTCCTTGATATAGGACACCATGATAGGGAGTCTCTTATGAGAATTATTAGTTAGTATCATAATTTCTCAGCTTACTTGTACATAGTTTTTTCTACTTAATTATACATAATTTTTAGCTTACTTGTACATAGTGTCTTTTTGCTTACTTGAACATAGATTATTTCAAAATACCAAAAACAATATAACATGTAAAAATTAAAAAAAAATTATAATAGATCAGTACACCAAAAACTTTCCAACTTTATGCATTACCGATGCTTTACATTTCTACTACCATGCTAGACTTACATTTTGCTATTCTATACTATTGTTTATTGATTTTATCTACATTACCATGCTTCAATTGATATAATTTGAGTGTGTGTAGTGACACTTAGGGCCTTGATTACTTCACTCTACCCATTGATGGGGCATCCTAATTCTACATTCAAGACATACATCGACATATCAACCCATAGGGGCATCTTCTAAATGACTACACCATCTAGGTTATGCCATTCCTACACCACACACTCTAGTTATCATGTTGATGTACATTAATTAATATATTACACAAATAATTCTATCTACACTCACTAATATATAACACTTATGTATTTATTATTATTTACCTAGTCTTGTACTACGTGTTTTGCATAATTTCCTTTCTTACTTTGACTAGTTAGATGTGATAGTATTTATAGCATTTACATGAATCCCTTTCTACCTTTGAGTAGATATATGTGATTTAATTTCTTAGTTCCTATTTTTTTAACTTTGTGTGCTTTAAGACATTTTCCAATGTCTTTTGCTTTTACTCTTGTATGTGCTTGTGTCCCTCATGCCAATCTTACTTGTTTTAAATTATATGTGTATGTGGGCACTTGAACGTGCCTTGTATGATTTCTTTCCAAATTTGAGTGAAATTTTCCCATGTCCCTTAGTTTCTTGGCCCCTTATCCTCTTTTTTATGCTTATTTATTATTTCCTTATGTGCTTATTTTCTTGTTTATTTTTGAGTTGTTTGCAATGCCATGATCCACATCATGCATTATCTTACCTTATTAGATGTCATGATGGACATTATACTCCATCTCTCTTTAACAATGAACTATATTTCCAATTTCATTTGAATATAATGTACATAATATTACATTGTTACATCTATCTAGGGATACCCTTATTGATCTAGCAATCTCTAATATAAACTATGCTATATCTTGAGATATCTTTTGGATTATCATTACTATATCATGTATTTCATATCATAAAATAATTGGAAGGATATTTATTCTAAGGGAAGTCATTGTAGGTTATTTATTCATACCCTAAAATGAGGGATAAATAAATAGGTGTTTTTTCATAGAGATCAAAGCCCTCTACTAGTCAAAAGTCAACTTTTAGAACACTCAGTACAACAATCAGAATTCAAAACACATAGAATAGTCATTAGAAAGAGTAAAGGACAAGAATGTTATAATTGGAAAATAGTGTCAGACACTAGAGTGTCCATTTTTTGGCACTCTTATCTAAATATCCAAAAACCAAAAAAATTTATAAATAGATAGAAAGGTAAGGTCAATTATAGTTTTGTCAATTATAGTTTAGTTTGGATTGTGCAGTTTCAATACAATTTTACTCAGATTATTTAGATATAAGGGTCATAATGCATGAAATGATGGCTCTTTATTCCAAGTTTATATTGGGTATTTGGTGAAACTTCCAAATCAAAATCCATGTTACAAACACTAGTGAATGGGAGTAATGTGCATAACATATTTTCTTTCTTTTATTTCTAGTTCATTGTATTACCTAGGTATTCTCAATAGTTGCATGCCTTATTCTATCTATAGGTGTTTGGTATCATTTCAAAGTGTCTTTCATATAATCCTAGTTATCTATTTTGGAGTGGCTTTCATGCAAGCCTAATCTCCACCTTTCAGAGTGGCCAAGATTGGCCTAGTTTTCAATACACATTTGGCTATCCATGTCACATTGTTAGATTATAGAGTGTTTATGGGCTTCATGAAACATCTCATATAACACACATTCATACCAGTATTAGTTCATAGATTTAATTAGTGGGAAATAATGGAGCCAGAGGATTAGCTAACATTTGTATTCTTGAGCCACCTACTCAAAAGGATTGGACACATAGTCCAAATATTGATTAACACATGCATGATAACATAACTTCACTTAGTGGGAAAAGATCGAGCCAAAGGCCCAGCCTTTGTATTCTTCATCCACCATTAAAGAGTTGAGCACTTAGTTATGTTCATGATATTATTCTTGATAAAACATATACCTGGCATCACTCAACATCATAATAGGTTTTGTATTGGTTCATGTACCCAATGAGGTATATTCATTCCTTTCTCTTCCTCTATCTTTTACCTAGACTTTGTACATTCTTATTTTAGATATAACATGTCTAGTAAGACATAATCTACTCTTTGTTTTATCTTGTAGATTTGTTTATGTTATGCTCTCTCTAAATAGACTTAACATCAGACATCTTCATGGGCTTCACCCTTATAGGTGAGTTTAGGTATGTTTTCTATTTTTCCTTTATCTAAGTATTTCACTTTGTTACATCTACATCACGAGAATAAAGGGTGGGCAAATGTGGTCATATAAAATGTCCAAATCGGTAGTTTAATTGTGGCTTGTGAGACCCCATTCATAGGTCCCTTTTCCATCTCTTATGACCCTTATAGACACCTTTTTACTCATTACAAGTTATCTAAAACCTTATAAACCTTGATTCCACCTCAACCAGACAATATTCACTATGCCAATCCCATTTCTCTAGGTCCCAATCTTGTAGGTTAGGAGTACCAAATTTAGACTATAATGTTAGACCCCAAAGTGTCCCATTTTTGACACTTCTATCCATTTACACTTTAAACCCCAATGGTTATTTATATCTAGTCTTTATTATTAATTAGATTAGATTAACATGAAGACATTTGACCCATGACCAATAGTTCCCTATAAAATCCCACTCAAAACTCATTATAAGGGAGGTGAAAAAACTTACAAAGCAAGTAAGAATATGAACAAAGAACTAAGGAAAACTTCCCTATTTTTTGTATATAGTCACCCAACATAGCTGTACACATATTCAAATCCTCATACCAATTCTTAACCACCTTAAACACTATCAAATTTGCATTTTTCATCCACATTGCACTATTATACAAAGCACACTAGGTGAGAAAACTACATATGGCTTGATCCCTCTTCAAAGTATTGGTATCTAGGTAGTGTGCATACACAAGGGATGTGTATTGCATGTTCAGTCATCTTACACACTAACTTCGCTCTTTATCAAGTGACTAAAATATCATTTTATCAAGCATGATGGAGGATTAGGATTTGAAAACAAAATCAGTTCTATAATGAGTTCTATCGACAACCAGTGCTCAATTTTTTATAGGTAGGCTCATATAGGCACAATGCAACTACCTAGAAATTTTATGATCTTTGTGATTAATTTAGATAATAGTCGCAGGAATGGATAATAAAACTAGACACTAAAGCATACATTTTTTGGTACTCCTATCCTTTCATTGAACGAAAGCTAGATTTAGGTTGGCGAGACCTTCTTAGTCATGTACAACCATTTTTATCTTCTATATCAGCTATCTCAATCTATTTCCAACTAAGTTATATTTATTCCTATTTTTAAAAGGTGAAAAACAAAAATAGTAATACAAATCATGAATATAATTATTATTATATTATATACTAATTTATTAATCTAGACCCTTAACTAAAATGGGAATAAAACTCCATTATTCCCAAATAAAGTTAAATCACTAACTAATGAGATTTGAGCATGACACTAAATTGGTTACAGTGAAGAGATGGTAGATACAAGTTTTCATTTTCTTCATTTTTGGTTCATTCTTGGAAAGCTCAGATGTGGAAGCAAAGCTCTAGTTGGATAAATTTTGAGTTATAGAAGAGATTTCCTAAGAATCTTAAGCAAGAATATTTTAGGTGCATTTCTAGGTATGATTCTTATATTTTTGAGCAAAATTGATGTTATATTTCATGTTTTTGAATGGATTTTGTAGTATTTTGAAATAAATCATTCCCTAATTACATGAAAAAGAATAAGTTTTAGTTTACATGACATTCATAAATTTTGGGTTATTTTTGAGTAATTTTGTGTCAAAATATGGTTATTAAATGAGAAAGTTATTTACAAATTTGTTTGCATGATAAAGTTACAAGTTTTTGATGAGTTTCTTTGGATATATTATCACTTGTGTGGATGGAATATTGATGTTGTGCATATGTTTTTTGCATGAATGTCTGAGAGAATAAGTGATGTTGCTAGACTTAATTATTTCATGCATGAATATAAATAATATGTAACCCTAGTTTTTGAGGTATTCTGGTCTATAAAATAATATGAGAGTATGGATTTGTTTTTAATTCAAAACATTAATAGTTTGAGCCATATTTATTTAAAAAATTTATTTTTCAAGGTTGTTTGCATGAAGGAAATAAGGGATATATTTTCTTTGAATATTTGGTTTCCATTCTCTTTGAGCTCTGACTCTTCAAACATATTTTGGGATTATATTATTTTATATCTCAAAGCATATAGTTAATGATTCATTCAAATCTCAAGGTTGTAATTTGGTTCTTTTTTGTGTTTATTCTTAGAGTTTTGATATTGGATTTGAAAGGGGTCTCTTTTGGTGATTTCTATGAACAAAGATGTTGATAAGGTGAATAGACTTACTAATTTATTTATATGATGCATGCATCTTGGTGTAGTTTCTAGGAATCTACATGCATAAAGAATGTTATCAAAATTTTAATGAAAAAAATTATAATTTTTTTTATCTCTATATTTGAGAATCATGGTGCATGTATATTGTGGAAATTAGGAAATACTAGAACTTTCAAGTTGTAAGAACTAGTATTAAGCCTGGTTGTTTATGTATGAATTGTGGAGCGGGTATGTCACTTTTGTCCATGAATTTTCTAAAGATTTTGAATTCATAAGATGATGGTTATTTTTGAAACTTAATTTTTAGTTTTTTAGAGGCAATTTCAGTTTGTTTAGAAAGAAATAATTTGGTATGTTTGGAATAACCTAGTCAGCTATTTTATGGGAATATATCAAGTTTGTGTGTGTGTGTGTGTGTGTGTGTGTGTATTTATATATATGTGTGTGTGTGTGTGTATATACACACATATATATGTATATATATATGTGTGTGTGTGTATACACACACACATATAAATATACATATATATATACATATATACATATATATATACATATATACATATATATATATATATATATATATACACATACACACACACACACATGCACACACACACACACACACACACACACACAAACATATATATATATATATATATATATATATATATATATATATATATATGCATGTGTGTGTGTGTGTGTGTGTGTGTATTGGATGTCTATGTTCTTAAACCCCATCCAAAAGTGTCAGTCATTGTATTAAATTTAAAAAGATATGAGGTTTTTGTTAAGTTTGCATTGTAAAATCAAGGTCATGGGTCTTGATTTAAATTTGGATATTGAAGTTGTAATTTGCTAATGATCCAATTACTTAGTTGAAATTTATATGAGGACTATATTGGGTAAATAAGTATGTTTAAAAATTATTTGGTAACTTCAATTTGGAAATATTATGCTGAAAATTTGTATTTTCATTTCTATAATAGTTTAGTTTCTAATTGTTTTAATAAAAAATTATGAAATGTCAAGAATTTGTGAAATAAAATGATGTCAATTTTAAGAAATAAAAAATAAAATTTAATTGAAGATATATCATAATGTTTAAATTAAATTATGATAATATTTGAAGATTAATAGGGAAATTTGTTTTTTAGTAAGATGATTTTTAGTTCATTGACAAATGATAGTTTATGGATATTCAATATTGCTTCTTTTTTAGCAATTTATTAATTCTCAGTCTTGAAATTTTTATATTCTAGATTGTTTAAAATGTCTCGATGGGACCATCCTGAGTCATCTAGAAGAGGTGATGATGGGGATTGGGGAAATAATTATGGTAGTGATGTAAATCAACCTAATCCTAATAGGAACTTTTCTAGAGGTAGTTTTCATGTAAGAAATTTTGGTCCCAAGTTCAAAGAAGAACTAAGATGTCTATACATTTTGATGCTTCTGATCCTAGATTCTAGAATGTGATTAATAACTTTACTTTAAATCCAATTAATAGAGGCCATAGAGGAATTAGAGGTTTTTATGGCCATAGGTTTGAAGCAATATCCCACTCATAGAGTAGCTCTTCTCATCACTTAGAGAATAACCCACAACATATTCCCATTAAATATCCTAAAAGAGTGAAGCCAACCATTAAACCTAATCTTGATAATCAAGTCACATAGTTTGAAATTGAGATAGTCCTTGATAAAAGCATTGTTAATCTAGCCATTCCTTTGGATGAACCTTCTCCTTCCCATAGAGAGCCTATTATGAAATGTAAAAGGTTAAGTTTAGCAGGTGCCCATAGTGAGCACATCTTGGAATCTAAAAGGTTAAATTTATGAACTCATGGTTATTCTAGTAGGAGAAAGACAATGGATTTTCCACTTCTAAATACATAGAAGAGAAATGCAAAAAAAAAGAGTTAAAGTTAGTAAGATCCTGATACACCCATGGAGATCAAAATGTTGAAAAATATCGAATTGAAAGTTGATGATAACACAAGTAAATATAGAATGAAGTTGGTTTAGTTTTTTACTCTAGAGATGGAATATAATGTGTATCTTAATGTCCAAGATAAGGCTATGATTGAAGTACTTTTAGACTTAGAATTATTTGATGTCCACTAGATGAACTTTATTTTATGCTAAAATTTGACATCGTTGAACTTTTCACTTTTCAGTTGATACTTTAACTATAAATTTTTGATATTTTGATGATAATATTTTGGAAAATGTAACATATTTAATTTTGATACAAATATATATGCTTAAGTTATTGTTGACATGCATTATGGTTCAATATAAATATAATTTATTGATATTTGACTTATCCATTTTATGGTTAATATATGTTTTCTATTATATTATTAATCAATGAGGGTCCCTTCCCATTCAGATTAGTACCCCTAGTCTATATTTTAAATAACATAATCAATTAAGACTTTTAAGTCTTGATTAAAAATGTCCTTGACCAATTTTTGTTTATAATTAATTAACTTTTTAAAATTTGATTAGTTAGAATAAATTAAGAACTAACTAAAGTTAGTTACAACTTATTTACAACTAAGTTTGAAGGTATTAAAGGAGATCAAGGACTAATTTGAAGATAGAATAATAATAGGTATTGAATACTTAGCCAATTTTTTGAAGTTAATCGTTCATATTTCTTATTTCTATGAAACTTAACTAAGATATTACAACTCTTGCAGATAGATCCAATGGTACTTTATCTAAAGGTTGAGTAATTGCTTATACAATATAGGTATATCCATTTTTATTATCATTTAATAATGATTATTTAAAGTTTTCTAAGCATAACATATTTTTATGATTGTTATTCATATTTTTATTCATATATTCCAAGTATTCAACCTAAAAAATGATGAACACATTGCTATTTTGTAACACTTCATTGATCTATTTTGATTGTAAAGTTGTCAGTTAAGATGTTGTAAACGAAGAATGTTGGTTTTCTCAATATAGTTATGTTTTTCTAATAATATGAATCTCCCTTTAGATTCACACGCTTTATTGTAATCTATTTTGACTCTAACTTTAATATAATTTTATCTTTTAATTTTTATTTAATCTAGTTTCTTTTCTCTTTCTTAGTTTTTCTCCTAGATTATTTTTAATTTCATTTCTATTTTAGAGTTTATAATTTCCTTAATTTAATTATTGTTCTTTCTTTAAGTTATATAGTAATAGACCTTTCTTTTTATTATTTCTTTCTTTTAGTTCTACTTTAGAGTTTAAGATCTTTAGTGTTTAATCTTAATCTTAATTAGTTTCTAAATCTATTTAAGTTTCTAATTAATAGTCTTTTCTATTTAATTTAGACTTGTGATTTGATAGTTGTTTTATATTTTATTAGATTAGCTTATATTTGTATTTAGCCTTAGATTATTTATTTGATATTTTTAGTCCTTAGATTTTACCTTATTTTAGGTTTGTCTTTGATTAGACTAGGTTACTCTATTTTAGATTTAGTTTCTTTAAATTAGTTTATTATCCTTTTTTTAGTTTAGTTGTTTGCTTGTATTTAGCTTTATTATTTGTTGTTGTGTCTCTCTTTATTTTTTATGTGCTTGAATATCTTATCTTTTTCTCTTTTTTATATCTGTTTGTTTATATTTTTTGGTAATCTTTTGAAGCTAACTTGGAGAATATTCAACAAGAAGTAAGATATTATTTGAATATACAAATATTTACTAAATAAAAATTCTATTCTTCAAGAGATTATCTAACTCATAAGTTTTCTCTATTGGATATAATAGATTATAGATTATTATCTTAACTGATTCATGATTTGATAAAGTGGATTTTTGATTGTTATAATGGAATATGTTGCATTTGATAACTTATTGGTTATTTCCTAAAACTTATAAAACCCCCCTTACATATTTAGGATTGTAGTTGAACCTTTAGAACCCCACAATTATACTAGTATGATTCCACCCTAACCTTCATGATAGGTGAAAGTTTTCATTTGTTGATGGTACAATTTCCATTGTCAACAAACTATTTGCATTTTACACATTTTGATATAATGTTTATGAGTTTATGATGTTTATTGATAGATGCATAACCATTAATACGTAAACAATACATGCATCTATTATTTCTATTTATTTAAACTTGAAGGTGTTTTTATGTGTTTTTTAGGATTATATTCAAGTATTAGGTTTTTTGTTTAATTTTGAATCATGTGCATTCATAGTTTTGGTTAAATATAAAGTATATAAATTGGAAAAAATACAAGTTATTTTATGAGATCTAGGTGAAAATGGAAATAGATTGTAAGGCTTATTTAGTTTCAAGATTGTTTCTCTTAATTTTAATGGTTTAATACAAGGTTTTATGGTTATTCAAGTTCATATTTTTTGGTAGAACTAGAATACATCAGTTTAAAAAATGAAGCGAATGTGTTTTAAATTAGTTTGTTTCATTTAATTTGGTTGCATTTTATTTATTTATAGGATTACATGCATGCTTTTCTTTGATGAATTTATATTTTTCTCTCAAACCTAGAACAAGATATTATGTTAGCTTTAAAGAGGTTCACATGACATTCTAGTTTTCAATGGCAAATATCTTTAAATACATGAATTATATTCTATAATGAGATCAATATATTTATTAATTTATGAATGTGGTGGTTATTATTTCTATTTCAGTCTTTGGGACATTGAATCCATTTATTGATTTTCAAGACTTGAAATAAAGAAAATAATTATTTATTTGATTTTGTGTTTAAAATTATTCAAGGTTTGAAATGGATTCACAATAATGGAAAGTGATATTTTTGAAAGACAATGAAATATATTTATTTCTTAAAAACCTAGTTTAGATTTGAAAAAAAATCATTAGAGGTATAAGTTGAATGTTGCATTCAATTTATTTTTAATCCAAGCAATAGAAAAATTGAGGAGATTGACAAAACAATATAAATGACTTGTGTTTTTTATGAAGTCTATATAGTTGCATACATTGTGATATTTTATGAAAATTGAAATAATTGTAGAATTACATATGTTTACATTTTATGCAAAATAAAAGATTCATTTTATCTTTGTCTTTAAGACAAGGTTGATTACTATTCATTAGTTTCACTTTGTAGATTTGGCATTTTTTTAAAATAAAGATGCTTGTTATTTTAGGATATAATATTCTCATGTATTAATTAATATAGTTTTAATTAGTGATTATGTCAACATGTTTATTTTAGTCTATAGTATTTTGTGACATGGTTATGTTGATGTGGTTTTTATGCACACCCCAAATTTAACAAGGTAACCTCTAACCATTCAGGATCTCAATGGAGGTGAAATCCACTCTAGGGAATGAGTTATAGGTATGGGTTGAACAACTAGGTGGTGGAATAGTAAGTTGAGCATGTGGGTTATTAATGGATTGTATGTGTGGATGGGTGAAACTTATAAGAAAATTAAAATTAAGTTGATTTGGAATGACCCTATTCTAAAATGGGTACATCTTGATCAAATAAACTTCAAAAGATAAAGGTAGGGCCAAAATGAAGGATACATGTCCTTTAGAAGGATAAATTTTTGGTTGGTCTCTTTGTGGACAAGTATTTTAAATACCAATGTTTGTAGCTAATATCTATTACACACTCACATATAAATATAATAAGAGGATTTAGGGAAGAACTGATATAATAAACTCTAAGATCTCAACTAAAGTTTGTTATTATTTAGATTAGTTATTGCACACCTTTATTTAATATATTATAACTTGGATTAAATAGGTATCTAAGGTATCTATGGCTTACACCTACCAATCTATATCAAAAGAGAACACTTTACTCAAAGAATTGAAATAGTTTACGTAGTTTTATGAAATTAGTGGTAATTGATAATTGTCCAATAGCTATACACATCTTTAAATTGGCATACATCAATAGTTAAAAAAATAATTATCTATAGATTTTTTACACCTAAAATTATTGAATCAAATAGACAATAAAATAAAACATGACTACTTACATAGAATTGGAATGGAAAAGAATCAACATAATTGCATGATAATCAAAATAAACTTCTTTCTGTATTGATAAATTTTTGAACTCTGAATAAAAAGTATTACAAGTATATATATATATATATATATTGGGATGGGTCACTTCATGCCTTAAATACATGAAAAATTCATCCTTACATGTTAATAAATAGAACATGAGTTCTAATTGATGAAAAGCATGCATGTACATTACAGGTGATCACAATTATAGTTCCAAAAAAAAAAAAGACTTGCTCGATCATGGTAATGTAACATGTGTATGCTTATAAAAGGTGATATGTATATGCTACATATAAATAGAATTTATTTACATTTCTTAGTTATTCATGTAATATACATATAAAATTAACCTTAGAAAAGTAACATTTAACTGAGCTCGATAGTTGCATAGTCAAAGTTGAAGTAGTAGAAGGAACTAAAGTAGTTATTTAGTAACTAGATAGTAGGGCCTTGGACATTTTATTAGCCTCCAACTCTTGGTATTATTATTAACTAGCTCCATGATACAACTTGATGATTTACATGTTTAAGAAATATATCATGTGTACCTTACTAACTTGTTCTAGCAAACATGCATGTTTAACTTTGGTGGCCTAAACTCCACCTAAAAAGTCTCTACTTATGTAACCTTATTACTCATAAAATTAAGCTCTGATTTAGTATCCTTTAATATGAGCCCTTAGAGCCTCTACTTAAATTCTCTATAAGCCTACTAAAGTAATCAGTCAAAATCAACTCTACTTGTTATATTTCCTCTAGAGTCCCATACTTGAGAGACCTTCAATTCATGTAGAATATACAAGATTAACTTCTCATGCTATGAAAACTTAGGGATAAAGGTTTGTGTGCTTGAAAAATACTCCTAAACCTCTTATGTCTATATTACCACCAAGTTAAAATCACTCACTACTTCTAATGGTGTCATTAACTATAAATGGATATAATCCTTATTAGTTATATATAGTATAATAAAATTTAATTTATGTTATTATTCCTTTAAATAATTGAATAATTTTATTATTTCAATGACATTATGAGCTAGCTAAGCTCTCATTGAACTAATGGAATACAAAATCTTATATAATAAAAGGGATATGGTATGAACATCATCTTCAATTTATCTAGGAACATGAATATTTTTTTTGGTTTTCCATGACCTGCTTGAGCTTTTATTCTAGCTCTCTCCTAGCCTATTTAGTCCTCCCTTCATGGAGTTCTAGAAAATATTAAGTTTGAGTCCTAATATAGGACTTGAAATATTCATTGTAAGGAGACTCACCCAACCTCATATTTTTTCTTGTTGAAAAAGAGAAAACATCATGCCTCTCCTCCAAAAATAGGCCTCTACCAGTGTCATTCTCAATTTTCCTCTTCTTAACCCATTAGATAGTTCTTGTGGACTTGTAAAAGAAATAACTCACCATGGGAATATTTATTATAGTCATATTTATCCTTTAGGAATCTTTGACCTATAAATTATCTACCCACTAAGGAATAACCATTTTAGTAGAGTCAATTGGCTTAGTGTCTTGAGTAGTAGTCTCATCTAGTAGGTCCCCTAAGGATTAAATTAAATCATGTGCTTGTAATGGGTCAGGTAAATATGTCCAAATAATTTTTAACCAATAAATACCAAAAAATTGGGTCATTGGGTGAAAATTATATATAATATTATTCTTTCCATATCTATTCATTGGGAGAACAAAAGTGGACTGGTTAGAGCTAAAAGAAGGCATTGCAATCCTAGATGGGTTGAAGAGACATTTAATTGGGAACTCATCAAATCTCCTTTAGTTTTCTTAAATTTAACCTTTTTAGGCCTAACAATGGTATGGTGAATCATGATTCAGGTAACAATAATGGAAGTAGAAATAGTTAGTTCTAGAGAAACAAATACAAAACTAGAAACAAGTAGACTTGTGGAAACAATAAGAGTAACAAAAATAGGGTCTAGTGAAATAATAGTGGTAGGAGTAAAAATAGAAACCAAAAACACATTATACAAAATAAGAATTGATGAAATTTAAGGAGATACATCTTTACCTAACTTTTCACCCTCAAGTGGTGATTTCCCATTCAATCCCTGAAGGATTAAAAATTTGAACTTCTATATATATTTAACCTCTTATTCATCATAAATTTCCATCTTTATGGATATTTATCCATGGGTTTTTGGGTCCTCTCATAATGAAGCTTTACTAGTTTATCTATATGGGCTCTAAGGACTTTGGTTTTGCTTTTATAACAAATTATAGTCTTACTAGGTAAGGGGGAAGTCTATTGAGTGGAGGTAGAAGTAACATCCATGGTTTTAGTAGTTGGAATTGATGAGGCAATAATGAGTACTTCCTCTTATATATCTAAAGAATAAATACAAATTGGTTGTTCTTGTCCACTTAGACCACTGGAAATAGATGGAATTTCTTCCCCCCTTTCTCATGATTTATATCCCTCATTTCAAGTGGTTGTGTTTGAGATGGTCCTTATGGATATTTACTTTAAACCACTAGGGTCTCCTCCACACTAGGATCCTAATTAACTATTGTCATCACCCTGGGTGCTAGCCAAGAAGAGGTTCCTTGGTCTTGAGGCTATTAGAAACTATGGGAGCTTAAATAATTTGTAGTTCGACATCCTCTAAGAGGAGGAAGTATAATGTGTGCATAAATAATTGATATGTAATATTCTCTCTAAATTATCCTCAAAATATCCTTATTCAAACCAACTACCTTTGCTCTCTCCAAAAAATTCCCATCATCTTTTGCATTTAGAAAACTAAAATTATGGGCATAAGGTTCATGTTGGTATGGGATGTCAAGGCCTTGGATATGCTTCTAGATTAGGCCATAGGGGCCCCAATCTCTATGTGGTATATAATATAATTAATAATACTCATTCCTACTAACTTCTTTGAAGTTTTTCCTAATGGTATAGCTCATCCAGCCTATCATCATGTAAAAAACATGAAATAATATTTTTTTACTCTTTAAGTATTCATCCACACTCCACCATAGATATTAGGCCATCTCCTACTCAAGTATATTTTTAGGTACAAAATTTGAGAGACATAATTGATAAATATTATTTCTCATGACCATAATCACCATGTCGTTATGGTAAATCTAGTAATCCTCTGTGAGCCCTAATGTCTTCCTAATGCTCTCTAAAATTATGAGAAAGGGTTATTCATTAATTTTCCTCCATATTTGAGGGTAGATATTATAAATAATACTAACTATGTTCCTTATGTACACATAGATGTGGAGTAAATAAAGTGAATCACATGCCCAATTTTTAACACATTTTAGGGTTATGCTCTAGAGTGATCCATTGTGTATATAGATGGTGCCCATGACAATGTCTAAAAGATAGGAAATAAATAGAAATGGTCACCTAAGGGCCTCATATACTTCTTTAAAATATTATATTCTATAATTACACTAATTATCTCACCCAGTGCAAAGGTTAGCTAAAAATTCATTTTCAAATCTAATAATGGTACCCATTCTAGATGGAGATAAAGGATTTTAGGATGGTCATACAATTTTTTCAATAACACCATTATAATGTGGATAACTATGCAAAACTTGGTAATTGAAACTAATTTCAAGGATTTAAGAGTGATAATATTTCGAGGAGTCATCCATTTCCTTAGAGAATTTTCAAATGTGGTTATCTATTTACACATCTGTACTAGTTGTCCATCAAACATAACATCTATAATTAGTATCTACATATACCTATAGAAGGCATCTATTGAGATATAAATAATAAACATCTTATGTCTTAGGTGGTGTATGAATCCACCTCTAGTCACCTTCTTATAAAATGATAGGTCTCATAACAAGTCAATTCAAGGCATAACTTTAGGCTTTATCGCTATAAAGTACAACTATTAAAATTTCAATGGTAATAAGTCTACTACTAGTTATTATGAGGTTGTCATGACTTTTTCATATGAATGGGAATTCATATCCTCACCTACAACCTAGAGAGTTGAATAATTAGCATACTTATTATTAAACATAGTCAAATAAAACACCATGCTGATGTATTATGTAGAGTCTTTGATGGAAAATTTGGAAGGTGTCATCACCTCCATAAATGCCTTAGATGAAGGTGCCATTATTACCTAGTTTAATTAATTAACTTTTACTATAATTTTACTAATTTTTGACTTACTATAAAAAAATCACAATGTAACATAGATAGCTAGGGATTTAAATTCTTTGTGGAGTGCAAGTTATCATGAGTTTGTTAGAAATCAATAAGCACAATGTCTCTTTACAATTTGATGATATAGCTTCGAGCCTAAGACTTTAATTATATTTCATTCACTAAAAATGTCCAACATATATATAATTTACTTTACTTGTTTAATTCAAATTATATCACTTCACTTTGGTGGGTATGCCACATAGTCTTTCTTTACTTTTGAAATAATTCCATGTTGTAGCCTTAGGTAAATGTCATATCAACATTACTTTCATGTATTGCCAACTATGTCACATAGTATTCCTTCAAATTTGATGTGTCAGTTATTATTTCTATAGGTTCCACATTGACAATTGGTAGCCTTATCTCTCTCCCAAGACTTTGATGATTTTAATGGGAAGATGAGCTATCAAATTTATGTTCACACTTTGTTGGATACATAATCATTGTGTCCTTATTTATGATGTGGTCCTTCCATATGGAATATCTTCACTCTTTCATTGTTAAATTGAAGATTTAATTACATGCTAATTATTTTTAGACTGTGAGGTGAGATTTCACCATGCATCATAGTCTTTCTTTCTCAGTCTCTGGTAAACTGAAAGGTTTCAATGGACCACAAGGGTTTTAGTGTACCAATATGTTTTTATGCCTCAAAATATCACTCACCCACTTTCCCTTAGGATCCAAATTTTGTATGGACCTCTCTAGGATAGTAGGGTAGTAGGATTTCACCATGTGGCATTATGTTGCTCACCCACTTGCCAAAAGGCTAGTGATCTATGAAAACATAACCTATGATAAAAATATTCATAACCATAACTTCTTAAGACAAATATTCATGAACAAAATTTCCAAAAAAAATTCTAAATAACACTTTTTTAAAGGAAAATATATGCAAAGGATCAAAAATTTTGAAAACAACTTCACAAATAAATGTATTGAAGACTAAAAATTTGTGGAAAACACAATTGATAAAAATTAAAATATGTGAAGTCCAAAACATGGTAATTATTGTATTTACTCTAAAAACATATATATATGTGTAAAAATATCAAATAATATTAATAGGTTAGTCCAAATAAGTCACTTAATGGAAACACAAATATTAAATAAATTGTTAGATGCATTCATATTAGCTAGTAGTCATTTGTATTAAAAAATTTAAAGATTAATCTTGTTGAATACATATAAATTCCAATGGAAGACTCTTTAAGAAAAAATAGAGCTTTCAAACTTCTAATGGGTCCCTGATTAGGAAAATAAAAAGAGCAAGGGGTGTTGAATACAACAAATGTTGACTCATATAAAGAATAATCCTAAGTATTAAAGAACCCAAAATCTTTGTTTAGAAACCAAAAATTAAAATGAATCATACCATAAGAGAATAATTAAACCATAAACATGAAAGAGACTCCAAATGACTTCATACAACATATTATACTTGCTTATACCTAGGATCTATGTGGGATGAATTAATTTTCTTTTACTCTTGCTTGAGGTTTTAAGAAAAGACTTAGAATAAACCATATATTTCACTTTGATTTCATTAAATCATATTAAAACTATCAAAACTATGGTATTGATCTACTACCATCTAGGCATTTATAGCCTCAACAAATATACATTTGGTTCTTCTTCATTTTATTCTCCTCATATTATTTCATGATGTGTGATACATTGATCTTATTTCATCATGTGGGTCTATGATCACATGTGGATTTACTTTAGGTTGTTGATCACTCTTTTTAATACATTGGTCCTCTTTTTTTAATAATGTGAATAGAATAAGGAGGGTAGGAACCATGGTGAGCTGGTGTGTGTGTGAAAAATAAAATTTGATTGATTAGAATGTCTCTACTGTATTTGATCCAAAGATATGAGAAAAATTTATAAATTTGTATGGAGCATTGAGAAAAACATTAACATGCCTGATACAAGTATTCATTTGTGATATAACCATAATTTATCTATTTGTTACTTACCTAAATTCTAAAAGTGTCAACACAAGGGTTAAAAACCTATAGACAAAGCTAGTTTATGTTTTTATTTTTTATTTTTTATGTCCTTCTAATGGTTTTTATCCATTTATAAACCCTCTCATGGGTTTGAATTTTAAACTCAAACATGGGTAATAAGTCTAGTGTATATGATATTTTCTTTGTTTATATAAGGAGAAGTCAATTATATTGTCACAAAGAAAAAACATAACTACTCTATAAAGTAGTCAACTAAAATAAAGAAAGGAAAATGTAAAAGACAAAGACAACTAATATATAAATAAGGAAAAATATCCTAATTAAATAAAATTAAATAAAAAAGAAACTAAAATATGATAAAATAAATCTAATCTACTCCTACCTCTACCTTAATACTTGTGGTCATTTTGTGACATCTCTAGATGGTAAAACTATGAATTAGTGCTTCAAAACTACCCATTAATTAGATATGTCAATACATTACTTTGAATGTACCTCAAATGGAAAACATTTTTACCCAATATCTATGATATCCTATCATGATATCCTTTCTTTTCAATGGCTTTGTCTCATAAAAGCACTAGGTTATATATTTTGAATGCTTTAAACTTTGCTCTCTTTTTTAAACCATCTTTTGACCAATTCCTTATGTTTAATAAAATTAAGCAATGATTTATTCTTTGAATCCTCTATTTTTATTATATCTAATAAACAAGACCCTATCTCTCATTTGGTTCCCTTTACACCTACATAAATTGATACATTTATAATTTGAGCATGATTGGGAATACTGGCCCCGATCCATATACTAGTAGGTAAGATGATGCTTTGAGGGCCTAATATAATCTTATTTGGTCTACCAATAGTGCATACTTCAAAAAAAAATACCATTCTCTAGGTTTTCAAATAGCTAGATTTTTAATATTATCAATTAGGTTCTTATTTTTTTATTTATACAATATGTTTCCTTATAGGTAATGGTTTGAAGATGACCTGATGGTGATCTAATTATTGTGGGACCATATAGTGAATTTGACTAACTAGAATGCTAGCCCATTCCCATAAACTAAATAAATAGGAGTACCAAAACTTAAAAAAAATTATTACATCCAATGCTTTAGAATGTTTTGTATCCACTGCTTCAATCCATCTGGGGAAATAATATGTGGTAGTGAGCACAAAATTATGACTACCTAAATAATTTAGGTTAATAAAAATAATGAAATCTAATCCCCACTAATCAAATGGTTTTCCCTCAATTATAGGTTGTAATTACATTGTTGTGTGGACTTCTCTC
The DNA here is from genome assembly GCA_037957365.1 of Torreya grandis. Lineage (NCBI taxonomy): Eukaryota > Viridiplantae > Streptophyta > Pinopsida > Cupressales > Taxaceae > Torreya > Torreya grandis. Next base: position 167,279 of record JARHVA010010128.1, read on the forward strand.
ATTCTTAAAACTTGAAGTTCATGGCATATTTTCACATGGGCATGTGTGTCCTTGAATATTATAGGCCAATAGTAACCCTTTAAGAGGATATTATGTGTTGTGGTATTTCCATATGGATTACCATTATTAATTTTATGATTTATGTTCTCCAAAATCTCTTAATATTATTCTCATGACACACACCTTAGGTAGATGACTTCATAACTCTTTTTGTAGAGGATTCTTTTTATAATCATGTAGTGAACAATTTTGAGCCTTAAAGTTATCCTTTGTTCTCTATTGATTTCTATGGAATAAGTACCTATGACTAAATATTGAATGATATTATCATAACAATATCCTTTAGATACATAGTTTTGAGAAACCTCCTCAATGGTGATGTGTAGGTTAGGCCCAGTCATAAGTTAAATGATGCCTTAACCTCTAACAATTTTGGTAAGCTTGATTTCTGAGTCAAAATTCTCCAATTTTTTTATGAATTTTACTTTACACTCCCCTAATTAATTTTGTTGTAAAGTGAGATTAACAACAAGGTCTAGTATACTAGTGATAGTTTTATTTTTCAAGATGTAATGTCTTAATTTCTTTACCACTTTGACTAGAGAAAAAATATAATTTTTCATTATGGATTCTCGAAGATCCACCTCTTTCAAATTTTTTATCATGAATATAATAGGACGGTATCTTCCATCCTTCTTATGTGTAAGCATTGTATCAATCATGTGTTCTAAAGAAAATGATTATAATAAAAATTCTTGATTGAAGTTTGGGATTATTAACACTAGAGCCTAAGATATGGTGTCCTTCATGTCTTGGAAATAATTTAGGTCTTGTAGTGTCCACTGCAATTTAGCATATTTCTTGAGCATTGCAATCATAGGTCTTAAAAATTTATTTAAAACTTGAGATGAACTTCCTTATAAAATTTATCTTTAAAAATAAGGACTTTAGTTTCTTCTTATTTTTTGGGAATGTAATATTTGAAATCCCTTGAACTCTATCTAGGTCAATTATGATTCATTATTTGGTTATAATGTAGCCTAAGAGCTTGCATTAAATAACATTTAATATGATATTTTTGGGTTTTAGAGAGATGACAAACCTTCTACATATTTCAAATAGTGAATATAGATGGCATATGTGATCAATTTTATTCTTTGAGAAAATGGTGAGGTTATCCATGTAAATTATTATATATTTACCTATTAGCCCTTGAAATGCATGGTTCACGGCTCATTTAAATGTATATCCTATGTTAATTAGGCCAAAGTTAATCCTCTTGTATGCATAAGTACCCCACTTTTTGTTAAATGTAGTCTTCATTTTGTCTTTAGTTTCAACTAACACTTAGTTATATCTGGGAAAAACCATCCAATTAGGACATAATTCCATAACACTTACTATCTAGATCACCTCATCCAAGGAAGGTATAAGGTAGTTGTATTTCTTAGAAGCCTTATTTAAGTTATTGAAATAAACACATAACATAATTTACCCATTCTTTTCCCTGACTGAAACCAAATTGGCATCCCGAGTAGAATGTCTAATAGGGAACACTTTTTTTACACTTAACAACTTATCTACTTCTTTCTAGATGAGCAGTTCTAGGATGGGATTGACCAAACTCTATCTTTTCATGAATGGCTTATGTTCTATATTTAGTTGGATTATATGGGTGGTGAATTCTAGGTTAAAAACCTTCAAGTCCTCATATGTCCATGAAATCACATATTTATACTAGATGAGTAAATCCTTTACCATTTACCTTTCCTCTATAATGTAGCTGATAAAAATATTAACGTAGCATGGACTAATCTCATCCCCCAAGTTCTCTTTATTGAACTTACATTCATTAACTTTGGTTTGCCTCAACTTTTAAGCCTATGGATCTATATCTTATTATCTCTAAAATAACCATCCCTAAAGGAAGAGAATTTTCTTTGAGCTAAATCACTCCTTCTCTTAGTTCATTCTAACATAGATAATTGATTTATTTATCATAAATGATTTGAGATTCAAATTGTCCTAAATTTTTTAAGAATTGGAAAACTTAAAGGTAGTCATCAAATAGCTATAAATTTTCCACACTATTGAGAATAAATGGGAAATGGATGAGATCAATGGAAAATCTTTACACCTTGGATTCATATAATGGTGAAAAATTGGTAACTAAAGTGGCCAACGAGTCAATAACTTGATTTTGTTCTCTAAGAATAGAATCTATGTTGAAGGCTTCAAATGATTCAATTAAATCTCAGACCTTGTTCTTTTACCTCTTAAACTATGCAAATTTTCACTGGTATTTATTTTTGATCTGATTAATTACTAGATTTGAATATCCATAGATTAGTAGCTTCTTGACATTATTTTAAAGAGTGAATTTCAGTCTCAAAATCAATGATTCATACTCTGATCTATTATTTATATAAGGGAATTACAACCCTGTAGGCTACTAGGTACTTTTTACCTTGTGGGGCAACCAATTCAACACCCATGCTTGATCCTTTCTTGGTTATTGCACTACCAAAATGGAGTGTCCACAATTGGAAAGGTCCCAATAATTTTGATTATTTCACCTCACACTTTATGTTAAAGGTATAAATTCTAATATTTGGGGATTTATAACTTACCTATTCATTCTTATTATTTTAATCCATGATGGGATGCTTCATTCTTGGTTCTGGATCAATTTGAATCTAGTTTAGAAGACCTCTTCATGGCA
>JARHVA010010128.1:175000-215614 GCA_037957365.1 Torreya grandis
TTTGGTGTTCCCTGACCTATTCAATCTCTTGCTCTAGCTCTCACCTAACTTGTTTAGTCACTTAATAGAGTTATATCAAAGCCTTAGTTTGAGTCTTGATGTCAGAATTGAAATAATCATTTTAATGATATTCATTTAGTCTCATGTTATTTATTTTTGATAAATATAAAACATCATGTCTCTCCTCTAAAACTAGACCTCTGCCAGTGTCATCCTTAATTTTCTTGTTCTTAACCTGTTGGGTTGTCTATGGATTTTTTAAAGATATAAATCACCATTGGAATCCTTGTTATAGTTAAATTAGGCATTTTGGAAGCTTGGGCCTCAAAATCAACCCCCCATTGAGTAATCACCAATTGGTTAGAGTCAATTGAATGGATGTCATGAACATTAGTCTTAGCTAGTAGGTTCCTTGAGGATTGCATTTAAGTTTATGCTTGTAATGGGTTAGGTAAATATGTTTAAATGATTTTGGACCAATAAATAACACTAAATTGGTCAATTGGATGAATAATATATACATGCTTATTCTTACTATATTTCTTCATTGGGACAATAAAAGTGGACTAGATAGAAGTGGAAGAATACATTGGCAATCTTAGTTGGGTGTAGGAGACATGTAACTAGGCACTCACCACAACTACTTTGGTTTTCTTGAATTTAACATTTTTAGGCCTATTAGTGGTAGGTGGAATGGCAATCAAGTGAAAAATAGTGTAAGTAGAAATAGTTGGCGTTGGGGAAATAAATTTAACACTATAATTAGTTGGAATTGTGGAAACAATAGAAGTAACTAAAATAGGGTCTAATAAAAAAATAGTGGTAGAAGGAATAATATAAACCAAATGGACTTTAGACAAAATATGGATTGAGGAAGTTGAAAAAGATATGTCCCTACCTAAATTATCACCCTCAAGTGTTTATTTCCCTTTCAATCCCTGAAGGCTTAATACTTCTTCATCCTTAGGTACCCTCTTTATGGATGTATATCCATGGTCTATTGGGTCGCCTCACAATGAGGCTTCATTAGTTGTATCCATAGGGGTTATAAGTACTATAGGTTTCCTTTTATAATAAATTTTAGTCTTACAAGGTAAGGGGGAAGTCAATTGAGTAGATGAAGAAGTAACATACACAGTTGTTGTATCTATAACTAAGGAAGAAATAAGAAGGCCTTCCTCTTTTGTATCTAAATAATCAATAAAAATTAGTTATTCTTATCCACTTGAACCACTAGTAGTAGATGGATTTTTTTACACATTTTTCTCTTGATTCATAGCCCTCATTAAAAGTGGTGGTATGAGAGACGGTCCTTATTGAGATGAAATTAAAACCATTAGTGTCTCTTACACACCAATATCATGCTTTATTATTTTCATCACCTTGGGTGGTGGCTGAGTAGAGATTCCTCAGTCTTAAGGCTATTGAGAACTATGGTAGGTATACTAGTTTGTAGTTGACCATCTTTTAGGAGGAAGGATTCTAGTGTGTGCATTATATATTTTTATGGAAGGCTATCTCTAAATAATTTTTAAAATCTCCTCAATCAAAGCATCTACCTTCACTTTCTCCAAAACTTCAACATCACATTTTGTATTTATAAAAATGAAGTCATGGTCATAAGTCTCATGTTGGCATGGGATGTCAAAGCCTTGGATATGATTTTTAATTAGGCTATGAAGTAGGTCCCAATATATATGTGGTAAAGAATATAATGAATAATAATATTTATTATTACCAACTTCTCCAAAGTGTTTCTTGATGGTATCGCTCATCTAGTCTATCATCAAGGATGAACCATGAAATAATCATTTATTATATATCTTAAAGTATTAATCCATGCTCCACCATAGCTATTAGGCCATATCCTATTATCCAACTTATTAAGGACAATATTAGGGAGACATAATGGAGCAACTTTATTTCCCATGACCATAATCATCATGTAGTCAGTGTAAAGCTCATAATCCCCACTGAGCCCTAATGTCTTGCTAATTCTCTCTAAAATTTTGAGTAGGGGTTATTCATGAATTAACCTACATATTTGAGGGTAGAAATTCTCAAAAATATTGACTATTTTCCTCATGTACACATAGATGTTTAGGAAATAAAATGAATCACATACCTAATTTTTAACATAGTCTGGGGCTAGTCTCTAGAGTGATCCATTGTGTATGTATACGGTGCCCATGATAACATCCATAAGATATGAAAACATGTAAAAATGGTATCTTGAGGGTTTATTATCCTTATTCAACATATGCTATTTTAAAATTGCAATGATAATCTCCCCTAGTGTGAAGGTCAACTTAGACATCATCATCAAATCCAACAATGGTACCCTCTCTAGATGGAGATAATGGATGTCAATGTGACCATAAAATCTATTCAATAATTCCATTCTAATGTAGATACCCATCTAGAACTTTGTAATTGGCATCAGATACTTAACTTTGAGAATGACAACCTCTATAGGATTGATCTATTTCCTTAGATAATTTTCAATTATGGTTAACTTTTTCCACATATCCACCTAGCCTCCATCAAACATAGCATTTGTAATTAGAAAATACATATACCTATAAAATGTGTCTTCTAATATATAAGAAATGACCATTTTTTTGAATAGGTGGTATAGAAATCCATCTCCAGTCAGCTTAAAATGAATAATAGGTATCATAACAAGTTGATGCAGGGCATGAATTTAGGATTTACCATTATATAGTGTAACTATTATAATTTCAATGGTATCAAGTCCACTACCAATTATTGATATGAGGTTGTCTTGACTTCTTCATGGAAATGGGAATCTACATCCTTGACTATGTCCCAAAGAGATGAATAATTAGCATACTCTATTAAACATAGTTGAATAAAAAATTATGTTGGTGAATTCTTTAGAGTCTTTGATGGATAATTTGGAATGTGGCATTACCCCATGAATGCCTTGGATTAAGAGGCCATTACTACCTAGTTCAATTACATTAATAGCTTGATGATATAGATTTGAGTCTAAGACTTTAATTCCAATTCATGTTCCATTAATTTCCAAAATCTCTAAACTTTGATTTAATTTATTAATTCAAATTATGTCACTTTACTTTAGTGGGTATGCCATTTAGGCTTTGTATACATTCATAAGAATGACATGCTATAGCCTTGGATGAGTGTCATCTTATTTTCACTTTCATGTAATATTAACTACACCATATAATCTACCTTTAGATGTCGAGTGATGGGTATTTATTTATGGTTTCCACTTTGACACTTGGTATCCTTCTCACTCTCTTGGCCTTTTTAGGGTGTTGACAAGTAGATGGGCCATCAAATTTAGTCTCATGATTAGTTGTATGTGTAACTGATGTGTCTTTAGTTATGGTATGGTCCTATCATATGGTATTTCCTCACTCTTCCATGACTCAATTGAATCTTTAAGTGCATGATGACTATTTTTTTATTTGTGAAGCAAGATATTGCCACATGTCATAATATCACTTACCTAGTCTCAAACAGACTATAAGGTTTGCACAGACCACCCCAGGGTTGTAGTGTAGTGGTATTTTTCCATGCATCACCTACTTGATCAGATCATATAAACTATATGCAAACATCTCTATGATAGCAGGGTACTGGGATTTCACCATGTACATCATCCCAACCACCATTTTGCCTAAAGTCTAGAACTGTGTAAACATAACCTATGACAAAACCCTTTACAACACAAATTATGGAGACCAAATTCTATGAACCAAAATTTTGAAAAAAATTTATAACATAAAATTTTTGTGAAGTCAAAGAGATGTGAAGGATCAAAAATGTCAAAAGTGGCTTCACAAAAAAAAAGTTCCAAAGAGCAAAAATGCATGGAAAACATAACTACCAAAAAGTAAAACATCCAAAGTCTGAAACCTAGTAATCATTGTACATCTTTTGAAAACTTGTACATGAACAAAAATCCCAAATAATATTAACAAGTTAGTACAAAAAAATCACATAGTGGAAACCCAAATAAAAAAATTACAAATTGTGTTCATATTAGTCAACAATCATTTGTATAGAAACTTTTAAAGCTTGAGCCTTTTGAATACACATATAAATGCCAATGGAAAACCCTTTTATATAGGACTAGCCCTTTCCAAATTCTAATGGTTTCCTACTTAGGAAACAAAAAAAGTCTGAGATGTTTAATACAATAGGTTTAGTTTTAATGGGAATTTTATGTATTGATTAAATTCATATGGTTCTCTAGTAATTTGAAACTACATGGAAAATGATTAAATGCAATATATGGACTAAATCATTAGGCTTAGTAATAATTATTTTTTTATTTACTTTATAGCTTGTTAGTGATTTGTTGATTTGTTTTAATCAAGGGTCCCCATCCATTATAAATATTTATTGGTATTTATTTTAATATTATTTTTTCTCAAGTCTCATAAAGTTGTTATGAACTTATTATAAAATTATAAAGTGTTAAATTTATATTAAAGCTAATTAAATTTAATAGTTATTCAACTAAAGTTAGTTGTAACTTAAAGTGTAACCACCTTTATTGACAAAATATTTATAAAGAGACTTGAAGTATATTACTAGGGGATAAAACATATATATGAAGATCAAACAACATATTCTGTGTTGGTGAAATAAAATGCTTCATATACATAAAATAAACATTCACATGTGAAAATGTATTTTTAATTTTATTGAATAATGATGAGTAACTTCATATCTCTTATGACATATTTTTGGATCTTTATCATAAAATGATTATTCTTATGAGAGTTAATTATAAACACTATTGAATACATAGATTTCTCAATAACTCTTTCATTTTAATATAGGCTCTACGTTGAATATTTGTTGTCATCTATTTTATTCATTTTTTATGTTTGCATATTTAGATTAGTCTTTAATATAACTTGCTTTCTAATTAGTGAAAACTCTTTATTTAGTTTATTTCATTTGTCTTCTAACTAGTTAAACTAGTCTCTTATAATATTTTATTTTATCCTTCTTCATAACTAACCTTTATAATCTTTATAATTTGTCATAACTCTAGTATATGTTAATTTTTTTTGTATTTTACTTTTCTTTTTTTGGTTTTGTGTTTGCTTCTTTTTCATATATTTGAATTTCTTTCATTTCTTTTAATTTGGGTGGTCTAGCATTAAATATAACTATTTATAGAAATTACTTAAGGTAATATTAATTTGAATAAATACAAATATGAATCATAATTTTCTTTCCTTCAATATATTTCCTCATCCATAGTTTTTTATCTATTGGATAGGGTAGATAATATTTGTAAATTTGATTTAAGAGCGATTAAATTGTACATTGAGAGTGATTAACATGCTTGATCAAATATTATTTATAAACATATTTATTATAGATATGGTTTATGATAATGTTGAGTTTTGATTGATTTATGAAATGGTTATAAGCTTTATTTATATTTATTATTAAATTTATTAATCCCCAAAACTTAAAAGACCCTTTACATGCCTTAGGACTAATATTTAGCCCATAGGTCCCTTTGATTAAACTAGTAAAATTCCATATTGACCTTCACAATAGGAAAATTATTTGATTCATTGATGTAAAAATTTACACCATCAAAAAAATAATTATATCCTAATACCTACTCTTAGGTTTCATTAAGTTGGGTCAATATCAATAGTTGATATTAAACTGCGGTGGTTGGTGCTAACCCTAAATATATAAAGTTATTGTTTATTTTAGATTTATTCACTTGTGTTTATAATGTTTTTTTATACCTTTAATAACTTTTGAAATTATGTGGATGCACTTATATGATCAAAACCCTAATTATGCACAAGTAATCTGATATCAAATAGGGATGTTGAGAAAAGGGGTTGAGATGGACCAACATTGGTCAAACTTGCTGATTGACCAAACATTACACTACATTTTTTATACTTCTAAGAGGGATAAAAATAAAATCTAGTTATCCTCATAATTTTTATATGTGTAATTTTAGATGCATGCTTGGATTCTATTTCTCCTATCTTTCCCTTCGTAAAATCATGCAAATGTAAATTAACCTTTATAAATTTAAAATTTAGGTCTAATAATTCAATAAATGCAATACACAATCTTTTTTAGCTCTTGATAATGTAAATTTATCATCCCTAATATACCTTATAGTGATTTTGAATATATAAGAGCCTCTAACTTTGAATTAATGAACTAGTGGTACATAAATCTAGTGAAAAGAAACTCAAACATGCCCAAAAATGGTTATAAATTAAAATGTGGAAAAAATTAATTAGAAATATGCTTTGATCACTTCCATCATCTTTGGTCAGTATCTATAGTTAATATTGTCTATGATTGACAAAATTAACTTGAATCCTAAAAGGACTCTAGGATGAAAATAAGGGCCATAGATATCTATAATATGAAAAGATAGGTTGAAGATGATAGGAAAAAGGTGTCATGAATCTAAATATATTTAGAAAGATAATAAAAACATTAAAAAATATGCACTACAAGGTACTTAGTTCATAATTTGAGATTTATACATGCAAAATTACCTAAAAGTATTTTGAAAAAAGAATTATACCAAATTTGGGTATCTATGCCTTACATATATGTAACACAAATTTTCAAGAATGATAGTAGGTTTTTACAAATTAATTAAGATGTTGTCCAAGAAAACATTTTCTCAAAAATATGCCAAGTAGAATTTTTCAATTTGTGTTTTCCAAGAAATAATTTACTCATAAATATCCAAAATTTGTAATATTGATAGTAATATTTTCTAATATAATTAAGGTGCTTTCCAAAAACAAAATTACTAATAAGTATTCAAAATTTCTAAGAATTATAACAATGTTTACCAAGCTAATTTATTTTTAAATCACATTTTTTCTCCTTATACCTCCATTAAAATATTTAATAAATGGGATTTTAAACTATTTTTAAAGGTTTCACATTTCATATTAAATGTTCCATATAATCACAATATAGAGAGGGGTTTGTGAAGACTTATGGCTTGCCCATACAAGCCCATTTACATAACCCCACTAAATAACTTGTTCCATAACTCATGATGAACAAGTTTCACTCACAACTCTCTCATTCATGGAAGATTTGAAAATATAAAAAAAATGAGATTGGAAAACACCAAAATTAAAGGATGAAAATAATGGATAATGATAACCTGATATTTCCAAAAACCCCACATGTTTCCACAAAGGAAACTAAAACAAACATTTAAGTAATTTACAATAAAGAGAGTAAAAATGAGAATATATATTTATAGAAATCATTTGAATCATACACATTATCTATAGTTTTTTTTAAAACATATATTTTTTAACCCTATCTCTAATACCCTAAGGCTTCATTTCCAAATTATTTACATAATGCTCCAACAAGTTCTAATCAATCACTCCCAAAACTTAAAATGAATAATCCTTCCAAAGAGTTTTAAATGTATAAATAGAGGAAACATATATAAATTAAACAATCAATATGTGAGTGACATGTGGCCATCCTCATCCAAAATATGTAACCACTCTCACTAAAATCTTATTAAATTTCCCAACAATTTCATAAATGATTCACATGGGTGATTACTGACACAAACAAGCTTATTATGTAATTCTTACACAATTAATGGTTTACTTACAACCTAATTTCCTAGGCCATAAATGAGGCCTTAAAAATATAACAAGGTTAAAAATTATTATAAAAAATTAACTACCATGTGGGAATAGGTATACTCTCCAAAATAGCATGTAGGATATTGTTTACTTGTAGAATACTCCATGTAAAAAGTAGTTGAAATGCAATTTCTGGTTTTACACTTTTATAATTGGTTTATGGGTCAATCCAATCCAAAAATTGATTATTTATATTAAAAATAATTTATGGTGTGTTAATAAAACATATATTAAAAGTGTGTTAAAGGAAAAATGGAAAAAGAAAAAAAAAATGCAAAAGCTAGGAAAAATATAAAAACGTGGAAACTAGTTAATTATTAGATTAAAAAAGATCAAAGTAAAAAGGTGAAGATTGGAAGGGGTTTGTTTATGTAAATCAGTTCCAAAGGTATGTATAAGCCTATTTTATTCCTTCATTTTGGCCTATTTTTATCCAAGCTCGAGACACATATCAAATACATCCATGAAATATACCTAGTATCTAGCAATCAAAGTAACATGCAAAGATAATAAATTGTAGCAAGTATTAATATAACCTAACAACATTAGTCCTCCATATGATTCCATATTACTAAAATATCCATATATAAATCAAATTAAATGTCCTCATCATTTTACACGATTAATTTTATTATTTACATCTCTCAATATTTTGTTAATATTATAGATGTAACATGTGAAGTAATAAAAGTGAGTCCAAGCATATAAGGTAAGATGATTGGAGAACCCAACCCTGATCAACATCATAATCGATGGAATAAATAAGCATTGGGATATGAGGGATACTCAAAAATGTCCCTTTATATTACATCTTTCTTTAATATTTATTTTTTAAATTTAATACAACACATCCCCATCATAATATTACCTATGCATATTGTACATAATTTATTTTCAATTTTTTTCATTTTTAATAAAGGGAATCTCCATTCATAATAGAGGAGGGAATATTTCCCACAACATAGTGTCAAATATTTTTCCAAAATTTTTTGTGACCACTATGGGGTACATGTATGGTATATATATGCTCCTAACAAAACCCATCATTCATTAATCTTCATGGGACCTATTGATGTGGGTTGTATGCACACCTCAAATATTTTTAAATGAGGTAACCTTTACCATTTTTGTATCTCTATAGATCTAGGTCGTACTATATGGAATGAGTTACATGTATGTGTTTAAATTAATTGGTGGTGGAATAACATGTTGAGCCTATGGGTTATTAAACTAGGTTTGTTGGATGGATGCATGGAATCTAATAGAAAGGGAAAATCACTAGGTGAGTTGGATGGTTGGATAAATATTCTATGGTGGGAATATATCAAAGAAAATAAAAATGGTAAGGCAAAAAATACGGTTATCTATCTTTAAAAAGGAATTTCTAAGACTGTTTCTTTGGTGGACAAGTATCTCAAGAACCAATGTTTATTATTTGGATGTTTTGCACACTCACAAACAAACATGGTTAACAATCTGGGATGATAGATAAATGATACTTAATGATCTCAATTTAATGTTTCTTTTCTTAGGGTTATTATTCTAAACCCTTGTATAAGATATTATGGTTCAGACTAAGAAGTTATCTAGGGTAGTTATGGCTCACACCTAAAAGACTATATCAAAGGAGATACTTCTGAAAACCTTGGATTATCAATTTAATTTTACCTAACTAATTAAATAAATTAAATAAATAAATATTAAATATTTATTACACATATAATACTAATACTAATTAATAAAATAATTAGATTCATTTGTAGCATTGACACACATCAAAATTATTAAATTAATGTGAACAAAGAAAATTCAAATTCATTAACATATAGAGGAAATAAGAAAGACAAACACAACTGAAAGACAATAAATTTCTTGATCTCTTATTGTATATTCATCCAAAATTTTGACCCTTTAAAAAGAGGGTAATACATGTATATAAATAACTTGGGGAAGGGGTTGCCTCATCGTCTAAGTTTATAACATTTTGATTACATCTTACAAGAAATTTTGATAAGTCTTAGTTACATCCTCATAACTTATAGATATTTGAGTCATGCCACATGTACATGTTTGAAAAAATGATCAAGTTAATTATAATATAGATTCAACTAGGACCTGATTGTTCATTTATAATTGTTATATGTAAAACTGTATAAAAACAACCTTTGAGTTAAATCAACTCTTAATATTTTTCAAAATTATCATTAGAAATGTATTTATGTCTGTGATTGATTATGTGGTAATTATAGTTTTACTCAATGATACACTCATTGATTTAACTAGAGTTACCATCAGAGCTAAAGTGTGAGGTTGTATTGATGTAGCTATTGTTACTAGCACTATAGGTAGAGTTTGTGGAGCAAAATTGGTAGGTGGCATTTGGGTTACTTTCTTATTTGAATCTAATTATTGTTAATTATTATATACATTAACATGATGAGTTTGAATTAGTTTCATGTATAGAATATTCAACCTAGTCACCCTACCTATTTTCTCCATCAGTCTAGTGTGTTATGTCTTGATGGATCTAAATCTAACTTGAAAGACTTCCACTTCTATTGTATTTTTCTTAGATGTTCTCAATTTGGCTTCAATGTCCATAAACTTAATACTTTTATACTTTGTTTGAAGTAAAAAGAGTCTTACTAAATCATCTAATCAAATGTAGCTCAAACTACCAACTTCCCTCTATTATCCTAAATTATTATCAATTCAAGCTGAGTAAAACTTTTCTCTACTTTCTTCTCTTGTTTAGATATCTTGATTACTAGAGATTCAAAATATGATACCCAATATGAGTCCTTTTGTATACTTATTAAATCTATATTCAAATCATTTGAGGTATCTATAGCGGTCATCAAGCCCAAATGTCTAAATTCCTTATTGGGGGTGTATAATAATAATAATTTCATCTTATTCTCATCCTCTCTAAGAATGTTTAAAAATATTGTTATTCAATCTACATAGGGAGCTAAATTAACTATCAAAGAATAAATTGAATCTAAACTTTCATACATCTTGAGTGTTGCATTCTAAACATATTTTTAATACCTTAGGGGACTCAAATTACCTGTTATTTCTCTTTGAGAGTTTCTAACTAATCTTCAAGATTTTATTCATCCATATCCATTACCTCATGATGTCCAACATTGCCTCAATATGAGTCTCCATGTAGGACATAAGGTCCCCAATATATAGGGACTGATCCTTCTTCCTATTCTATCTCTTTGAAAGGGAATAAACCTCTTCCATTTACTCTATGATTAGGATTTTACTAGATCTATCCACAATCTTCCTCTTCCTAACCCATTGAATCAATTTTTTATCCTTATCAAATAATGATCTCACCATTAGAAGTTTAGTTATCTTTAGATTAGGCTTCTTAGAGTCCAAAGCTCCTATTTCCTTGTCTCAAATTAAAAGAGTGATATTCAAAGTATCTAATCATTAAGATTCCACTTTCACTTACACTTTAGGCTTAGGATCAATTTCAAAGGAAATTTTGGGCATTGATGGCCAAATTAGTTTTTACTAGTCTATGTTTTTGAATTATGGTATTAGATGTAGAGCATAGTCTTGTTGCTTTCTTAACGCCCTCTTGGTTATCACTATTATGGTTGTGGAGAGTAGTGTTGAAGAGGTAAAACGTGAATCTAATTGGGTAAAGAAAGTATCAATCAGAGTGATGGATTGGTTGATGACTAGAATGGATAGGGGTATGGTTGAACGCATGGAAACTAAAGGAATAAAAACTATAATAGTGGAGGGTGAAGTGAAACTAGGTATATTAGTAAATAAGTGCATAAAAAGGAGATCGATAGAAAGTGATTGCATAGGAATGAATGTGGAAACAATTAGTGTAGGGATGGTAGAAAATATGGGTAATGACATAAAAGGAAATAGGCCTAAGGGGTTGTGAGAAGAGGACCCTTACCAAATGATTGATCAATGAGAGGTGAGTTAGATTTTAGTTCTTATAATATTAAGACCTTGGCCCATTATAATTACTCCTCATCCACCTCTTATGTTGGCTCACCTTCTAATGAAGGTTGTGCCTCATGGAGTGCTTGTATGGGTGGGGTCTAAGGTCTATCCCCCTTTGTATTCCTATGATATTACCTTATTATTCTTCTAGTTTGTGGAGCTATCATCTATTGTAAAAGAGAAGTGGGAATCATGTTGGATGTTAGGGATGATGAAGTCATTACTTCCTCTTCATCATAAGATTATAATAAAATGATCTTTACTTTTTCCCTTTATGTCTTTTATTATTCTTACCTGAAATAGGAAATAGGCCTAAGGGGTTGTGAGAAGAGTACCCTTACCAAATGATTGATCAATGAGAGGTGACTTAGATTTTAGTTCTTATAATATTAAGACCTTAGCCCATTATAATTACTCCTCATCCACCTCTTATGTTGGCTCACCTTCTAATGAAGGTTGTGCCTCATGGAGTGCTTGTATGGGTGGGGTCTAAGGTCTATCCCCATTTGTATTCCTATGATATTACCTTATTATTCTTCTAGTTTGTGGAGCTATCATCTATTGTAAAAGAGAAGTGGGAATCATGTTGGATGTTAGGGATGATGAAGTCATTACTTCCTCTTCATCATAAGATTATAATAAAATGATCTTTACTTCTTCCCTTTATGTCTTTTAATTGACTTGAGTCATATTCTATTTCATCTCTTACTTAACCTTTCTTAGTTTAATAGTTGATGTTTGAACTGGAATAATTTTTTCCTCTCTCACTTATGTAGAGGCAGGCACTTATTCTTCTTGTTGTTCTTTATCTTGTCCTCTAGTAAGTGATATCTCACCTACCAACTATTCTAGTTCATATGGTTGGTCTTGAGGTATGAGTGGACTTTGGGGATATTGTTACTCTCCTTCTAGTTATTGAGATGTTCTACCACTCCAAAAACTAGAAGATCTCTATCCTCCTAGAGGTGGGATCTTGAACTTTGCCTTTCCAAGTGTGAGAGATGGTTCAACTTGTATTACCTTAAATAAGACCTCTCTAAATCTTTCATTTATTTGCCTTTATTTCACCTCTTCGTCATCTTTTTCGTTAATAAATATAAATTCATGATCAAATGGCTCGTGTTTGTAAGAAAGGATAAGGGTGTGAATCTTCCTCTAGACTTTCCCATGGGGATCCCAATATCTATGGGGGAGAGTGGTCAATGCATATGATCTCTTGGAATTTCCAACTTTTTTGAATTGCCTATATATAGTGTATTTCATTCTCCCAATAGTGATGTGGGAGCCATGGAAGGTATCTATCTTATTATTTTCCAATTCCTCGTCAATGTCATTCTATATCTTGTATGTAATATCCTACTTAGATGCCTTATATGGAATAAAATTAGGAAGTTAAAGAGGATCCACCTTATGGCAAACAACTATGATGATAATGTATTCAAGATATATCTAATAGTCTTCAACATTATTGGTAAGTGTTCTAGTGATGTTGTGTGAAATTTTAGATAATGGCTAATTGTGAATGGCCATCTAGACATGAGGGTAGATAACTTTAGCAATCTTAGCTATGTTTTTGACATATGAGTATATATGCATAAAATAGTAGTAATCATAAATCTAGTTCTTTATAACTTCTAGGTTGGGATCCCATAAGAATCCATTATGCTTGTATATTGTCCCCATGACTACATCTAATAGATAAGACATCATGTAATAAATTCCTCCATGTATCCTCTTGTCTTTGTATAGGATATGTTCCTAGAAGTGAGTGTTGATTACATCCCCCAATGCATAGGTGTGTTCTAAGGTACTTAGAAGGTCTAGAAGGGAAACCCATTCTAGATGTATAAAGTAGATGCTTACATGGCCTAAGAGTCAATTCAATAGCTCCATGCCAACATGGATCCCCATTCTAAATTAGGTGATATGAATATAATTCTTGACATGTTCCTTTATGATGAATGTTTCTCTAAGGATAAGCCACCTTACCAGTGCTTATTCCACATTGTTGGCCTTTTCTAGGTAATAAAAATATGCAAATCAAATGTAAAATCTGAAATAGGTAGACTCAAATACCTATTGAATGCATCCACTAATATATAGGTGATGATTGTGTTATTATATACATAATGTAAGTAACCACCATTTATTATTCTTACCTAAAAGAAGAGGCTTTGTATCAAGTTTATGCATGGCATAAACTCTAACTCAGTAGATTTGTAATGTAG
Organism: Torreya grandis; assembly: GCA_037957365.1. Lineage (NCBI taxonomy): Eukaryota > Viridiplantae > Streptophyta > Pinopsida > Cupressales > Taxaceae > Torreya > Torreya grandis. The sequence continues at coordinate 188,904 of JARHVA010010128.1, forward strand.
GGCCTATCATTTGAATGAAAGCAAATCCTTTATTAACTATTTATCCTTAGATAAAATATCTTCTTCAAATGAAAAGGAATTCAAATTCTTCACAGCTTCTCGTAAGGCCAAACAATTAGGATATCTACCATAAAATATAATGACATCAAACACTATGTTTAAATATTCTATGGAATCCTTGATGGAGAACTTATAGGTTTCCAAACCTCCTTTATATGACCTAGATGATGATGCCATGGTGATTTGGTGGATGTTAGTACACATTAATATTTTTAAAATGGCATGTATTAAATTGAGTTATGTGGATTAAAAATCACTCAGGTCATAATTAGGGATTTTAAGATTATTGAAGGCTAAGGTTTACTCAATCTCTTAAAAATTGAATGATGTGAATTTAGCTAGGGGCTTGATGTTAATACATTTTTACATCCATTTACAATTTATGCACCATTATTTTCAAACATATAAAAGATCTTCACCTTCATTTAATTCAAATTTGACCATCATGTCCTAGTGTACATGCTATGTAGGATGCCTTATCATTCAGGGTGCCATGGTGTTACCTTTCATGTTTTGCCATTTATCATATTGTGGTCTAGTCAAGGGAAGTCAAACTTTACCTTCTATATAAAAGACCCAAAAAGTAGAATGTTCTTTGGAGAGATTTGTTTTGAAACATTTTATCCCAAAGTTAAATAAACAATAGTTTTAAAAGACTAAGTACTCTCTAGGAAGATTGCTTTAAGTAGAATTATCTACATAGAAAGTTCCCAAAGAGAAAGATTCCAAATGAAATTTCTTGAAACAAAGATTTTGATGAAAATTTTCTTAAAAAAATATTCTAAGAATATATTTTGATGTGAAAGTTCCTAATGAAAAGTATTTGAAGAGAAAACTTCATGAATAAAATATGTCAACTGTAAACTTTTTGAAACAAAGTTTCTAAAGAGAATGTTTCTAAAATAAAGTCATTGAAGACTAAACTTGTCAAAGACAAAGCTTCTAAAATAAATTTTATGATGAAAAAATCTTTGAAACAAGGTTTTTGAAGAGAATCTTTTTGAAGAAAACCTTCTGATGAAAAGTATTTGAAACAATAGTTGTTGAATTTAAAAGATTCTAAAATGAGATAATATGGATACCTTTCATGCAAAGAATTTCTTTCCATATTTTCATTAATAGGTTAGTTTGAAAAAGTCCTTCCAAACGAAAATAAGTATACCCAAACATGATTTAATTTTAAAAGTACCAAGTTTCTAAAAATAATAAAAACCATCATAACTCTAAAAAAACACATAGATATATAGATAAAATATTCATATTTACAAAACAAAACAAAACAAAGGGGGTCCCCACTTTTTAGAGAAAAACATAGGGTGGGCTGTGTTGAATACAAAAAATGGTGACTCACAGGGGTGAATACTCTAGATTTTTTAAGAACCCATAATCCATGGTTTTATAATTTCAATATCAACCATAAATTCATCCCAATATAAAATATTAGATCAAAAATGAAACAAGAATCTTAATAATCCTATGCAACATATTAAATTTACTTACATATTGGATATGTGTGTTAAAAGTGTTATTCTTCATCTCTTACCTCAAGGTTTTAGGCAAAGACATGGGGGTGAATTATAGGCTTCATTTTTATTAGGTATTAGGTGCATAGACATTAGGGAGTTAAGGAATTTATATGATGCTAACCAAATGTCCATAGCCCTAATAGAGATACATTTGATCACCTATTCATCATTTCTTCATATTTTCCATGATGCTTGATACATTAATCTTATTTCATCATGTAAGCCTTGAAACCTTTTTTATTTTCTTTTAAACTTTTGGATTATACCATTTTTTATTTTATTTTTGCTTTAGGAATGAAAGAAAGAAGAAAGTGACCATCATGAGTTGGTCTTATTAAAGTTTTGGTTTAATCAAAATTTCCATATCAACTTTTTACCATGCCCATGATTATTACCTTAAATAATTATTAATGACCTAAGGGAATAAGAAGTGTTATTTTTAATTTACACTAAACTGTGGGAGTAAATTTCACATACCTAATGAAATCATTAGCTTTAGGACATGTTCATGGCTAAGTCTATCATTTTTTACTTAGATTAAGAATTCTAAACTATATTATGCAACACCCATTGATTAAATTTTGATTCAAAACACCTCAAACTATGGTTTCATTATACTAGGATCGACCAATGAGACTACCATGAAATTAAAAGAAAACTATCCTAAAAAGTAGGAAAATTAATGAAATCAAAAGGGATAATCTACAAAATACAAACTAATCTAATAAAATAAATGAAATGAAATTAAGAAATTAACTAATAAAGTAAAACTAACCTATTCCTACCTTTATATGAGCATCTACCATTACTTATAAACCTCTCCAGATGGGGCATCCATAAATTAATGCTTCAAAAACTATCCATTAAATAGATATGATAGATCATTACCTTGAAGATATTTTAAATGGAATGCATTATTACCCAAGATATCAAAAATTTGATATGGTCCTATCCACAAATAGGTAAATTTGTCATGCATTCTTTTTCTCATGGGTTTTATCCCATAGTAGCACCAAGTTAGATATCCTGAATGCTTTGAATTTTGATCTCTTATTGAGCCATCTCTTGACCATATCCTGATGTTTGCTAAAGTTCTACAATGATTTATCTCTATATATTCCATTTTGATGTTATACAGTAATTTAGACTCTATTTTGTCATTGGGATCCATGTATTCCTACATAAACTAATATGTTGTCAATTTTAGCATGATTGGGAATACTAACTACTTCTCATAAATTAGTAGATATGGAGAGGCTTTAAGAGCTTATTTGTACCTAGTCCAATCTACCTAGAGTGCATATTATAGTAAGAGATGTCTCTCCATAGGTTTATCAATAGTTGACTTCTTAATATCATCTACGATATTATTGTTGGTTGACTCAACCAATGCATTCCCTTATGAGTAGTGATTAGAGGATGATCTAATTATAATCAAGTTATCATGGGTCCATTGAGTGAACTCAATTGATAAAATGTTATCCCATTATCACAAACTAAAGAGATAGGGGTGTAAATCTTGGTTGTGATATGTTCCTTAAGAAAACTTATCATGTCTTGGGCTCTATAATTCTTGGTGGTTGTTGCCTCAATCCATCTATTGTAATAATTTGTAGTAATAAGAAAAAACTTATGTCTATCTAAGGAATTTGGGTTTATAATATCAATGAAGTCTGATCACCAATACGAGAATGGCCTAACCTTAATCCTAGGCTATAGTAGCATTATTACATGTACCTCTCTTTTTTCCAAAATGTAGCATTCATGGCACATCCTCATTGGAAGTGAGCATCCTTAAATATTGTCAACTAGGAATAACCCATTATAAGTATTTTATGGGATATAGTATTGCTAGATGGATGGACACTACCTATCTTTTGATATATATCTTTTAATATTTATTAAACTTATTCATGTGACACATATCTTAAATAAATGCCTTCATAATTCTTCCTATAGAAGACTCCTTTCCTGATCAAATATGAGCAGCCTTGAGACTTAAAGTTCTCCTTTTCTCTCTCTTGAGTTCTTGGGGGCATGTTCCAATGATTAAGAACTAAATAATACCTAAATATGAGTCTTCTTGGGATACTTATGTTTGATATACCTCTTCAATGGTGATGTGTGGGTCTAGTTCAATCATTAATTGAATAATACCTTGTCCTCTAACAATCCTAACAGGTTTGATTTCAATATCAAATTCTTATAATTTCTCCATCTATTTATCTATATTCTCCCCCAATTCATTATGTCCAAGTGTAAGCTTAATATCAAGATCTTACACAATGGCAATGGTCTTATTCTTGTAAATTTAGCTTCTTTAACGAGAGTGAGAATTTGCTTGTTAATCAAGGAATACTTAAGCTTTACATATTTCAATTTAGTACTCATAAATGCAATATGATGTTTAATTTCTTCCCTTTTCTACATAATTATGGTAAAAATCATATGTTTTGAGGTGAATGAGTATAACAAAAAGTCTTTAGTTAAATTTGGGCTTACCACAACTAGGGATTATGAAATGGCCTTATTTATGCCTTGGAAGGACTTTTTATCTTTAGGTGTCAACTCTACTTTAGAATTCTATTTCGAATTACATTAGGGGTCTAAAAATTTGGATATAAATTTGATTATGAAATTTATCTTTGTAAAGGACTTGAGCTCCTTTTTTCTATTTGGAAACATTATTTTTGAAATCCCTTAGATCCTATTTGGGTCAATAGTGACTCCATACTTAGTAATAATGTGGTCTAAAAGCTTGCCTTAGGTAATGAAAAATATAATCTTCTTAGGGTTAAGTGATACCCCAAACTTCCTCCATCTATCAAAAATAGACTAAAGATGGTCAAAATGACCAGCTCTATTTTTAGAGAAAATAGTGAGATCATCCATGTATATAATTATGCACTTCCCTATCAATCCTTAGAATGCATGATCCATTTCTCTCTAAAAACTAGATCTAACATTGATAATCCCAAATGGAATTTTCTTATATGCATATGTTCCTCATTTCATAGCAAATGTTGTTTTCATCATATCCTATGATTTGACTAATACTTGACTATAAGCTCAAAAAATTATCCAAGAAAGACATCATTTTAGACTCACTCATAGTTTTTATTACCTCATATAATGAGGGAAAAAGATAATTTTCCTTCTCTAAACCTTTATTCATATTCATGAATGCAATGTAAAGTCTAATATCACCACTCTTTTTCTGGACCAGAACTAGATTGGCCACCCAAGTCAAATGTTTAATTGGAAAAAATATCCTATCACATAAATGCCTTTCCACTTCTTTTTAAATTAGTGGTTCCAAGATAGGATTAACTGGCCTTTGCCTTTGCCTAAATGGTTTGTGATCAGGTTTGAGTGAAATCATATGGGTGATGACCCTAGGATTAAATATACTCAAGTCATCATAGGTCCATGAAATTGCATCTTTATACTTTAAAATTAGTTCTTTGACCTTTTAAATTTATTCTGGTGTGTAGCTTAAGTCAATATTGATGAAGTGTGTGCTCCTTTCATCCCCAGATATTTTTGACCTGAATTAGGAATCACTAACCTTGAGCTACCTTTGTGATTAAGATTGAAGATTTGTATCAAAGGTCCTTTATATGCAAACCATCCCTAATGGGAGATTATTATCCTTTAGGTAAATAACACCTTATTTATCCAATTATTCATGGCACCTATGGTTTATTTCCTCATCATCAATTATTTTAGAATTGAATTGTCCTAAATTTGTCAAAAATTGGACAATTTTTCAGTTATCATCAAACACTTGAAAATTTTCAACATTATCTCATACTAAAGGATAAGGTACCAATTCAATGGAGAAATTATAGATTTTTGACTCTTGTAAGGGTTTCAAATTTTTTGCTAAAACAACAAGTGAATTGATATCTCCATTTCATTCTCTCAAGATATATATTATGTTTAAAGCTTTAGATGATTTAATTATATCCCAGACTCTATGCTTGTTATAGACACTATGAATTTACATCACTATATTAGTACCAATATATGTGTCTTATCACTTTCCCATCCTTTTTATGTTAGTTAATTTAGTTTTACCAATTTCCATCTTACATCATGTAATTAGTCTTAAAAAATAATTTTTACCTAGGTAATAATTAACCCTCCATAAATATATTCAAATATCCCCAAGTGTATTAGAGATAAGTTTTTTTAATCTCTTAACAACCTCTCACTAGTTAAACTTCATTTAAAACAACCTAGACTAAGTTTAACCCTATAAATTAGATTTGTTTGAATGAATTTGGTAAACTTAGACTAGACCTACACTGATCACCATGATCATCATTGATCTTTTTAGGATCACCATCGATTTAAAATTAGGCCATCATCGATCCAATGGATACTAAATTCATACATTACAATACTAGAAAAATTATCCTAGAATACCTATGGAATAAAGACCTACCTATCCTAGTCCATACTCACTCATTCAAAGATTAAGAACATCCTCATCAACATGATAAATCTCTACAATATAGGAAGAATTTCAGAGGTAATTATATTGCTCATTTGAATATATTATAATTCCTATATTGTTCATTTATTTTATGTTTATTTCCCTTAGTCTAGTTAGATAATTAGTAATTATTCTTAAAGCCACTTAAAATCCCTTAAATCCCACCTTTAGGCCCCATCCTAAGATTTATTCACCTAATATTAGGATTAATGATTATTCCTCTCATGAATATACATTTATTACATAATCAATTCCAATTTTAAGATAATTGACATTGATCCCTATGTTTATTTACTTTCTAACTACGATTCAAAGATAGTTTAATAGTTGAAAGTAATTCCAATTTATGGTTTTTAGTTTTTAAATCAAATATATTTATTTGTAAAATACACTTTTAGGAATTATACATAATTTGGTTTCCATATTTGACTTATCCATAGTCCTTCACCCTCTCTTTGGAGATTAGAGTGATATTTCCTTTGAGCTAGGACTTTATGCAATTATCTTTACCCCTACTCTAGAAGTAGCCACTGAATAATTATAAGTAATAAAAGAATAATAAATTAAGCTATAGCTTATTGGAATGAGTGATTTAATAAAATATATGTAATATATTAATTTTTTCATTTCAATATCACATCCATAATATCATATGTTTTGTTATAATTTTTATTATTGCATTTTATACTTAATTGCTTAAATAGTGGACTAACATCCTCTTAAGTAAGTGTACCAATTCTTGGAATTTATATTACATCAGGAAGTCCACTATATATCCTATTAATCCAATCTTGTCTAAGTTCTCTCTTGTGTGCAGGAAATCCTTCCTAGCCAAAAAGGAGTTCCCACTTTGCTAGATCAATGTTGCACAACCTCCATCATAGGTATCCCATTAAAACCCTGTATCACATTTCTATTTTTTGTAAGTTCATTTTTTAATAAAAATGAACAAAAATAAATTAAAACTCTAGAAAGTATTACAATTTGCATTGATATTTATTTATGATGTGGTTAATAATGAGTTTACAATCTTTGTACACTAGCAGTTCTTTGACATTGTTCTAGAGGGAAAACTACAATCCCAAAATTAGGGCTTCATATTCTTCTCTATTATTTGTGCATGGGAATTGGATCATGTATGATATCAATAGTTTCTCTATTTATGGATTTATAAACTCAATAACAACACCTAATCCTTACTTGGATCTTGCCCCATTGAAGTAGAGGGTCCATAATTGAGAAGGGCCTCGAGTTTATTTTTCCACTTCATTTCTTATGGTAAATATATAAATTCTAAGACTAGGATGTTTATAACTTACATCTTCATTTGAAGTATTTTACTCCATAATAGGATGCTTCATCATTGGCTCTTCATCGATCTTGATCTAGTTGGGTATGCCTCTCTAAGATAACCATATATATGAAAAGTTTATGTAAAGATATCCATTTAATGTTTTTTACTAATATTTGTTCAATAGTAGCCCATACCCTCATTAAATATCCACTACCAAGATGTTTATATTCATATGTACTCTAGGTTTTGAGGCAACCTGAGTTCTCACATCATTAAGCTCTCCCAATATAAGAACTACTATTTTATCTAGCTATGATACATTCCTCTTGGATGGATTTGGTGTTAAACCAATCTTTTGACAAATGGAATTTGGAATTACCATTTTTGAAGCTCTAGAATATAAAAATAAATTATGTATATTTTTGCCAAATTCTTGAATGGTTATCAAGAAAGGGGGAAATTCAAGATTTATTTTGTATATAACATTCATGTTGGTTATTTTGGACTTTTTTGCAATAAAATTACCTTTGATGAACTTTCATAAGAGATCCTTCTACTTCATAATTTATGCTAGTTCATAAAGATTGATGTTGGATTTACTTTTCTTCATATCCTCAACAATATTGTATCCTCCTTTATTTTATTCCTCTCTATATTGAGGTTGATCATTCCCTTTAGGGGGAGGAGGAGTATTAATACCTTTAGCATTTGAAGGGATAACCATATTATTAGGATGAGTATAATAAGTAAATGTATATCTATTCCTCATATTATAATTGTTCCTATTAAAATATTGGAATGCTTGCATTTCATTAGAATTATCCACTGGGATATTGTCATCTTCATTAGGGAAAGAAGAATCATAGGTCTATAAGACCATAGAAAAAATTGAAGGGCTAGATTCATGAGGGAGATATATAGGATTCATCATTTGATATTTTATAATTATCTCTCTTGAAATATTTTAAAGGCTTCACAAAAATATATATAATCCAACTCTCCATGTTGTGATGTGTTATGGACCCTACACTAGTTGGGAAAAGCTATTTCCATGATATTGATTATGGGTAGCTTATTAGACTAGTATAGTTTTGTATTATTAGTGGGCCTATTTAAAGGTATATAAATCTTGGAAATCTATAATTTTGGTATTAATTATAATTATTGGTATTACCCATCTTCTTCTACATATTTAAAAAATCATTGCTTAACTTCTGAACCATTCTTTGTATATAACCCAATTCAACTTTATTGGACTCATAACCCTAAGTGAATACTACATTACTGATGTTGATTTTTTGGTGGTTATTCCTTTATGTATAATTGCTCAATAAATCATAATTCTGATTTGTTGTCTATTACATCATGGGAGGAAGAGTGTGAAACTTATTCTATTTGATTGTGTGGGTGTTCTAATTTGCACGTGAAATTATATTCAAGGATGGAAGTCCATTTTTAAATTATTGACCTCCTATATTATGAGGGATAAGTTGTGGATTGAGCTTCTTATCGATGTTAATAGTTTATTGAAATGCCAAAATTAGAGTATTAGTAATAATATATCTTCACAAGAACACTGCAATAATGGGATACAAGGTGTTCTTGTATATCTTGAGCATTATATTCTCCTCTAGTTTATATGTGGTATTTAATTGAGTGTACATCTTTTGGAATCTTACATTAAAGGCTTAGATTGACTTGTTAGGATCCATTTTCATGTTGGTAAGAGATGATATAATAGACTTGGATTAGTTACTCATCCAAAATGTGTAAGGAAAATGTTTTGACACTCATTCCATGAGTTGATAGAATCTTCTTACAAATTGAAATATCAATCATAAGAAGAATCTTATAGAGTAAACTAAAAAATCCTACATGGAACATCCTCATGTATAACATTGATTAATATTGAAGAGGACTTGAAAGATTTGATATTTTCTTCATCTATCCTCCCACTTGAGGAGGAGAAGGTAGGAAAATAATTTTTTAGATTCCTTGCCAAATCATGTTGGTCCTTCGTGCTATCAATGACAGATTTGATTAACTAGGGTTGAGTCATAAGAAGGTTGATACATAGAGTGTTTCTTATATGGGATTGTATTTGGGCTTGGCATATCTCAAGGATGATAGGTATGGGTCTAGGCCTCCTAGAATTTGTTAATCATGAAACCAAAAGTATATCTTGGTTTCTAGACATTCTTAATGTCTCAAGTGCCTTTGTGATGACTAGACCCTATTTATTGGGAAAACACACAGGTTTTTCCTCCTTCTAGTGCCACATTTTTATTTTATTAATATGGTTTTTATGCACAACTCAAAGATTTTTAGATGAGGTATCCTCCAAAACTTTCTTATCTCTATAGAACTAGATCCCACTCCAAGACATGAGTTATAAGTATGTGGTTCAAACAACTAGGTGGTGGAATAGCAGGTTGAGCTTATGGGTTATTAAACTAGGATTTGTGTATGGATGTATGGATTCTATAGAAAGTGTAAATCACTAGGCAAGTTGGATGGTTGGAGAACTATTCTATGATGGTCATTTATTAAATAAAACTAAAAATTTAAAAGAAGGGTAAGGTATAAAATAAGGTTTTATATCTTTGAAAATGAATTTCTAAGGCTTTTTCTTTAGTGGACACGTATTTTAAGAACTAGTGTTTACTATTTTTATCTTTTGTACACTCACAAAAAAACATGGTTAGTAATTTGGAATAATAGATATATGATACTTAGTGGTCTCAACTAAAGGTTTCTCTTATTAAGGATGATATTGCACACCCTTGTATAAGAGATTACAGTTTAGACTAAGAAGTTATCTACGGTAGTCATGGCTCACACCTAAAAGACTATATCAAAGGAGATACTTATACACACCTTGGATTATCAATTCAATTTACACTAACTACTTAAATCAATTAAATTTATCAATCCTTAATAGCTATTGCACATCTAAAACTAATACTCATTAATAAAACAATTAGATTCAATTATAGCATTGGAACAAATTAGAATTATTGAATTAATATAGACAAATAAACATCAAATTCATTAAAATAGAGAGGGAAGAAGAAAGAACAAACACAATTTAATGATAATAAATTTCTTGATTTATTCTAATATATTCATCCAAAACTTCTAGTCTTTAAATATAGGGTTCTACATGTATACAAAGAATTTGGGGAAGGTATCACCTCATCTTCCAAGTTTATAACACTTCAATTACATCATAAAATAATATTTGATAAGTATTAGTTACATTATAATAACTTAAATATATTTCACTCATGCAACATGTGCATGTTTGAAAAAATGATTTAGTTAATTATAATATAGATGCAACTAGAACCTAACTATTCATTTGTAATTGTTATATGTAAAATTGTATAAAAATAGCCTTTGAACTAAATCAACTCTTGCTTAATGTTTCTCAAAATTTTAATTGGAATTATTTTTATTCCTATGCTTAATGGCATAGCAACTATAGTTTTACTTAGTGATGAACTCATTAGTTGAGCTAGAGTTACCATCAGAGCTAAAGTGTGAGGTTTCATTGATGTAGTTATTGTTACTAGAACTATAATTGGAGTCTATGGAGTAGAACTAATAAGTGGTATTTGTATTGCTTTATTATTATCATCCAAATCTTGATAATGATTATATGCCTTAGTGTGTTGTGCATAAATTAGGTTCATATCTAGAAGATGTAGCCTTTTCACCCTGCCTATTTGTTTCATCAGTCTAGTGTGTTCTATCTAGGTGGCTCTAAAATGAACTTGAAAGACTTCCACTTTTGTTGCCTTTTTCCTAGTTACACTCAATTTGGATTCAATCTCCTCTAAAATTATTCCTTATAGACTTTGTTTGAAGCCATTAGAGGCTTGTTGAATCATTTGATCAAATGTATCTTGAGTTACTAGCTTCCCTCAATTATTTGAGATTGATATAAATTCAAGCTCACTCAAAATTTTATATGTTTGCTTCTCTTATTTGGCTAAGTTGTTTACTAGAGATTCAGCTGATGATACCTAATATTAAGCCTCTTGTGTCCTTATTAAAGCTAAATTCAATACATTTGAGGCCTCTAGAGGGGTTATTAGGTCTAAGTGGCTAAATAACTTATTAGGGGTGAAAAATACTAATAAATTTATATTTTTTAATCCTCTATAAGGATATTGAATAAACTAGTTATTGATTTTACATGGGGAGACTAATTTACTCTCAAAGAATGAATTGAATCTAAAATTTCATACACCCTGAGTGTTGTATTCTACACATCTTATTTAATACCTTGGGGGAATTAAATTACATATAGTTTCTCTTTATGAGTTTATAATTTGTCTTCAAGCTCTTGTTTAGGCATTTCAATTCCCTCATGTATGGATATGATAGCCTTAGTATTGGTCTCCATGTAGGAATTGAGGTCCTCAATGTATGGAGACTGACCCTTCTTCCTATTCTATCTCCTTGAAAGGGAATAAACATATTCCCTTTCCTCCATGATTAAACTTATACCAAAACTACCTATAATATTCCTCTTTCAAACCCATTGAATCAATGTTGTAGCCTTATCAAATAATGAGATCACTATTAGAAGTTTAGTGTTATATAAATTAGGCCTCTTAAAGGCCAAATCCCTTAACTCCTTAGACTAATATATAAGAGTGAGATTCAAAGGATCTAATGGATGGGATTCCACTTTCACATTCTCTTTAAGATTAGGATCAATTTTAGAGGAAGGTTTGGGCATTGATGTCCAAATTATTTTTGACCAATCTATGTTTTTGAACTATGGTATTGGGTGCACAACATAGTCTAGTTGCTTTCTTGGGTCCCTCTTAGTTGTCACTACTATGGTTATGGAGACTAGTGTTGAATAAGACAAAGGTGAAAATAATTGGCTAGAGGAAGCATCAATCAGAGTGATGGATTGGTTGATGGCTATAATATACAAGACTATGGTTAAAGGGATGGAAACTAAAGGGATAAAAACTAGAATCATGGAGGGTGAAGTACATGAAGTGGCACTAGGTAGATTAGCATATGGGTGCATAGAAAGGATACTGATAGGAAATTTTTGAATAGTAATTAATGTGAAAATAATTAGTTTAGGGATGGTAGAAACTATGGGTAATGAAATCAAAGGAAAAAGGCCTAAGAGGGATGTTATAAGATGACCCTTACTAGATGATTGACTGGTGAGAGGTGCCTTGGATTTTTGTGCTTGTAGGCTTAAGACCTATGCCTATTGTAATTCTTCCTCATCTACCTCTTATGTTGGATCACCTTCTAATGAAGGTTATTCCTCCTTTTGTGCTTGTGTGAGTAGGGTTTGAGGTCTATCCCCCTTTGGATTCCTTTGATAGCACCTTATTTCTCTCTCAATTTTTGGAGCTACCATTTGTGTAAGAGAAGGGATAATCATGCTAGATTTTGGGGATGATGAATACATTGATTTATCTTCATCATAGGATTCCAAGAAAATGATCCTAACTTATTCCCTTTGTGTGCTTTTCTCAACTTGAGTCATCTCCTCTAACAACTCTTGCTTAACCTTTCTCAATTTAATAGTCCATGTTTGAATTGGAAGAATTTATTTCTTTCCCACTTATGAATAGGTGGAAACTTCTTATTCTTGTTGTTTTTCATCTTGTCTTCTAGTAAGTGATGCCTCACCTACCAACTATTCTTTTTTGTGTGGCTGGTCTTGAGCTATGAGTAGACCTTGGGGATATTTTTCATCTTCTTATAGTTTTTGAGATGGTCTACCAATCCAAAAGTAAGAATATATCCTTCCTCCTAGAGGTGAGATCTTGAATTTTTCCTTATTGAGTGTGAGAGAGGGCTCAACTTGTATTATCCTCAATAGGTCCTTGATCAAGCCTATATTTATCTCCCTTTATTTCACCTCTTCATCATCCTTGGCTTTCAAATATAGAAAATCATGATCAAATGGCTCATGTTTGTAAACAAGCCAAGGGAGTGAATATTCTTATGGAATTTCCCATGGAAATCCCAATATATATGGGGGATAATGTGTAATTTATATACTCTCATGGCATTTTTAGCTTCCTTTAATTGCCTTTTTATAGTGTATTTCATTCTTCTAATAGTGATGTGGGAGCCATCCAAGGTATCAATCTTATTCTTTGTCAATTCCTCATCAATTCCATTCCATATCTAGTGTGAAATATACTATTTAGCTACCTTATCTAGAAGAAACTTATGAAGTTAAAGAGGATCTACTTTATGGCCAACAACCATGATGATACTGTAGTCAAGATAGAGCTAATAGTCTCCCATATTGTCAACAAGTATTCTAGTGATGTTAGGTGAAATTATAGTTGAAGGCTAACTGTGAATGGCCATCCAGACTTGAGGGTAGATATCTTCAACAATATTATCTATGTTCTTGACATATTAGTATATATGAAAAAGAGTATTAATCATAAATATGGATCTTGATTACTTGTGTTTGGATCCCATAAGAATCTATTATGCCTCTATATTATCCCCATGACTGCATCAAATAGATAAGACATCATGTAAAATATTCCTCCATGTGGCCTCCTATCTTTGTGTAGGATTTTTTTGTAAAGGTTAGTGTTGATTACTTCCACTAATGTGTATATGTGCTTTGAGGTACTTATCAATTCTATCTGGGAACCCATTCTAGATGCATAAAGTGGATGTTTACATGGGTGAATATTTAATTCAATAGTGTCATGCCAATGTGGATCCCCATTCTAAAATGGGTGATGAGAAAAACATTATTGACATGTTCCTTTAGGGTGAATGTTTCTCCAGGTAGAATCCACCTTGATAGCACTCATTCCCCATTATTGGCCTTTTTAAAAATAATAATAATATTCAAATAAAATGTAACACCTAAAATAGGTAGACTTAAATACTTGTTGAATGCATCCCTTGAGATATAGGCAATGACTTTTTTATTGTTAAAATAATAGAGGTAACCACCATATGTTATCCTACCTTTAAACAAGAGGCCTCGTAACAAGTCTATGTAGGGCATAACCTCTGGCTTAGCACTTATGTAATATAGGACCTATCATTTGAAGGGAATCATGTCCTTTAATAAATATTTATCCTTAGATAAAATGTCTTCTTCCATTATAAAATAATCCACATTCTCCACATCTTCCCATAAGGCTGAGTAATTAGGATAAAGACCATCAAATACAATGATTTCAAACCCTATGTTAAGATATTCCATGGAATCCTTGATAGAAAACCTAAAGGGTAATGAGGATCCTTTGTATGACCTAGATGATGATGCCATGGTAGTTTTGTGGACACTATTATGATTCAAGCTTTTGAAAACGGTGGGTATTGAAATAAATTACCTAGACTACAAATCAATCTAGTTACAATTAAGACTATTGAGATTTTTGAAGGATAGAGTTTACTAAAGCTCTTAAACTTTGACTGATGTGAACGTGGTTGGGGTCTCAATGTTAATAACTTTATACATTCATCTCTAGTTTGTACACCATTAATCACCAACATTTATAAGCTCAACACTTTCATTTAACACAAATTTGACCACCTTGTCCTAGTGTATATACCACATAGGATGCCTTGTCATTCGGGGTGCCATAGTGTTACCTTTCATCTTTTTCCATTTTTTATTATGTGGTCTAGTTAAGGGAAGTAAAAATTTGGAATTAGGCCAAAAGACCTACAAATTAGAATATTCTTCTAAGATACTAGTTCCAAAAGATTTTATCCCAAAGTTTTTAAAATAATAGTTATCTAAGACTAAGTACTCTTTCAGAAGATTATGGTTTAGGTAGAAGTAATCACATAGAAATTTCCTAATGAGAAATATTTTGAATTAAAATTCACAAAACAAAGCTTCTAATTAAAATTATCTAAAATAAAGCTTCTGATGTGAAAGTTATCGATGAAAATCCCTTTAAGAGAAAACTTTGTGAATAAACGCTGCCAGCTGAAAACTTTCATCGAAGACTAAACTTGTTGAAGACAAAGATTTCAAAATAAAGTTTTCAATGAAAAATTCTTTGAAACAAAGTTTTCAAAGAGAATATTTCCAAAGAAAACCTTCCAATGAAAAATATCCAAAATAATAGTTTTTGACTTTAAAATATTTTGAAATCAAACAATCTAGATATCTATCATACAGATCAATTATTTCCATATTTTTATTAATAGGTTAGTTTGAACAAGTCCTTCCAAATAGAAATATGATTCAATGTTCAAAGCACTAAGTTTTTATAGATAATAAAAACCATCATAACTCTCAAAAACATATAGATACCTAGATAAAATATTCATATTTTACAATAAAAATAAATAGGTTCCCCACTTTTTGAATAAAAATATAGGGTGGGTGTGTTGAGTACAACATAAACATAAGTTGAGTACTCTTGAATAATAAAAAGATATTATAGTGTTGGATGAGAAAGAATAGACCTTGTGTAAAGAGATACTATCATTTCTAGTTGTTAAAAGGCACAAAAATTTTATCATCTTGGATGAAATAATATTCACCAAGTACAACGAAAATATTGGTTTATTTAACTCATTATTTAATCTGTAAGAATATTTTGATTTTAAAATCAGCCCCTAAAAAGAGGAGAATTTTTTTATTGTTAAATAGATATTTGTTATTCCAAATCATCATAGTTTCAAGAGACATAAATTTTAAAATTATGGAATTTTTACCCATACCATTGGGTGTTTATGTTTTCCCATTGATTTGAGGTTCCAAACTTCAATATTTAACTAAAGGTAGAAGAGATAATTTTTTGAAGTTTGTTAGGGATGGAAAACAACAAACCTTTGGATAATATATTAGATTGTATTTTTGTATTGGATGTTATTAGTGACTTATCTCAAGGGTTAATAGCTAATTAGATAGAGTCATTAGGGTTGGACAAGACCACTTTATGAAATGTGTATACACATAATATTTTCAAATTTTATCAAATACTGACACTTTGCATCTTACAAGAACCCATCAAGACTCAATCTCTCTGATTTCACACCCTAATGGGTGCATCAAGAAAGGGGTATGTAGACCATAAGTGATTCATAGGATTGTTGTCCTTTTTACCACTTTTTATCTACACACTTATCTCTTAAAAACCATTCCATAAGCTATTAATCCTCTTTTGCACCCTCCTCCACTATTTTCTACTCTCCATCCCTCTTTCCCTCACCTTAAGTCCCTTTTCATAGTCAGTTATGCTAGGTCGACTGGGTCGACCCTATATAGTATTGGGTGATTTTCACTTAGGAACTAGTTTGGATCTTAGCTTACCTAAATCATGACCTAGTGAGTAATTGTCCAAAATTATGCCAGGTTTACTGGGTCAAGCCTATCAACTAATATTTTTGGAAGGGTTTAGGGTCAAATATGCCTATATATATAAGACAATTTCATCATTATTTCATATGCAATCAAGATTTATTATTTGTTTATGCTTCTTTACAATCTACTCTTCCACCATTCTACTTGAGGAGTCTTATCTTAAGGTTTCTACTTGGATAATGTAGTAATTTGGATAAGTATTAGATGATTTAACCTTTCTTAGTGATCCTTAAAAACCAAAACCTCTTGTGAATCCCCTTTGTCCAAGGGAGAGATTGAGTCTCGATGGGTTCATCATTTAGGTAAGTATTATCTAACTTAGCTCCTTTATTTAATAGATAAAAGTAGTATAAGTAATGGATTAAAATAATATTACTCTCATTATTCCATGTATTTGGGTCTTACTCATACATATCAATTTTTTATTATTTAATAAACCCTCATATTGTGCGACAAGCTTTGGTGAGAATTAGATTAGATTTACTTTACTAATTATTAGTTTAGTGATATATCAAAACACATGACTCCCTTAGGGTTATTGCATGATTATGTTTGACTAGAGGCTCTGGAACCCTCCATAGCATGGTGTATTATGGTAATATATCCCCTAATAGAGTCTAGTGGATCCTCATATTGGTCACATTCTCACTTAACACATATGTCCCCAATTAGAAGTGTATGGTATGATCTATCTTCTCTAAGTTAGGATTGACTTATATAAATGATACATTTTTTATTTCATACATTTTGGTGAACCTAATGTGAATCTAAACCTTGTAGGTTTTATCTCACATATTTCATCATTTTATCATTTTTATTATCATATATTTGCAATACTATGTCGATAGTGTCAACATAGTTCCAACTTCTATGTGTAAGTTTAACACACATTCACATCAATATAACTCTATTTTATTTATTTAGGTTTTATAAAATTCATTTCATACTACTAGGTCAACCTAGTCAACCATATACATTTTTAAGCATCCAGTTCAACATACTAGATCGACCTACTCAACCCTATACATTTTTAAGGTTTCAACAAATGGGATTTGCAAAACTAAGATGATCCAATCGACATAGCTAATAGAATTTGTAAGTATAAACTAGGGTAATTTAATAGAAATATTATTTTCCTCTACATCTTCAAACCTACCAAGGTTCCTTTCTATCTTTATTTACCATTTTTAGCATTTGTTATAGTTATGAGTTCATAGTTTGCAATCTTTAAAACTACCCCTATATAAGAAACTAGGTCAACCCTATTGATGTAGTTTTATATTCAGTGTTCTATCTAAAAATATAAGTCAAATATATCAATGTACTTCATTTTCATATCCTTACTTCTATAGTACAAAGGTGACACTATCAACCCTATTCTGCATTCTCCGCATACACTATCAATTGAATTGACATTGTATTGTGCTTCAAAGTTGGAATTAACCTTTATATGCTAGTAATTATATCATGCTTCCATTTTTTATTGATTACATTATTAGAATATATCACATAGTCTAATTAGGTGGTTTTTAACATACCATTTAGCTATATTGTATTCTCTTTTATGCACACACTACCAAATCATAAAATCTTGAAATATATTTTAACAATTGTGAAATATATTTTAACAATTGTCTACCTAAGGCCATTGTACTTGGATTTCATCACCAAGGGGGAAGCCAACTTGGTTTTCTAGCAAAGTATAAACATGTGGTTAATGGTATATTTTGTCTAATCACCTGACACCTTTATCACTATAATGTATGAAGGGGATAGGCCCCAATACCAATCTAGTACCATTGCCAATATAGATCCATTTTAGCCTAAACATCATGAAAGCATCCTTAGATTGATTTTTAGTTCCTTGATTACATCTAACTTCCTATCAAATCTAAAATCATATTATAATAATCTAAAAACATTTAGGTTTACCACTTAGTTTTTACTTTCCAAGTTGACTTCTTACTCTTTGCTTAATTATATGTTATGTTGCAAAAACTTACATTAGCTAGCATTGGTGAAAGGTTTTGTGCTATGTGACTCAATTGGATCAACCTCACCAACCCTATTTATTGTGTGTTTTCTTTCATTTCTTTCTTTCAAAAATAATTTCAAATTTTTTATACAGTGTAGCTTCTAACCCTTATTTTTTGTACTAGGTCAACCTTGTCAACTCTATACAATTTTTAGACCCTATTTTCTATACTAAGTCTACCCAATCAACTCTATATATTTTCATTCTTTCTCTATTTGCTGATCTAGTTCTCTATTTCTTATTCTTATCATTTTATTCATTTCTCTCACATCATTATGAAGTCCCCTATTAGAATATAACAACTTGTTTTTAGCATTAGAGTTATGTGTTCTTATGTTCTTTCTCAAATAACCATCCCCTATTTCATCTTAGTGACACATGATGAGCTTCGAGTGGGGCACACACACACACACACACACACACACACACACACACACACACACACACACATACACACACACACACACACACACACACACACACACACAATATTTTCAACTTTTATCAAGTATTGATGTTTTACATCTTTTAGGAACCCACTAAGGCTCAATCTCTCTAAGTGCACATCCTAATGGGTGCATTGAGAAAGGGGTGGGTATACCATTGGTGATTCATAGGATTTTTATCCCTTTTACCACTTGTTATCTACACACGTCTCCTAAAAACCATTCCATAAGCTATTAATCCTCTTTTTCACCCTCCTCTAGTCTTTTCCACTCTCCACCCCTCTTTTCATACATTAAATATTTTTTGACAGTTAGTTCTACTAGGTCCATTGGGTTGACCCTATATATTTTTGGGTGATTTTTACTTAGGAACTAGTTTGGCTCTTGGTTGACCTAACTCAAGACCTAGTGGGTAATTATTTGAAATTTTGCTAGGTCAACTAGGTTGACCCTATTGTCTAAGATTTTCAAAAGGGTTTAGGTTCAAATATACCTATATATATATATATATATATATATATATATATAAGATCATTTCATAATTATTTAATATGAAATAGAGAGTTATTATTTTCTTGTGCTTCTTTATAATCTACTCTTCCACCATTATACTTGAGGAGTATTAGCTTAGGGTTTATACTTAGAGGATCTAGTCTTGTGGGTAAGTCTTAGATGCTTTGGCCTTTCTTAGTGATCTTTACAAACCATACCAACCTCTTATGAACCCCCTTTGGCCAAGGGAAAGATTGAGTCTCAAGGGGTTCACAATTTAGGTAAGTATTTTATAAATTTTATCCACTTTTTAGTAGATAGAAGTAGTATAAGTTTTGACTTCAAATAATATTACTCTTCTTATTCCATGTATTATGGTCTTACTCATACATAACTTAATTAAGATTTTCCTATACATATTTTGATTATTTAGTAACCCCTCATATTGAGCCATAAGCTTTGGTGAACACTAGATTATATTTACTTTACTTGTTATTAGTTTAGTGAGATATCAAAACACAGGACTCACTTAGGATTATTGCATGATTGTGTTTGACTGGAGGCTTTGGAACCCTCCCTAACATGGTGTATTATGGTAGGATATCCCATAATCAGATCTATTAGATACTCATATTGGTCATGTTATTACTTAACAAGTGTGTTCCCAATTAGAAGTATATGGTATGATCTATCTTCTCTAATTTAGGATTGATTTATAGACATGATGTATTTCTGATTGCATATAAAATGCACCTATTTGTTGAGGATAAACTTTACCTAAGATCATCATCAAAATGGGGATTTAGAAAATGATAAAATAATAATAATAATAATAGTTCAATATCACTATGAATTATCAATGAAAAAATTATAAATAAATATCTTAAATTTATCTACTTGTATACAAAACAAAAAAAACACAATGGAACTAAATAATATTTGTAAAAATTAATCATATTAACACCAAATATGATCTATTTTTCTTAATTTAATGAACAAAACATTTATTTTTAAAAATTTCTATAAATAAAGAGATATTAAGATGATAGTGTTTTCAAAGTATTAGTGCAATCATGAAAAAAAGAATAAATTACAACTAAAAATTGATTTGAACATATATAAATAAAAACTATACACTATTACAACATGTGAAGGGAATGAAACATGACAACACTATTAAGTAATAGCTTGAAGTATTATTTAATAGGCTAAAGTTAAATGATCTAATGATTGGGAAAACCCCATAAAGTTAAAGACCATCATAATATAACATTTTAAATATAATGGGGGATTGACAAAGAATGACACACACACACACACACACACACACACACACACACACACACACACACACACACACACACACACACACACACACACACACACACACACACACACACACACACACACACACACACACACACACACACACACACACACATATATATATATAATTTCACCAAAAAGATTTAGAAAGAAAATTTTATGTATTTGGACAATATAAACAAATTACATGTCATAGAAAGTATGTTGACAATGGAACAATAATATAAACTAGACATAACTTTCACATGTTCAAAATCATAGCATGGGGAAAAAAGTGACATAGATTAAAAAATAGATGTTTCTTTTAGAAACACAAAATAATATTGTATAATACTATGGGGAAGTATAAAGTATAAGTAATTATAATGCTTCACCTAAACCTTTGATAGTCTTATCATTGGGGAATATCAGTATAACTAGAGTAGTGGGGTATATAAAAAACACTTGGGAGACAATAAGAAATATAATATATTAATTTATTCTAAACAATTAATCTACTAAAACGTGTAAACTTATTTCTTATCTACTATAAAAATAATAATAAAATATCCTCTAACCTATCATGAGATGTATGGTAAACCAAATGGATTGAGGTGATGCTATAAATTCTTAGATTGTAGATATCCATATTGTTTCAATGATTTATCTCATGGGAAACTTGAAATCTCATAATTGGAAGTGGAACTTATCTATGACAAAATGATAATTGAATAGAGGTTTTACATTGATCATACAAATATTGGGTTTCAAGGATATAATTTTTTACAAAAATGGGGACATGGAATGAAGCATAAATAGGTTATTTAAATATGGGTGAAGAGATTGAAGGTAACTAAAGAGGTTTCACAAATGAAATGTATGAAAGAGGTGTGTGTAATTTTTCTCTCTATTTTAACTTGACCCTTGAAGTGACCATATGGTCTTATATGATGAATCCAAAAATTCTCTAATAGTGGTGGTTTTGAAAATACCACAAATTTTTTTACCAAAAACCTACTCATGGTTCAAGTTTTAGATTGAGATAATATAACATGCACGCTTTAAAGGAAATGAAAGACAAATAGATAGATATATAGAAAGATTATGAAATGGAAAGAAAGTTTAGATTAAGGAAAAAAATCCACCTCAAAATATATATAAGTACTATCATTATTGGAATTAGGTATTGGACCATGTAAATTTTTAGTTCTTACATATTTATCCCTAAGGGATGGTGCCCTATCATGATTTGATGAGGCAAATTTTCTTGAAATAGGATTTGGGGAGAATGGTTTAATAGATGTACCTTAACTTACCTAAATTATGATTTAGTATCAATGGAAGGATTAATTTTCTTAAATAATAAAATGTTTATCAAGTAAGACACAAAATACATAAAACATCAAAATGAAAAAAAAAACATGGATTAATTAGAATTTCCATAAGGGAAGGAATATACAACATGGGTTGACATGGTGGTAATTGATAGAGATATTTGTCATGCATTTACGAGGTATACTTACCTAAAAATTGGAGAAGGTAATCAAGTTAAATAGTATAAGTTTCCAAAAAAAAGGTATAATATAACTTAAATGTTATCAACCCAAGTTGCACCTTCTGAAGGACATTATTCACTTATGCTTCAAACCTAGACTGACATGGGATTGGTCTAAATGTTGTGGGTTAATTATAGTTAAAAAAATCCTCTAGATTATGGTAATAAATCCATTGATATATCAAATTTTAATTATTATTATTATAAAACCTATTTTTATTGGGATGAAAAGATATAGAATGACAAATTAAAAGGAAAATCTATACCAGGGATGGTGATGCACCAACTCTTCAATGATATGCTCTTAACCTATCCTTAAGAACACTTGTGAATATAATGGAAATAGTTTATAAATTATAATTTATTAACATATCCATAATCATGAGTATTTAATATGGAGGTTAGATAAAAGTTCTGCAACTTGAAGCTAAAAGAATGGAGGTCTATATACGACACTACAAACTAACTCACTCTTCAACACAAATTTTACCTCTTAACACTTAATATAACCTATAGAGGATGAAAAAATATAATTAGGTGAAGGAGAAGATTAATCTCATACTCTTTTACAAGTCATCAATCAAGATACACACTAATACCAATGAATAAGTCTACAATAATCTTTTCTTATTAAATCAAGGTACAAGATATAATTTCAATAGAGTTTTGTTATACTAGCCTCAGGGATACCAAAATAGGATTTTCCAAAAATCAATAAATATAATAAAATAGAGATAATAAGTAATAAAGTGGCATATAAGTCTTGGAAGAAGTCAAAATACCATAACTTATTCCATATGATAGTTACCATAGTCCTCTATACATTGAAGTGTCTTCAAAGAATGTCCTTATGATGGTCAAAGTCTATTTTTATTAAAACTTGACCCATTAAAGGTATATTAATGCCATATTAATTAAATTTATTGTCTTTTATCTATTACAAATATTAAATAGGCATAAACAACCAATTTCTATGAAGCATCAACTGATTGCCTCTTTTAAGTGTTGACTATATCCAAATGTTCCCAAAAATCCCTCATAAATGCTCATGATTATGGAAATGGATTTATTCAAGGGTAAATTATGGATGTTTATATATTTTCAATTAACCACATATAGTGTCTCTATTCCCAAAAGTTTATCCATCTGTAACCTTACTCTTCATTGAATAATTAGGCCATCTTGACTAGTCTAATAGACTAGCTGATTAGTGAAGTCTAGTAGAGGTACTTCCAAGAAAATACATGAACATATCATGATTTTAAGAAGTGAAAAAATTATTATACAAACACTTTAAATTATTTTAAACTTTTTAAACTATAATTTACCTCATTTTATACCCTTTTTCTTGAAAATATACTATTTTATGATAGGTTCATGCACCATCCATATAAAAAAGTACCATGCCTAGGGTCTCTTCTAAGTGTAAAATATGAATTAGACATTTTTAAGGTCATTTCCATATATTTGACTACCTTTTCCCTCAAATCTCTTCAATCAGGACCTTTTTAGAGTTTTAGAAAGGTTTAAGAGTACCCAGGACTATTAACAATGATTTATAGATTTTAAGGGCTAAATATTTGAAATAATTCCAAAAAAATCTAGTATACTAATCCCTCCACAAATTCTAAATTTCCCAACCTCCCATGTATAAGGTCAATACAATAGTGAGCATGTAAAGTTACCTCTTGGGGAATAAACATGCTTTTTTAATTATTTGTAGGTATCTTAAGGTCAAAATGACCAGCCATAACATCCCTTTAACAACCTAATAATATTATTCATGAATATTTGAGATGTCTTTATGACCTCATATTACCTTCTACTCCATCTTCTAGATGAAACTATTTAATGAGGCTAATATACAAGCATATACTACTATAGGGTTCTTAGAGTTTTAGCTTTAACCTAAGTTGTATTCAATGTCTTTAACATGAATATCATAATTTTAGTCCCTTAGAGTAACAATGTTAGATATAAAAAGCTATTTTACTTCTATCTACATGCATATAGTCTTTTTTCTAAACACCCAGGTTTATCTACCTATAGAACCAGTCATGGAGACTCCTATAGATGGTTACTAAAAGATTACTTAGGGACTTTATGACATATTCTCTCTCTTGAATCTCATTATATATGTAAATACTCTTTAATCCCTTGATCATAATCTTAAATTAGCCTTCTTAATCCTAGTCCATATAACATGACCTCTTCATATGCCAACCAATAGGTTTTCATGATGCTAAGAAGATGCAAGAAGACCATAAACATCTTTTCATGTTAAATCACTTCATTTGGATGTACTTTGAAGAATATTTTCTTAATTTTGCACCTTCTAGGGTTTTAGAAAGGGTTTTGGAGGTCCACCATCTTAAAAATGGTTTATATAGTATGAAACTCCAAACCAAAACTTATTCTTATGGATTTTTAGTCCATTGACCACTTCAACTTTATTAAACATATTTAGTTCCCATGAAAAAGGTGTGTTAAGATATGAACCTAAGAAAGTGTGCTTTAACTAATTATCCAGACTGTGTAAACTAATGGAAGGTTTAAAGGCCAAAAAGATATGTTTATTACATCACCTTGATACAAAAATTTATTTGAAGATTTTAATTTACTATCTAGACCATTCTTATTATGATCAATGTGCAATGAGGACCTAGATATGTCTCAATATGATAGCAGGGTTTAAAACTAATTATAAGGTCTACCTCTATCTACTAGCCCTCAAGGATAGTTGACTTCTGATTTGAATATTGTATATCTTAAAGATAATATTAATACACTTACCATCACTTATTATGTCCTTAAAACCCCTTTTCAAGTCTAATATTCCTATCTTATCTTCAAACCTCAAAATAACTCACTCGATCTCATCAATGACTATTAATAGATTGGAGTAGTTCTGAGACAAAACATTGAATGTTTCCACAAATTTCTATCCTTCAAAATAACATTATAATATTAACCTACTTAAAATTATCATTTTTACCAAATTTGAGATCCTAATCAAACATGTATCGGTTTCAAATCAATAAACTTCCCAAAACTATCTATATGCATTGATTGTGACTGCAATTTTCCTTAGGTTTCAATATGTCTAAGCTATGTTATGATCAATTCACATTTATAAAAAGGTATGAGTGGTTAATAAGTTTTTAATTAATTGTATAAACCAACCTAAAATTTAATTACTCCTTCAAACATAGCCATATTCTCTATCATTCTTTAATCTAAGACCCCTTAAAGAACAAGCAAACTATAACTTACCTTAGATGTTTTCAGATTTTAACCTCTCACCATTCATATTATGATATTTAATTAGTCCTTGAAATATTTTTAGGCCTTAAATTAGGTTTTCACCACATTTAAACACCTTTGTCTTCTCTCATATTGCACTTTTAGGCATAACACTAGCCTATTCTTAGATTAGGTTATAGGTAACCTTTTTGGGGCATTGACTATCATTTAAGGTCTTGAGACCTTATCACTACATATTTTAACTTATTTTTACCCTTAACTGACTTAGGATTCTTTAATCATACAAAATTTGTCTTCTCTCTTTGGAATAAACATTTTGATTCTCCAAAAGGCTTATAAGTTACAATTGGGGTATTGAATTTGAGTCATTATTCATGACTAACTATAGGTTATATCTCCCTGGTCCAAAATTATGAACTCTTATACTTTGATCAAAAAATTAAAAACCATGATTTATATCCTTTCTAAACCCAATACATAATATACTTACTTTGTAAAGGTATTATAACTTTGTTCTAACATATGACTATAGGTAATGATCTATTATTGTTTGTGGTGATTGAGATAAGATGAGAGATAAAAATAAATTGATAAGGTCAATTACATGGTTTATGAACCTCCTCATCCATTTAAAATAACCTATTGTGTATTTTAATCAATCTCTTTTCATTGAGACATCTTATATCCTTCCCTATACACCACTCCCATGAAGTATACTTGACTATGTTTTCACCTTGGCTATAGGTGAATATTTACTATTTTAACATGGATTAAGGATGTATAGCTCATCTTCATGACCATGATGATACCTAAAAACACTAATGAGTATCAAAGGTTTGGATTCATGATGTGGATCTTAATAAGGAGTAGTGATATGT
>JARHVA010010129.1:0-215482 GCA_037957365.1 Torreya grandis
CACTGACCCCATTTTAGTGATGGAGTATCATCAAGGAGACTTTTCATAATTTTAAGTGGATAACTACATCTGACCATGATTCCAAGGAGTGGAATGTAGGCTATCAAAAATGTGGAGCATTAGGTTTTGGGTCATATGATAGGTTAGGGTTGTCTTATCATTATTCCTCTATTAGATTAAAATGAATTTATTGGATTACTTATATTATAAATAAATAATAATATTGTGATATTTTAAATATCATTGACTCTTTCATTATGATGATACGATGGATGTTACCTTATGATGAATTTAATAATGTGGATTTCTTTTAGTTCCATACTTCATAGGA
The DNA here is from genome assembly GCA_037957365.1 of Torreya grandis. Taxonomy (NCBI): domain Eukaryota; kingdom Viridiplantae; phylum Streptophyta; class Pinopsida; order Cupressales; family Taxaceae; genus Torreya; species Torreya grandis. The sequence goes on from JARHVA010010129.1 coordinate 332, forward strand.
GAGACATTTGGCTCATACTTTAGTAGGGATGTTTCCTTTGATAACCATAAGGTGGTAGTCTTATCTTTTTTTTTATATTACTATTGTCTTTACTTGTGAATGTTGATCTTAGAGGAATGTTAGTCTTCTTACACTAAATAAATCAAAAAAAATGATAGAGAGACACTTGTGATAAGACACATTCATTGTATCTATTATTTTTATTAGTTTATCCTTTGTAAAAAGGATAATAAAATGATATTAAATTAGACCCTCATGCAATGTGGTAATTTCAAAAACCATTTTTGTAATTAATTCTCTATTAAATATGTTTATTTCATGATTATGCAAAGTCTTATTTTGGGTTAAATAAATAAAAATAAAATTAGTTAATCACTTAATTAATTTTTTTGTCACACTAATTTTTTTTGACACTTTTTATTGATAATAATAATTAATAATAATGAAATTAATTTAAAATTTTATCCTATTTTACTTGGGTTTTTTGGATGAAATTTTTAGCATGGCATGTCATTTGTAGGGGTGGATTATGTATATGTCCATGAAACCACAAATGGGATATAAATCAATACCTATTAGAGTCTTTGTGGCTACACTTGGGGAATAACATTTAAAATTTTGTATATGGAAAATGTGTCAAATCATATAAAATTTATAGTTTGTACTATGTGATTCTAGGAAACAATGACAAAACTAGACATATATAGTAAGATAAATCAAAATTGACTAATTCAACATGCATGGGAACATCTGTAATAAAAGAGACCATAATATTTTCTTGCACCCAAAGTGTTCCTTTTTATAACATTTTTTTCACAAACCTTTTATCTCAAACTTACTTATGAAGACACTATTAAAAAAAATTGTGTAAAAATATGGAATTCAAAAGAGATTGCAATAGATTAAGTTATCAATCACAATTAGCCATTATATTAATGAATCCAAAAAAATTAAAATTCTAAAGGACCTCATTAAAAATTAAAACTTAATGGAAAAAACATTGCATATGAGAAAGAGAAAAATAATCATTGAAACATGTTGGGAATTAAAGATTGAAAAATGTTTGTCGCATGATATGATTAAAGTCAAGTAAATTATTTTGAAAGATGAATGCAATAAAAATTTATAACAAGTAAATAGGTATAAATTTCAAGGCAAATATTTGTATCGATAACATGTATTCATTTTCATATAATTGGGATAGGCAAACTCACTTCCTTTTGGTTAGATTGGGATATGTAAGTGTGATTCACACTATCCATGAGGTATAAATAACATTAGTCACAAATTTTTAGAGTTGTCCACTATTCTGCCAAGGAATACATACCCACAGTTAGATCTGATTGTTGTAGTTAAATTTATCCATCCATATTTCACTATCCATTCAATTTTTTTCCTTGATTTTACTCTTTCTACTTTATGTGATGACTCCATCAAAACAACACTATAGGTAAAGTTTCATGGAATGAATTTTTAAATGAATGTTTATGTACATGAACTAGAAATTAAATTGTTTATCTAAATTATTAATTCCTTATAATTTATTTATTTATTTAAATTTGTAAAAATAATTTTAAAAAGAGCATCTAGAGAGATGTGCATTTGGTTTCATTGAGTAAATTAATTATATTTTATAATTAATATTTTATTTTAAATTCAAAATCCAAAGTGTTTTTAAAGCTATAAAATGCCTAAATAATAAAATAAAATATGGTAAAACTCTAGTTAGGGTAAAATTAACTCTAGGATTAGTAAATGTAATAGATGGCTTTCCAACTTCATTTTTACATGGAAAGATTATACAAAAGATAAAACCTAGATCATTGAGTAGGTGGATTCTTCTTTATTTCAAGCCCTTAGAGAAGACTTGGATGCTACTTTGTGTGTAATTTATGTACTTTTTTGGATTTGATAAATGGAATGATAGAAAGTGGGTGAGATCAATATTTGGATTAATAAGTTTTGATAAGCCCTTTTTGAAAAAAAAAAATATTTTTCATAAATTAAAAAAACCATTAAAATTTTTCACTTTTCTTTGTTATTTAAAACTCATGATGTTTCCATAATTTATGTTTACTACCTCATGAATGGGATTTGTACCAATTATACACAATCCAAGTTTTGAGAATGCTTTTTGCTTTTAAGAAAGCCTTTTATTCCCATTAGATATATTTTTCATGTTTTTGTATTTTTATGAAAAGAAGAATTTCCAATAAATTCATTTAATATTGAGTTATTTTTTTGGTTTTATACATTTATTATATCATGTGTTTCCCACCTTCACCTTTTTTTTCCTCCATTCGTCTCCCATTTTTAACTTCCACCATTTCTCAATTTTGTTTCATTTTTATGATTTCTAGTTAAAAGTACACAAAAATATTAAAAAATACATAATCATACAAGGGAGTTATGCCTCTCAAACATAGATTAAAATCACTATATCAATAGTGATTTATTAATTTGTTGAAAAATTTGTGTCATTTCCCATTGGGAAAGTTATATAACTAATAAAAACTTAAGTGACATGTTTTTGCCAACACCTTGTACACAATTGATCTCTTTAATAACTCAATAAAATAAATCATGGCATGGGTAATTTTTAATTCATTAATAATACCATACCCTTTCATTTGAGTGGATGGCCTAGTGGTAGGTGGAGGTGGTTAAGGAGGAACATGTTAACTACCTTTGTTCTACCATGCATAGTTGGCCACCCTACCTCTTCTAGTAGAGAGAGCATGGACCAAAAAATCCAATATATATTTTGCATATATAATTAGAGCGGGATGGTAGTTGGTGAAACCTTGAGTCCTATGGGTATGATCAAAAAAAGGATTCATACATGCCCTTTAGTACCTTGTGGTAACAATAAGTATTTTGGATTGATTATTATAATAATATGAGTTGAGGAAGACTTAGGATTATTCATTATTTATTTTAGTATTATTAATGTACAAATATTTTATTCATGTGATTACATAGTTATTAAAGATTTTTCATATTAAAATAAAAGAACATGTAAAGATTACAATCATAGCTTGAATTAAAAAATATAAACTTTGTTCATCCATTATAGCCACGTGCAATATGTAAATAAGGGAAAATCAAAAATCAAATCTGAGAAACAAACTCTTAGGAAGAAATCTAAAACCATATAAAGAAGGAAAAAAACACTAAGGGAAACCTAAGGTTTGGCATGATCAATATATAAATAGGTTCACCAATATGTTTTTCTTATTTTTTAATTAATGAACCCTAATAGTGTAATACTTTGAATTATTTTAGATTATATGATGTGTTAAAATTAAACAATAATATAAATGTAAAAGTAAAAAATTAGTTTTACAATTGCATTTATTATTTGTGAAAAGTAATAATAAGGTTAATATACTTAGTGTTTTACTATTTTGTGTAAGTTTGAGATTAAATACAAAAGTCAAGATAGGTAGGGAATTGGATTGTAAGTTGTTCAGATCATAAATTGAGTTTTATGCATGTCTAGTGGATTTTGTTAGGATCTATATGGTACTAAATGATGTTGTGTTTTGAATTTTATGGTTATATATGAATTATTATTTCTTCTATGTTTACATACATGTTGTTGAATATGTTTTCAAATTATCTCTAAGTGCAATATTTATAAGTTGATTCTAGGCATAATCCCAACATTCTATGTCCACTTTTAACACTAGGTTTTGGTTTATAAAAGGGTAAATAATATGGGTTCATTTAACCCAAACCATTCAAAATTGAATGGTTTGTCACTAACTACATATCTAATACTTTTTCAATCTACATGTTGTTTTCCTCATTTGGTGTATGTGTGTAATACTATTCTTTTAATGAATGCCCCCTATAATCTAGATTTAAATATGTATACACCTTAAATTAGTCAAGAAATCACAAATATAATGTCTTTTCATAGTCCTTTCATAAGAGACTCTAACTGAATAATATGAGCCTTGTTCACATTTAGCCATGTCTTTCATTTTACTGATCTTGGTCTTGTTTCATGTCTGAGTCAACTTTTTTCTTATTCACAGTCATCCCAAGCCTTTTAAATGATCATTTTACCTCAGCCAAGTCAGCTTTGCCATGCTAATTCCATCACCCTAGGTCCCAAGCTTGTAGGATATGAGCATTGTGATTTAACTACAACACTGGACCCTGGGGTGTCCATTTTCAATGCTCTTGTCCAATGTCATTTTGAGTCCCAACAGTCAATTTCCTCAATTAATGACTCCAAACCCCTTTCTTAGCTCCATCCTTAGGTTTTCCAATGTTATCCAAATGTGGCTAAAGCTCTCAAATTTGAAATAAAGAGTCTCCTATATAAATTACTACAAAACACATTTTATATCTAGCACTTACTACTTTGGCAAAGTATATAATAAAAATTAGTCAATAGTATAGCTTAGCATTTTGCATCACACATAGACTTACGTGTTTGATCAAGGAAGGGCCTAGGCAAAAGGTCATTCTTACATCTACCATGCATGTTGATTATTCACATTCCCTAAGGGAGAACTACATTTGATTTGAGACCCCAGCTTGAGGGTTAATGTAGGTAACAATCATGATAATAGGGGTTTTAGATCATGTGATCATACTTACCCTAAACTAGTTTTTCCCCTTTATATTTTTGATATATTTGTCATTTCATGTGTGTAGATATACCTAGGGTTTGTAGATTTAAATAGGCCTATAGTGAGCTCTATTGACATCTAGCCCCTAAAATTTCATATATAGGCTCACACAGAGACATCAAACAAAACCCAAAAAACTTAGGTCTCTGGGACAACAATGGAAGAAAAGGACTATAGCATCAGACCCTAGGGTGTCCTATTTTGGTGCTTCTATCCTTTCATAAAATGAAATATAGATCCAAATTCATGATATTTTCTATCTTTCACCATAATTTTTAGCTCCTAAATCATTCATTACAGCCTATTTTTTCAGATAAGTCTACTTATTTCCCTATATAATTGATTTGATTAAATTGATATAAATATATATTTTACTATATTTTTCCCCTTATTCTATACCCTTTATTGTTTAGGAACTAAACACTAGTTTTTTGAAAATAATAAAAACATTTTGGTGAACCTGACTTACTTCGAACAAATCTAAAACCCTAGGTACACTTAGGGTTTTTCCTTCAAATTTAAATTTCTAATTTCTAATTTTTTTATTATTTTTTATGCATTAATTTCATTCAAATATTTTTTTATAATTTAAATTATTTCAATAATTTTAAAAAAAATCTAAAACCGTAACCAAAAACCCTAGATTTTTAAACTAGGTCCTCAAACCCTAAGCCTCCCTCCCTTACAATTTTTATAAAAATATTCTATAATTTTTGTAAATTATTTGGAGTGTCAAAAATATTTTCAAAATCTCAATATTAGTAGTTATTTTGTGCAAAAATTAAATTTCAAATTTCTGATTTTTGTATAAATTTTTGTGCATTTATCCTATTCAAAAATTATTTTTAGAATTTAAATTATTGCCATAATTTTCAAAAAAATTAAAACCTAGCCAAAAACCCTGGATTTTCAAACTAGGTCCTCAAACCCCAAGCCTTCCTTGCAATTTTTTAGAAAAATATTTTGAATTTTTTGTAAGTTGTTTAGATTGTCACAAATATTTTCAAAATCTCTATATTAGTAGTTATTTTTACATTTATTTACTTAATAGTAATTTTACATATTCTCTTTGGTGAAATAAATAAAATGGCCACTAAGGTACTTCTTCCTTCTCATCCCATAGATCAATTTCTAAATTATTCTCATAATTATGACAATGAATGGACAAATATGCAAAATTGCACATTAGCTAAAAATGTGAAAAATTATTATATTTACAATGAAGATAATTACTATTTTTGTAATGAGGAATATTATGATACATTTGAAAGTGATAGTGAAGAAAAAGTATATGCATCTTCTTCTCTCAAACCTATCTCTTTTATTCCCTCTTATACAAAAAATAATTTTGATAAATGGGAAGATACTTGTCACCTCATTCTCATATGCACAATGCACAAAATGAATAAATTAGTCATTCACTTCCAATTGAACCTCTTATTGGTGATAACTTGTTTCCATTTGAACCTAATATTTCTCTCTCTTTTGCTACTTCTATGTTCAAAATAAAAATAAATAAATGCATTAAAATCAAATTACCAATGCATAGTTTAAATGATGCATCTCATGCTCTCAACTCTACTTTATCAAAAGAATGTCTAAATGATAACTCTCTTAATATTACTTCTCATATTGAAAATGAAATTAATGCATGCACTCCATCCATGGATAACATATATGCACATAATATTCCAAATTTACATGATAATTTATTGCATATTAGAAAAGAATAAAATTCTTCTCTTACACTTCTCCCTAGTGACAATGGAAGTGATAATGAGTATGATAGTGAAAATGCAAATGAATATGAAAATGAGAGTGACTATGAACAATATTTCATCTATGATAATGCATTGAATAATGATGATTATTATGTACATAGTGAAGAAGAAAATGCATCTCATGTTTCTAACTCTTCTCTCACTCTTCCTCTCAAACATAATGCACTACCAAATGTTGTTTCTACTTCTATGAATAATTATATTTCAAATAATACACATGATACTGATAACATCACATACTCTACTCAATTATAATGTAATTCACTAAAATAGAAAGATACCAATGAATCTCCCAAGCCACCCCCTACTACAGTAGAACCCAACTCTCACTCTTCACCTAAAGAGAATGGTAGCCCACATCCCTATAGTAAGGTCCAAGTTACCATTAATATTAAGGTTCAAGTGAGCACATCCCCTCTTTATGATCTAATTTCTACATGTAACATTCCCATGGCTAAAATTAGTGATCAAATTCAATGATTAAATGAACCACTTCAAGATGTTAACATACCATCCCAGGAGATTATTTCTTTGATGCATGCAGTTGGTGAATTACAACACAAAGTACATCTCCTTACCTTAGAAAACAAGACTTATAAGTCTTGGATGGGTCTCAATTATTTACATGGTAACCCTTTTCCAAAGACATTTGTAAAAGCTGCATTGCCTGAGCATTTCAAGATACCATCATTGCCTCAATTTAATGGAACCAGAGATCCATTTGTATACCTTCAATATTTTTAGAAGGCTTTGCCATCTCATGTGAGTCCTTTTATTCTACTAAAATTATTCCAGTAGGCATTAGTGGGGGAAGCAAACATATGATGACTTAGAGGAGGCATTTCTCAAATATTACATAGCAAACATGGGTTCTTGTGTTACATATGAGAAACTTGCCATATTGCATTAGAATACTTCAGAGCCAGTTAGTGATTATATCTTACAATTAAAGATGCACATGTTAAGATTTATCTATAAACTAATATATTTATAGATTCAACATATATTTATTAAGGAGCTTTTTCAACCTCTCCTCAATCATTTATTATATCAGATAGATCCCTCTTTCATGCACTATGATATATAGTTCTATCCTTGGAAAAGAATTGGGATTGATTGAGGTAGATGCAATTGATCACATTACTCTAGATTTCATAGTAGTACCTTCATCTATAGCTCCTAGCACACATCATCGACCGTGTCATAAATAATATAAGAGACCTCAACTAGAAAATCAACCAATTAAGATCAAAGAGTTAGTTTTTAGAGCACAACCTATAGTATGCACTATAGATAATATAAGCAAGGCACCATTACAGTTTGATTTAGAATGGAATAGACCATGTACCATATTATCAACATTACTAGATAGTAGGTTAATCACATTAACTTCTACTCATTGATGAGATTCACATCTCTTACATAGGCAGCCACATCAACCCTTTTATAACTATCATCATATCTATGGACACAAAGATAATGATTGTTATGGACTCAAATATTGCATTAATAGATGTGTTGATAATGAAATCATATCATTCACATAGTGGGCACTAATATCTCCTCCATCATGGACCTATAGACCCCATTCATCCATGACTAAGTCATCCCAGGACATTCCTTCACAAGAATCATTGGTCACTCATCATGAGAGTAATGTAGGTTCTAGGATAAAGCCTCACAAGAGATATCTTATTCCACTTATTCAGAAGGTTTGGAAACTAGTACAGTGAGTGTATCCTATATATAGCACTATATTTTGAGGAATACATAGTGCATTTCAATATACATATCTAGCATAGTTAGAGGCATCGTAGCAAGGTACCATTCCAGAGGGATATTCACTACTACCAAATTTTTTAGGTCCTATCTCATGTAGCAACCCGCTACAGTTAAGATTAGATGAACCCACATTAGAGATTATTACTCCAAAGAGATATTCAATGTGGTCAAGATTTATGGAACCCATTTCATGTAGCAACCCACTATGATTAAGACTAGACAAGTCACCATCATAGGTTTCAACTCCATCTCGATCTATCACTCAATCACATGCATCATAGTAGAGGTCATAGGGTAATATTTCATGCAATAATCCACTAAAATTATGGATAATTGAGCCTTATTCATAGTAAAAATCTTCAATTGCACATCTAGTAAGGTTATATTTAGTAGAGTCTTCACACATAGCTATAGTTAGTTCATAGTAGGTAGTATCAGATATAACTTATGTTCTTACATAACATGAGCAGTATGTGCACTTATTAATTTGGCCATCAAGTTTCATATAGATATATGACACATATTCATACCAATATCAGTTCATAGCTTCACTTAGTAGGGCAATGATGGAGCCAAAAGACCATCCTTTATATTCTTGAGCCACTCTCAAGGAATTGAGCATAGAATGCTCTTGTATATCCCCTTATACTAACAACTAGCATTCCTAGTTTCAAATAACCATCCCTAACCAAACCAACTTATCTAACTCCCAACCTTACCAATATATTATTCTGCCAAGCTTAAACCAATTCATTTTATCAAAAATAATTTACCAATTACACAACCAATGAATTTTTTTCTCGCATATAAATTAAAAATCAAACCTAACATCACACTTGAAGATATCATGAAAAATAAAATCACATCACAAACATTTTACCAAAACATATGCAACCTAAAAATAAATACCAAATCAACCATTTATAATGAGTACAACAATATATTTTAAATCCCATAACATGGTACGTATTAGTCAAAATCAAAACCAATATCTATATATAATGAGTTTTGAAAACATATACATCATATCAAAATATAATCAATCATGAATGGGAATCATGCCCTCACTCTTAGTCTCACTCTCTCCACCAGTATTGGTCCCATAATTAGCTCTATCACTTGATGGCCCCGCACCTCCTCAAGCTCCCAAATGCCTCTTACAATGACTCTCTCACTCTAGTAGCTAACCATTCTCCTCACATAAGTCAACATAATACCTCTGAAGCTCTATGTAATCATCCATAATTCTCGTACTCATTGATCCAAAATTGGGTGGGGGCATCATATGCCTATCTAGCTCAGCCCTTAGATCATCTCTCTCTATTGTTGCTCTAACATATGCATTTGTAACTATAGAATCTATATTAAACAAATGAGCATAAACACTGGCTATTGCTATCACTTGCTTTATCAAACCCTCCTCCACTACATCATTAAGAACATGCCATGTGATCTCTTAGAGTGTTGACTCAATGATGGTCTCCTAAAACCCATCATCTCCACTTCTTGCCCTAGCTTGTGCTTCATCTTGCACACCTCCCACTCTACCTTCACACAAAGTACAACACTACATTAGATATACACTTTCAAATCAAACTAAATAAGCATAAAATTTTACACAATTTAAATATAATTACTACTTACCTCCCATCATCTCGATCAATGTAACATCCTCATACTCAAGAGCATCCCCTCCATCAACAAGATACAATGGAGCCCACCAATGTGTATCCCACCATATAATATATGCCTCATGCATCCAACATCATCTACATCAATAATATCTATAATTGTATCATGTGCATCCAAAGGTAATGGTGCTAACTCAGCCTCAGTAGGCCTCTCATGAGCTCCTACCCTCATTGGTACATGTGCACTCCTTATCCATATGCATGTTGTAGGAGGCACATCTTATGGTACCCCAAACTGTCTAGTCACATGCTCATACTGAAAGCACTCATACACTCCAACCCAGTGGTCATGTAACCAATAGCTAACCCTCATATACCACAATTGCACTCCATACTCAACCCACCTAAGACAAACTTGATAGGGCCTCCATATGATATCACAAGCCACCAATCTATCTAAAATTATCTATATTTATTTATCTCAGAAGACCAAATAGCCAATGTACTCATCCAATGCTCCCCAAATAACCATGAATGTGCCCACTCTATCCTAGGTAACCTAATTAGATGCATAAATATAATGTGTTCATAAGACCAATAGTGCAATAAAGTAGTTATGCTCACACCACCACTAAATTCCTCATGTGTAAACCTATAAATATCCCTATATAGGTGGGAAATCATAGTCCTACCCCTTGAGAACACAGTACCATACACCTCCACATTGTAAATGATCCTATGCATCCTATATCCAATCAATACCCCACTCCCATCCATATAAATAAATGAAGCCAACAACATAGCCAACCACTTCCATAGATGTGAAACACTAGACTGTATTTTAACTAATAGTAGCACATTACTATCACTTCCTCTATGTTGTATACCTAAAGGTACACCAACAAAATATAAGGATTCATGGTCAATAACATCAGCACCCATGTCATCTTGCATTTTCACCCATCATCCACTAATTGGTAAATCCAAAATGCAATACACATCCTCCAGAGTCATAATAATCTCCCCTATAGGAAGCCAAAAAGTACATGTATTTGAATTCTACCTCTCACATAAGGTAGTAATCAGATACCTATCCCACTGCACTATGCCTAGGTCACATACATGACCCAATCCTACCCTATCCATGATAGATCTCTCATTAGTAGACAATGGTAACATCATCAATGTCTCTATCACCTAACCTCTATAGAACTCTCTCATCCATACCTCACCCTATAAAACACCATAAAATAGCATATATATATATATATATATATATATATATATATATATATCAATCAACCATGCCAAGTAAATAATAAAGCTATACAACAATAGGCAACAAATTAGAATCTTAGAAAATCAATCCTAGTGGATAAAAGCACTATAAAAAGGACACCAACATTAGAAAAGAGCATTGGAACCTAGACAGTAATTTTGAACCCAAGATAGGAGCATTAACTCCTAGACAGGAGCACTGAAACTAGTGAAAATTTTCTTAGGACTCTTAAAAAAGCTCAAAAAAGTCAAAAATAGGTTTATGGTTGGATAAAAATCATGCATTTTAGTTAATTATCATGATAACATCACCACCAACCTCAATCTAGGTTACTAACTACTCAAATTAGGTCATGGTAGGTGTTCATCTTCTTGGCATATCTCTCACTTCAGACCTCTAAATCTTAAACTAGTCAATGCACAAATGAATCAAGAATCAATCCAATTTTCCTATATCAAAAAACTTTTTCATACAAAGCAAAATAACAATTTTCCATAACTAGAACCTCATAACTCTATTTTGTAAACCATTTTCTTCCACAAAATCATGACAATGATACCTTCAACATCATACCAACTTTGATATTTTCCTACTTCATTTTCCTACTATGGCATGCACATCTCCATATTTTTATTACACTTAGACACATGCCTTAATCATCACAAATTAGAACTTTTTCCAATTTTAACAACTCAGTTTAATCAATCAAACAACTTCTCAATCAATTCAAGCTATACCAACCTTATTTCTATCATTCTACCACTAGTCATCACTTTTGGCTAGCCCTCTTCTATCATACATTTCATCCCTATCCCCAAAAGGGGGACATCATTCCAACTATTCTTATTCCTAAACTTACCTAGCATACCCATCCACTCTCATAAGTGGATACACCATGGTTCTTACACCTCTAGTATTCAAATTATCAGATTCAACTCAAATCAGTTAAAATATACAGTGATTCAGATTACATGGGTCACTTAGCATTACTTAGGACATTCATGGGGATACACCTTTAGTTTATAGATATACAGACTATTCAGATATATTGGTTTAGATCATATGGATCCATAGTGATTTTAGCTTATAAATACAAAGACTATTCAAATGTAGTGGTTTAGAATATATGGATTCATAGTGAATTTGATATAGATTTAGACTCAGATACTAGATTTGGGGGCATGTACATTACTACACATCTCACGCATACAACTTCATATAGCATGACACAGTTACAAGACCAAGCAGTAGATTATAGGCATAGTGCAAAGCACAGTGTTTGGATATCTAGTTTTTCACATGGGGCATGACACAATAGGTCATATCACATGTGGTTATATAGATTACCATATTATATATATGCATCACTCACATACCAGATTTGGGGGCATGGCATAGATGTTCATGTTTTCATCATCTAAGATTATATAAATGGAATGGCAAGACATGCCATTCTCTTCTCATACATTTTCTAGAGTTTTAGATCACACCCAGGTTGTCACTAGGTTGTAGCACACAATTGTCTATAGTGGTTATTCCATTATATTACCTAGACCTAGACTACACAAGTTTATGTGGGATAAAGGATAGACATTGGTTTTGGACCTTTGAGTATTTCTCAATTCTATTTTAGATATTCAGAGTGGGGGCATGATAGATTCTACTATTTATAGTATACAGATTCTATACACACATTCTATATTTACATGAATTAATGTGGGATAGAGGGCAGACATAAGTTTTGGGCCTCCAAGCATTTTTCATTCTAGTTAGATTCAACATAGGGGTAATCATTTCCCTCTTTCTCCATGTTACAAGGATTCCACTTCCAAATTCAATATAAGAGGCATCCATTTAAATGATTCTTTCTTTCTCTAGGCACTATTCAGCTCTCCATCCACTTCCCTAGCTAAGAAGTGAGTTGGACCCTTTGTAGCACATTCATCTCCATGTAGGTAGGTTTGGGTATGCATTTCATTTTCTTCCTTTTACTCTAGTACTTCATTTCATTACATCACTATAAAAAAAGGGGGGAAACTATATACACCCTAAATTGGTCAAGAAACCACACATATCATGTTTTTTCATAGTCCTTTCATAAGAGACTCCAACAGGGGAATATGAGCCTTGTTCACATTTAGCCATGTATTTTTTTACTCATATTTGTCTTATTTCATGCTTGATTCACCTTTTTTATTATTCTTAGTCATCTTGAGCCTTTTAAATGGTCATTCTACCTCAGCCAAGTCAGATTTCCCATGTTAATTCCATCCCCCTAGGTCCTGAGTCTATAGGACAGGAGCACTAAGATTAGACTATAGTGTTGGACCCTAGGGTGTCCATTTTTAGTGATCCTATCCAATGTAATTTTAAGTCCCAATGATCAATTCCCCTTTCTTAATGAGTCTCAACCCCTTTATTAGCTTCATCTTTAAGTTTTTGAATGTTGACCAAATGCAAATAAAGCTCTCAAAATTGAAATAAAGAGTCTCCTATATAAAGGACTACACAAGGCATTTTATATTTAACACTTACTACTTTGGTACAATACATGATAAAAATCAATCAATAGTATAGCTCAACATAATACATCACACATAGATTTGCATGCTTGATCAAGGAAGGGCCTAGGTGAAATTTCATTCTTACATCTACTATGTGCATTGATTGTACACATTCCCTAAGGGAGAACTACATTTAATTTGAGACCCCAACTTAAGGGTTAATATAGGTAGTGATTAGGACAATAGGGGTTCTAGATCATGTGATCATACTTCCCCTAACCCAATTTTTACCCCTTATACTTTTGATGTATTTTTTGTTTCATGTGTGTAGATATACCTAGGGTTTAGATATTTAAATGGACCTACAATGAGCTCTATCAACATTCAACCCCCAAAATTTCATATATAGGCTCACATAGAGACAGTGGACAAAACCCAAAAAATACAAATCTCTGGGACAATAGTGGTAGAAAAGGACTATAGTGTTGGACCCTAGGGTATCCTATATCAATGCTCATATCCTTTCATAAAACAAAATATATATCTAGATTCTTGACATCTTCCCTATCCCAAACCATAGTTTTTAGCTCTATAATCATTCATTACAACCTATTTTTATAGATAAGTCTACTTTCTTCCCTATACAGTTGATTTGATTAAATTAATGTAAATCTATATTTTACTATATTTTTCCACTTATTCCAAACCCTTTATTGTTTAGGAACTAAATACTAGTTTCCCAAAACTAATCAAAACAAAATACTACAAAAATGACAACTTTCACTTGGATTTGAAGTGTTTTGAACTTGGATAGGATATGTTCCTTATTATTAATGGTTGAATTTGAAATAATATGGTAGTCCCTTAGAATGTGCAAGTATTTGGGTATGTTTGATAAGTGATTTCTTTATGGTTAATAGGATTCTAGCTACTTTGTATTTATAAGAGACTCTTTGGGTACTTTCCCATGCCACTTACATGTGAAATGTATAGACCAACCAAGAGGAACGATTTAAATTTAAAAAATTTCTCATTATTAGGTGTGGGATGAGTCTCTCAAGTTTGGATGAGTCTATAATTTTATAATTATCCAAGTCTGATGGTTCTATATAGATGATATAAAAACTAATTTGATGATTTGGATGGAGTCTAAATATGATTTTGAATAAGTTACACATAAACTAGGGAATTATTGTAAGTGAATGATATAAAATTGGTAATATTAGACCTAGGGCAAGCATTTGGATGTGAGATAAAGTTGAATAAGACCTATATGTGTCTAAAAATTCATATTGGGTGAAGGTACATAAAAAATGACATTTCTAAGTATATAATACCATATTTTGGTGTCTACAGATAGGCAGGTGTAGTGATGTATAGTAGAATAGAGCATAAAAATAAATGGATAATATTGACAAACATTAGCCAAATTTAGTAAGATTTTATTGGAAATGTCTTGGTAGGTTCTTACAGTCTACTTTATGATCCAATCAATCATAGACCCATTTAAAATATTTTTAAGAGAGTGTACACAAATAGTGAAAAATATAAAATATAATATTAAGTAAGTGCCTTCTCTCGTGGTCATTTATATATTTAGTAAGTAAAATTAGTCTCTACTTAGTAATTCAAATTTATGTTGTTTATGCCATATCTTATGTAATTTGAATTTATATATTTTTTGCCTATTTAGATCACCTATATATAAAATATGATAAAATATATAGAAGGCCTTAATATCTGTGTTTTCATCCATTGATAAGTTTAAGTGTTTGGAATGGATTCAATAATTGAAGTGTGAGGGCCAATGCAACATAGCAAACAATATAAACTAAGGGGATAGTATAATATCAATGCAAACAAAAGGTAAAGGCTAAGATGTTAAATAAATAAAAAATATGCAGCATGTAATAAAATATAATGAAGACACATGAAAGGTATAACATATTAAAAAATAAACTATGTACATTAATCAACTATATTACATGAATGATATATCAATGAATCTCAAAACATGGACTACATGACTAAATGATGATCTCATTTATAATTTGATAGCCTAGAAGAGGGGAGTTAAATATATCACTTTAATTATCATAAATATAGTCACGATTAGTATACTAACTTTAATCACTATCTTAAATAGATATATATGTATAGTGTACTCGAGGAGCCAATGTAAGCTCTTGAAAATCACACCTATGAGTTCAGATATATCGAAGTGAAATTGAACTTGACATAGGTGATTTGATATGGTATGCTATAATAGGTTATAAATAAATCTAAGAACATGAATGATTAGGATTTGTATGTCTCAAATATTTAACTATAGGAGTTATGACATGGGATGTCAAATTTGCATAAGATAATGTAGTGGGAACCATATCCAAAAGTGGTGGAATAGTATCATATGTCATATGAGGTTGAATGATTTTTTTGGGGGCACTTTAGGTAACATATCATATTTTATTTGAGGTGGTATATGAAACATAAAATATGTGTCACATATAGTATGTACTTTGTCAATATTCACAAACTTAAGATAATTATGTAGTTTAGATGGTATCACTCTTATTTGATTCAACCATAAGCATCCTAGTAATAGATTATAAGCACTAATATCTAACACTATGAATAATCACATAAATATGGTTTTAACTATAACTATAACTATAAATATAATACCATTTATTGGTGTGATTTTAAAACCATCATAACTCTGAAGTGTCATAGTCATACCAAGTAACTATCATATAATGTAACCTCAACTATCTATAAATGTCATTGTAATCATATTTTGGCTTCACCCATTTTTAACCATAATGCCATGTGTGATCAAAGGATGTGAATAAACAAAACCATTATGTATAGAGGATAATTGTTTAAATAATCATGTCGAATATCATGGTCATATAACATGATAGAATATATTTGAAATTTAAATATTAAAATCATGCCAATAATGCTAATAATCTCATGCTACCAAAGGATCTATGAGAGGAGTCTTAGGTGTAAATTTATTATCCATTCATCACTATTACATTTATTTTAACCTAAGCAACAAAATTCCTATGCATGCAATAGTATTGTTAATTATAGATTTAAATTTGGAAATTAAAGTAACTATATTAGATCAATATCAACAAAAACATTATCCACCTAGTCAACATCAACAATCTCATAATAACCACTAACATTGGGATCATTTTTAGGATTAAAATCAACCATATTATAAGGAGAATCATTATTATAAGCAATCATGTTTGAATTTAATGAGGTGAGTATAAAACAATGGAAGTTGGGTCAAATAAAAAATAACACCAGTAAATCTAACATTCACCTAGTAGGATGCATAGATGTATACTAATTCCTAATTGGAATAAGATATAAGCATGAACAACTTGAAGGAAGATAAGGCTAATGATTTAGAAATATAATTAGCAAATATTAAATTCATATTTGAAATGTAAATAAAATCGTAGTGGGGAAACTTAGGTGTATGCATTCAAATAATAGATATATAAAATAATTTTTGAAAATTGGATATAAATCTCATGAGCAGAAAAGGTGAATGGAAAGACTATTCTATGGTTTGATCCATTAAATAATCATAATTTATCCATATAATGATACCCTAGGGGGGATGATAGTTTTGAAACCCTGTGTTGGATGATCGGAAGATTAGGTTCACTAAAATGTTTGTATTATTTTTTATTTGATGGTATTACTAGTTGTAATGAAAATTAAACTAGGACATAAGTTAGATTTATAATATAACAGTCTAAAATAGTAACAAATTTTTTTTCATGCATTAAATATAGGAAAAAATAGAATAAGTAAATAATTGAAGAAATAATAATGAAAATAAATATATGGGTGGAATCTAACACACATGATTTTTGTTATAAATTTTTACAACTAGATATAAGCTTTGTAGGTAACTATGTTGATATGTGTGAAATCTGATTATCTGACTATACTGGTTTAAAATAAGTATTTTACCCAATCTGTATTAGTCAAAATTAAAATGCTACTAAATCTTTAACATGTGTATTCATTAAATCTATACTTAGTCATCAATTATGTCAAATGTTATCTTTTAGGGTTTTATATTGAGCATGTTTATTGTTATATTCTAATTAGGGTTATGTGAATGATGTGTAGAATTCATAGACATAATTCATTGAATTTTATCACTTTTAATATTTGACCTAACCATCAAAATTATCCACAAGATAAGAGTTTGAAAGGTTTGGTGACTCAGGCTACCCCTTGAAGAGATGCAACTACATAACTTGTATGTTAGGAATTAGATTCAATGTAGTTATATTATGCATGTGAGTGAAGTGTAATTGAGAGAATATATCCACATTCCCTCCCTAATAAATCCAATTAAACTACATGAACATTCACATGAACCCTATTTTGTATAATTTTGTAATGGTACAAGACTTGAATTTGGTATAGAATCAATGTTGGCTTAATATGAAGGATATTTGATAAGTTTTTCAATAGATAGGAAGAATATTTGATTGAATAACTTAAAATTATTCATGGTTCAATTGATACTTGATAAATTATTAGGGATGAATTTTTATATACAAACATATTTGGGATAAGACACACAAATTCCAATCATAGAAAAATAAAATAATAAAAATTTAAGGTGCAAGGAATCAATTAAAGGTGGAAGGACCCATAAAAACATAGGGGAAGATATTGATGAGGTTGAGAATGAGGATGAGACTAATCAAAAATTAAATAACTAGAAACTAAAAGATGATAACTGATGAATCTAAAACTATCTATATACAACAAGGCTCAATAGATTTTAATGTTGGATGAAATATGTTTGAAAATAAGCAAATATACACAAGTGGACTAAGTGTGATAAAACAAGAATAAAACACAGTGGAAAAAAGTATTGTACCAAAATTATTTGTCCACACAACTAAAATGTTAAAGCAAAAAAATGATGATTCCCCATTATTATTGGTTGTACCCCACCTTATAATAAATCTAACAATAGAAAAAATATCAACAATAGCTACACCAAAAAATAGTGCACATAACACTAAAATATTAAATGATATGAATATTACATCAAACTCAAACATAATTCAAAAAATGAATTAAAAAATTAAATATATTAACTAAATACAATATCATATTATCAATGATATCACTCAGTATTAATAACCCTTATTTTATGTAAATTAACTCGCATAGATGCAAATTAACACCCTCGGTAAATTTGTAATCTATACCAATAAAATTCTTTAGATTTCTAATTTTGGCATAATACTAGTTATTTATTATGGTATTAGTGTGTTTACACACTTTTTTATTATTGGTTTAAATTATGCTCTTATTGACATGTTTCCCATGTGTTATAGGCCTTATTTTCATTTTATATTTTATTTCAATTTTTTGTGCACCCTAGGTCGATAATAATACCACCATTCAATTAGAAATATATAAAAACCTAAAAAAAATGATTATTTTATTTTCCTCAATATGACCTTGGATGTTCCAAAAAATTTCAAAAAAAATATATGGTGTCTTTGTCTCTCTAACCAAGAGCATATCACTACTTTCCTTGTCAATTTTTTTATTGCATGTTAATAATATATTAATTTCAATTCAATTATTTATATGTACATGAGTGCATTTTTGCTTTTATAAAATCACCCAAATCTTAAAAACCCTCAAGGGAATAATACAAAATATAAATCTAAACACTATTGAAAGGTCAAAGTTGTATGTTGTCAAGTGTTTAAATCTAAATTTGTGGATTAAATTCTAGTGTAACATTACTGAGCACACATATACATATGTGGTAACACTATATGTGGTTTGAGCTCTTGTTATAATATTATAATGTAAGTGATGCTCAACCAATTAGCAAGGTGTCATTTGGGTTGCCTAACCCATTTTTCTAAACCATTTTTCTAGTTCAAGCAAGTTTCAAAAGTGGAGCTAGGTTTTTAAGGAAAAGGAGGGAAAAGTTTAAATCTACGCATAGGATCAATGTCAATAGAACACATAAAAATCATTTTGACAAGTGGTCATAATGATATATGGTAGAACATATTGGTAAAACATATAGGGATAGTTCTGGTAGACAATGAATGGGATTGGTCATTGCACATGTCTAACCTCTACCGACAACATCCTAATAGAATTTGATAATAATTTTCCCTATCTAAGTGACTATAGAGCTATTTCAAACCATTTTAAATGACTCTACACAAGCATTGAGAAAAATAAAATATAATATCATCTAAATGCCTTATGCCTTTATCATTATTATATTTAATAAGTTTAATTAATTATCTATTAGCATTCATATTTTTATGGTGAATCATATATCTTATTCAATTTAAATTTCAATATTTTTTTGCTTGTTTAGATCCCTAAATCTGAAATAAATTAAAACATTCTAGTCAAAAATGACCCTTTTTTTAGCGTGGTAATCCCTAGGTCTTTATTGTTTAGGGTTTCATCCTTCCTTATTAGGGTTTCATATTTACTCTACAATTAGCTTTCAGATCTAATTTTTGTTTCCCCTTATTAGGAAGTAATTTATCTATTTTGGTTGTAGCCTTCTTTATGTTTCAGGAATATAATTTATGCCATCTAAGAAGTTTAACTCTCTTGCCCCTGTAAGGGGAAGTGTTAGGTTTAATGGTGTTAAAATACATAAAATGTAAAATTATTATTCTAATAATAATTTAAATATTAATAATGAACACATATAAGTAAAATAACATGATGTTAATGATGATATAACTAAACTTGAAAATGCTCTTGAAGAAGATAATGAACATAATAATTAATATCTTGATAGAATACACCCTAGTGAACTTAATGTTGTAGATTATGCACAAGTTGTAGCACTTTCTAATTTTTGGGACCAAATTGGTAAGTATCTTTATGATTTGGATAAGATATTGAAATTAATCCTAGAGGCTAAGAACACAAGGAATGTTAAGGCATAAACTAGGAAACAAAATGTTGAGATCTTCAAATATGATAATTTACCTTTTAGAGACTCATATTCTATAATAGGTATTTAGACCACTAAGCATACTACTACTATTCATATGTCTGCACCTATGTCACACATGTGATTCCCACCCATGGTGTGGGGCCAACACAACCTATGCCTCGAATTTCTATGGACTTTTATATGTATAATATTTTTGTTTCTTATAGACTTGCAACTCATGTGGCATCATCTATTGCTATACTATCTTATATTCCTAATACTCAAACTTGGCACATATTATCATTGATCTTCAAGCTAAGGTTTTAAAATTGTAATCATGTTCTTATAAATGAATCCATTCTATTGATTCTAGATCATTATTATACAACATGTTGATCCTATATATTTCATCTTATCATTTACCTATATGATCTTTTGCACCTAATTTTACATTTTCTGATGTTAAAGGTGATCCAAAATAATGTCTTAGACTTTCACACATAATATGTTTATACTATGTATCCAATGATAAGTTACTTACCATGTTATTTCCAATGTGTCTTAAGGATTATGTTTTGAAATAGTCCTATGTATTCCCTTTATAATTAGTGCATGCCTTTAGTCATTTGGTTGATCAATTCTTAGCTTAATTTAATATCAACATGAGTGAGAAGTTATCCTATGCTGAAATTTCAAAACTTAATGATTATGTGATTATTTATAATATTATACTCTCTAAAATGACAAATATTGTGGTTGATAATGAGTTGTAAAATGATTTAACCTTTTAGGGTTTTACATGTGTAATTCCTATGTTTGGTTAAGGCACTGAGATATCTAAATCAATTAAATAAATATGAAATAATTAAGTACTAATTTTTTTATTATTTTGAACTTGTTTGACTTTCTATAAATAGTAAAAAAAGGGATACATAGAGACTTGTCTAAAAATTAACTATCATGGATGATCTAGGTTCTAAAATTTGAGACTTGGGTAGTGATCTATATTGTCAATAGGATTCTAGTATTCATCTATTTAGTAGATATTATCACTCAATTTGGATAGTAGCACCTTCCATGTGTAGTGTCTTCAATGTGGAATCAATTTCCCCTTTGTATAACTATTCCTATTTTTAGGGAACACCTATTCCTATATCTATATGTTCTATTCCTACGTGACTGAAACCTATAGCTCTATATTATATCTAGAAAACTTGATTTGATGTATAAACCCTAATATCCTTGTAAGTATGGCATAATTAATAATTTTGTGTGTGTTAGTAAGATGGATTGGACATCCTCAATACCCTACTCTGTAGAGAGTTTCTTACATACCAATACTCTGAGGAGGTATCAAGTTTAATGTAGCTCTCCCACCTAGTGCTTGATTTATGTGCGAGTAATTGCTAGAATGAAATTGGCCTTAGATGCATTGAATGTGCTTAAGCATTGAAATTCTTTAAAACTAGACTTATGGCTATTATATATGGTAGTATGCAAAAAGTAAGGCAGAATAGGGATCAAATACCTTGATTTTTCATAACTTTGTCTTTGGTTTGAATATATTTTGCATCTATTTTCCATATAGTGAATAGAGGTGGATTAGACTTATATTTATAGGGTTATGTTGCTTGTGAAGATAATAAAATGAGCTTAGGATGACCTTAGGAAGGGCACACTTTTGAAAATTTATCCATTGGGAAGAGTTGGGGCTATGGATAGTATCAACCAGTTGGGCACACTAGTGCCATATGGTTGTAGTGTCCCAAATGTGGCACTAATTTCCATTTGGTAGACTACTAAGAAATTTGGATTGGGGTTTGAGATGATAGTTCTAGGACTGTGTTATGACTATTTGTAGGTGATTATGGTTTGTTGAATGATTGTAAGTGTAAGTCTAATGTTTAATGTTAGGTATATGGCTAGTCTAGGGATAGGTTAACTCAAATGACACTCTTAGCATCCAATTACCACTTTTAAGTGATTACATAAAACATGTTTAAGCAAAACTTGTTATGTTGCATGAGTCTAGTATTTTTTAATTCATTCAATCTTTCAATGACTTGTGTCACATGGTTAAATAATGTGAATTTAATCTCCTATTTATTAATAAAATAAAGTATGGGTATATTCTTCCAACATATTTTTCTAAAAAATTTAGAGTAAACCATTTTTATAATCTAAATAAAATGATACTAAGAATGAGGTAAAATTAATAGTTAATGGCTTGTCTTATATGCTCCACAAAGAAGTAAATTTACATGGTTATCTAAACCTCTTCATAATATATTATATAAACTACTTAAGTGAAATATCATATATATCCTTCTAAAAAAGGATGTTGATATGAATAGGGCACAATCTAAGGATTTCAATATTAAAACATATTTTGATTATTATATATCTATGGGACACTCTATGAACATATGCTTTGGGTTAAGACATAAGATACAAGACTTAAATTATGAAAATTTTGTCTATATCAATTATGTTTATACACCTAAAAATAATTTAGTGGCATAGTCTAATGGGAATGTAATGCTCACTTTTTTTTCAATCCATTTCCAATTAATGCATCAAAAGAGACCAAGACTAATTCTAAAGTGTATATGACTTACAAAGTATGTCCTCCTCCAACTAATTATGCTTCTAGGATTGGAAGGGTCATCCTTTAGATAATATTATCATTACATTTTTTTTAATGCCCAAAATTATTGACACAAAACCTAAGTAATTAATTGTTATTGTTTTTACTTATTTACTTATTATGAGTTAACTATAACCAAATATGCTTACTTAATAATTGTATTTATTTATAGGGTGACTGTGGAATCATTCTCCAAAATTCATAGGTGAGTGACATGATAAAAATTACATATGATGCTTGATTCATTCAAACTTGCATAATTTACAATGAGAACCCCACCTAGGACAATCCACTAAAATTGACTAAGTACTAAACATGGAGGAATGATGGAAAATGTCATTACTATATTTAAATTGAGAAACATTACAATTCCCACTAATCTTTTATGCCTCTTCTAAATATGAGATTAGAACCTATCAACATTCAATTCAAAAAAGGTTCGCATGTTCAATACAAAGGAACAAGAGGTCAATCTATACAAGTATGCGTAACTTATTAATTCCAAAAATAATCCCAAGAGTTTTATTTATCTCTCATTGATATAACACCCTTGCTAACATATAAACACTTTTTTATTTTTTATTTCATTACCGATCATTAATTTTGAATAGTCTATAGGAAAAAAAACCCAAAAATATATCCATTTCATGGAAAGAAGGTTATAATAAGGGCAAAATAGTCTACAACTTGAATGACCTAGATTGGGACCATAAAAGGAAACTCAAGGCATTTGAAGACAAATAAATGGAAATTGTAAAATACATGGCTAGTCTCATCAAGGAATGGAATGAATTAAAATCTAAGACCAATTAGCTCAAGCAAAAATATGATAGATCAATCCCCCCAAGAAAAAATATACCCTTGATGAATATGAACCAGAAGCCATGGAAGACACTCATCCAACCCCTAAACCCAAAAGGATCCCTAGGACTCCATAAATTAAGACCAAATAAGGTTCTTTGGAAGGACTAAGAAAACACATGTGTGGAAGAGTGACCAAGGAATTGTTGAAGGAAAATACCAAGAAAATGAAAAAAGCTCCATAGGATAAGGCAAGTGCAAAGGAGCTTTCTTCATTAGTTTGAGTCTTTATTTTAGTTTTTCTTGTTTTGTCTTAGTTTAGGCTTATTGGTAGCTTTGTTTGTGTTTACCTGAAGACCTTCAATGTTTTACACCCCAATGTGACTTTGTTATTTGACTTCAATTCTGACCTTTTCTATTTAAACTTTAATGGTTTTTGGGTCCTTGTAAAACTAGCTTATTTTACCTAATCTAATTTAAAAAATTATAGCTATACATCATCAAAATACCAAACTCAAGATATAAAATACAATTAGTTCATAATATGACTTATGCACTCAATTATTAGTGTTTAAGTAAGGATATATAATCCATACTCAAACACTCGTACTCTAATACATTAGATGAATTTAAATATCATGAAGTCAAAATGATCAAAATAAAACATTTAGATAACCATATTCAACTATCTAAACCATCAAATACTATAGAAAAGTATATCCCACTAAGTGGTGAATCATATTTATAATAGAAGAAGATACTTTTAGAGGTATATAAAATTTTATTAAAATTAACTTACATCAGCAAGATTTACAATAATGAGCCAACATACGTGAATGGAGTATATATACCAAGGTATATCTAATCAACTGTAATTTACATTCAATAATCTAGAATATCATCTGACATTATTAGTTGGACTTAATCATAACCCACTACAATACAATAGTGTAGTCACATATAAAACCATGATGATGAGTTATAATATTAAGATAAAATAAATCCATACTACCACAAGCTGAGCAACAGTGCACAAGAAATAAAACTCAGTGCCTAGATTAAGGTAATGTAATGTAGTGGGTCAACATAACATTGGTAATATTTTATCCCAACTAGTAAGGATCTAGTACATTAAGATTCAGATCAAAAAAAGCATATTATATAAGTTATTCAACAAGCCTAAAGAGAGGTTTAAGTGTAAATCATATGAAGTTTCAAAAACCACATTGTGGTTCATAGCTGATATACCTTTCTTCTTTGATAAACAGAGCTATATGATGCATAGTAATCATACTCTTAATGTATAAATCATTTACAATTGTACATAATATTTAATCAATCAAATCATGTTGAGTTTTAAGTTAGCTTACCTTCATATGCAAGCATAACCAACATCATTTTAGCTTTCAACTTTAATTAAGTGTAAATCCTACCAAGTTTAAAAACCACACTATCATTCATATCCAATATACCTTTATTCTTTAAAAACCATAGTTATATGATACACAATAGTCCTAATCTTAATGTATAAATCATCTACACCTATACATAATAATTTATCAATCAACTCATGATGATTTTTAACTCAACTTACCTTCATATGCAAGCTTAAACAACACCATTTCAGTTTTCAACTTCAATTAAAATAAATAAGCGTATAATTATATTTTGTTTACCCTACATCCACCATGTAATTTTTTGGATACAATAAATATTTATATGGTACAATACCATCCAAAAAAATTAATAAAGCCAAGTGTAAAGGAATGAAAATACTCTAATCAACATAATTTATTCTTTTAGCATTTGATTAAATGATGATACTAATAATTTAATTTCAGCACACATGAGTACATGATTTTCCTAATTACTATAGCTATTAATATATCACATTCAATGGTTGATGAATAAGGTAATACACATTTAACTAATATAGTATATTAAACTAGCTAAATCTATTCAAGATATAGGAATATACAACTACCAGGTTATTACCTTCAATGTAAAACTTAACCTACCAATAAATCCCTTTTCAAATGTAATAAATTACATTTCTCCCATTTGGCACAATCAACAACATACAAACCATACATTACCAACAAGATGAACATGTTTCTCATTTATGCAAGCATACTATAGTCTAGAAACAAAATCTAACATCCATTACTCAAATCCTTATTTTATAACCCATTACTCTAGATAAACCCATTGACGCAGTCATTCCTTCCAGTCATATTCAGCTATGGATAAAGCATCACCAACCATAGATTCAATTAACAATCTAATATTTATATGATTCATAATATCAAGAAACTAAAATAGTTTAATCATACAATAGTCATCATGAATAAATTAGGCATTACTTCATATAAAAGGTAATGTCCCCTATACTACAAGAGAAATTATAGCCAAGTGTTAACCACAATAATAATATGAAGAAAACCCATTCTTAAAAATAGTAACTCTCCTTAACCTAGATCCTAAGATTAGTAAAATCTTTTTATCTCTCTTGGATACCACAAAAACTTAAATAATAATCTTGTTTCAACTATGATTACAAAAATTCCATCAATGGATTTGACAAAGCAACAAATTGTTTGAATTTTTTTACCTATGGATCAGAAATCCAAGCAAGATTAGTCAATTTTTAGTGAATAAATCCAAAAAAAATTGAAGACATAACTTCTCAAGCCTAATCCCTATGTTGAGATATAGACTACAAACAGGAAATACAAATTGGAAGATAAATGACCATGCTTTTTTCTTCCCTTGAAGACTTGTTTGAAGACCTATCTAAAGAGGTTGAGCTCAGCTTATAGATGTAAAAGTTTTTCAATGCTTGAATCCTCATGTGAGTATCATATTTCCTTAAATACACATGATTTGTATTTGGCTTGGCATGAGAATGGTTGAATTATGGCCTTGAGATTTGGAAAATCTTTGTTTCCTTGGTTGACCATTGTGAAAGAGTGTGTAAACCATTTCATTTATAGATTTTTCAAATGATTATGGACCATCCATCTTGGATGATTATCAAGGGTCAAAGATTAGTCCTCCATTCTCATAATGAGAAATATGGAGTGTGGAATAAAAGGGTAGAGTATGTCACAAAAATGTAAGAGATTCAAATCATGATTCCTTTGTGTGTAAGAGGATGTAAGAGGAAGAGTGTGTAAGAGGGGTGTAAGAGCTTGTAAGATCTCATACTTGCACACTTGATATGATGATGTCATGTTAGGTGAGGTAATAATTCAATTTTATGCATTTATAAAATAGGTAATTCAAAATCCATGGATTTTCTTATTAAAAAATAATTAGAGGAATAGTTTTTTTGGTAAGGTTGAAAGTGTTAATAGAAGACATAAATAGAATTGACATAAAGTGTCTAATTTAAAGTGTCTACATTATCAAGTATATAAAAATGTCATATCAATTAAGTAGACCAGCCATACACAATTGAGAATAAGTGCTCAAGTTTAGAGTCATGTGAGGTTGTTATAAATAACTCACTAAGATAATTGAAAGCTAATGAAAATACCAGAAACACCCATGAATACAAGAACAAAACATGTTGAGTTGGGGTTTCAACCCATTTTGAATAGTTAATACAACAAATTAAAAAACCATAAAATTATTCTAACAAGACAGCTAATTATTATCCTTTTTCCATTTCAAATTTATCAAACATAAATCATGTAGAATATACAACAGAGAGGGTGTATGAGTACCTTGAAAATAGAATTAATTTTAACATTATATCTTACAAACAAGAATTTATTTTAATATTATATTTATTAAAATATAATACACAATGTGTGTGTGTGTGTGTGTGTGTGTGTGTGTGTGTGTGTGTGTGTGTGTGTGTGTGTGTGTGTGTGTGTGTGTGTGTGTGTGTGTGTGTGTGTGTGTGTGTGTGTGTGTGTGTGTGTGTGTATAGCATGTTCAAAATCAACACAAAAGGCACAAATATCCCTAATATAAGGGTTGAACCATTTTATTTTATAAGACAAAACCCAACTTACACATTATTAAAGCATAACTAGGGTTTATTCATTCAAGCATAAAACTCTATGGAGAGAAAGAAACATGGTTTAAAGACTAATGGTGATAAATTATTATTATTAAATTTGCCCTATTTTGAACATAATCTCATATATGCATACCAAGTTGTTCATATATGACACCATGTCCAATTCATACATTCCAATCCCCCTTTAACACATGTTAAGCTTAAAACATACATCTATTAGAATAAATTTAACCATAAGATATAAAATGTGCCTAGATGGAGAAGAAAGTCTAGATTTTTTATTGTTTCTTGCCTTCTCTTTCCATCCATTTAATGATCTAATCCATGTTGCATGCTTCCAACATAGCTACCACCAAGTATTAACCTTCTTCCCCAACTTCTTTGTGCCATGATCTCTAATGATTTTATAATTCAAACCCTTAGGCATAGCTCAACAAGGAAGAAGAATAATGATTTTATTCCCCATTATAGACTTATTATGTAATTCGAAGAACAAAAAAAAAATTCTCTCTCATATGTTCTTGATATGTGTTTTTTTTTTGTCTTTAAATTTAATATTCAAACTTCATGATCCTCCCATGCCAAAAGACCAAAGAAAACTCAAGTGGATGTTATAATATTGACCACTTAATTCTAGATTATGTAATAATACCAAGCACTTAATTACATATTACTTAAGTAATAAAGGTCTTAATTAAGGTGGAAAACTATGATAACCAAAAGGATAATTAGCTTTAGCTAATGATGACCTTATGAATAAAATAGTATAACATGGAAAACTCTACATAATGGTGTCTTAATCAAAGATTTAAAAGGAACAATGCATTGATGGGTTTTACCCCATTAATAGTAAAGAGCCAAAGGCTCAAAATGTGTAATGCATAGTTTATCAGTCAATCATATTCATTTAATTATTCAAAGGAATACATTACATATTTATAATATAAGTATCTCTTACTAAATAGGAGGTGGTTCAACTATTAACTTCCCCTATCATTAATCTAGGTTGTTTGTTCTAACAACCATTATTCTTACTATTACTCCTCTCCCACAATATAATATCTATATGATCACTAATACAAATACTTATCTCAAATATATTTTCTCACATAATGTTCACTCTAAATATTTCTAACATTTTCTCCCCTAGTATGAACTTAGGGACGTTGGGTTCACCCAAAAGTGCATCCATTACATAATATGAAACTTTTACATTGGAGAGGAGATTTATGAGAAAATACCTTTTGAACATAGGCTTATTTTAATCTCATAATTTAAAAATGACTTGACTCATAAGACCCTAGACTTAGACATGACACTTACTTTAAAAGATGACAAAAAACGACTCTAAATTTTCTAATATAAATTATATTAAAAATTGAACTCTTATGTCTAAATCAATAAAAAATGACTAGCACACTTTATATAATAACAAAAATTAAACACTCATAAATTTATTAAAAAAAACTAATATAAAAGACTATTAATGTTAGGTGACCCCTTATCTAATGGAAGCACAATTGATTACTTTCTTATAAGCAATTAAACACGGAATTATACCAGAATGATAAAGTAACTAGAAACATGAGACAGCAAATAATTTGAGAGACAATACACACTCTTGTATTAGATATTACTAGAAGAAAATACAATAAGGAAGATGCCACTTCTTCCTCCACCTCAAAGGCTTGCCACACCTCAAGACCTTCTTCCCTCTCTCTCTTGCTCAACACAACAACTCTATAGCCTAAGTTATTATCCCTCCTTGAATGCTTCAGCTGATCTCCTTGACCTTACACCTGTAGATCTCCTTGACCTTACTTGCTTCAATGCTTTTACTTGCCTTCTTGATAATTACAATACATGCCTCATGGGTCTTTAAATAGAATCCCATGGTTACAAAAATAGAAATCTAACTACAATAATTAGACACGCAACTCGTGACTATAATTAGTCATTTGACATGCAAACACTCACTTCACATAACTGACTATTCGTCAACAGCAGTTCTGGAATGCACAGGCGACTGACGCCGGTCCCTGCTTGCCTGGTGCTGCCGATGTCGACCGACTCCCTACCATCACCGGTTTCCTTCTCCACTATCTGTGACTGACGTCGGTCATGCTGCCGACGCTGTTTCCTCTAGTTTTTCAGCATCCTCTTCTTCGTGTCTGCAAACAGTTGAAGCTTTTAGCTCCACACCCTAACAATCTACCACTTGGAGATAAATAGCTACTATTGTACCTGTACCTATACTTGTACACCATCTATTTTGTTCCTTTGGCTCTGTATCCCTCTTCAAAGTCACTCTTGAAGACCAACCACCATGTAAACCTATGATGCTATACCTGTCACTTATGCCACAAGAATTTTGTTGCTCCCAAATTCTTCATGACATACTTCTGAACCAACTCTACCCTTAGCTCAGAAAACTCCCTGTATATGAAACCCTGCAAAAAGTAACATAATATAGTAACAGGATAATGTAGCTAATATTATCCAACCTGGTAAAGATAAAATACAATGGTCAAACCTCCATTATCTGTATCCTAATCAAGACCATATACCATAGCCTTTTATCTCAGGTGTCCATCCACTCTCTTCTCTAAAATTGGAATCCATCCCTCTATCCAGTGCTTCCTTCCAGCTGACAACTCTACCAACAAGTACCTATTTGGTTCTTCTCCAAGGACTCACACTCCTCATCCATGTCAAGCTCCCACTATTTCTAGATTCTACCTGCATTGCTTCTTCCATCTTCCTAGTTCTTGACTATCAGTAAGCAATATAAAGAAGGTGAACAATGAATATGAGGTTCACATACCTTTTATGACCTCTATATGGGTGTTTAAGACTCCTTGACAGCTAACTGTCCACCCATCATCCATTCCAGTGACCGATCTCGACCATCTCCTAGTCTGCTCCCGACCAAAGTTAGTTCCCTACACTGACCCTGACTACCGACGCCGGTGTCCCCCCTGCTGACGTTGGTCCTGATGACCGACGTCAGACTTCTCCTGCCCAACCTACCGACCCTGCTGGTCTGCACATGACCAATGTCAGTGTCTGGCTGACTGACGTCGGTTCCAAGTGACCGATGTCAGTGTCTGTGTGTTCCTGTGAGTGATGATTTCTTCATCCACGAGCTCATCTTGGATCAGATCTATGTCCATACTGCCCTGCTCAGATTTATTCAGTGCCTGTAACTGTTCTCTAGCCTTCATCTCCTCCAAAAACACCAAGACTTCCCTGTTCTTATCAAAAGCATCAAATTTCCTTTTCCTGCAATGAACTCTATCTATGCTTTCTGAATCTAAACACATACCTTTTGAATCAAGAACGTCCATTCCCTTATTATTTATGTGACCCAGCCTATTAGACCACATCTTTGAATCTACAGCTGAAGTAGATAAACCAGAAGTAGAATCAGTAATACAAGTAGATAGATAAAGAGTACCTACTTTCTTACCTCTAGCTAAAACAAGTGTTCCCTTGGTAACCTTCCAAGAGTTCGTTTTGAGGGTTATTGTGCATCCCTCATCACCCAACCTTCCTACAGAAATCAAACTCTACTTCAGAATTGGAACATGCATGACCTCCTTCAACACCCATGTGTTGTCAATCTGTAATCTCAGCTGCACTTTCCCTTTTCCAACTATCTGACAAGGCGTACCATTCCCTAAATAGAGCACTCCAAAGTCTCCCTGTTCATACTCATGAAACAAATCTCTGTTTGGGGATGCATGAAAAGATGAACCAGAATCTAAAATCCATGATCCTACCTGACTATCCAAAGAAAGTATGAGAGCATCCTGTACCATGATATTTGCATCTTTTGCTTCTTCTTTACCTTCAGGTTGATTCTCTTTATCTCACAACCAACACTCCTTTGTATGTCCTTTCTTTCCACAAAACCAGTAGGTAATACCTTTGGACTCGAATCTCCTTCCCAACCTTGATTTCCCTTGCTCAATCTTCTCCCTTTGCCTTCCCCTACTTTCTGCACTTAGAGCATTCCCTGATGATTCACCTGTGCTTCTCCTCTGTATTTCCTCATTCAAGATCACACTCACAACATCATCAAATTTTAAGATTTTAGAAGTAGATGCAGAATTACTTACTGCCATAACCAAACTGTCCCAACTTTCAGGCAAAGAACATAAAATCAAGAGAGCCTTTACCTCATCATCAAAAACAATATTGACTGAAGCTAATTGGTTTACCAAACCATGGAAATCACTGAGATGAGTATGTACCGATCCACCTTCCTGCATTTGCAAAGTAAATAGCTGCTTCATAAGATATACCTTATTAGAAGCCGAGGGCTTTTCGTATAAATTTGCCAAGGACTTTATCAACTCTTCCATTGTCTTGCACTGTGATAAGCTGGAAATCACAGACGATGCAAGGCTCAACCTTATGGAACCGAGAGCCTTCCGATCAAGAACGTTCCATTCTTCATCCTTCATATATGTGGGCTTGCATGCAACCCCACCCAACGGTAAGTACAGATCCTTCTGATACAGATAATCCTCAATCTGCATCCTCCAGTGATGATAATTTTTGCCGTTAAACTTTTCCATTCGTAGCTTACTTTCTTCTACCATTGCTAAACTCCCACTCAATCAAAAAACCCTGTGAATGACCTATAATCAAAAAATAACCTGCTTCTTACAAACTGTAGCTCTGATACCAACTATTAGGTGACCCCTTATCCAACAAAAGCACAATTGATTACTTTCTTATAAGCAATTAAACATGAAATTATACCAGAATGATAAAGTAACTAGAAACATGAGATAGCAAAGAATTTGAGACACAATACACACTCTTGTATTAGATATTACTAGAAGAAAATACAATAAGGAAGATGCCACTTCTTCCTCCACCTCAAAGGCTTGCCACACCTCAAGACCTTCTTCCCTCTCTCTCTTGCTCAACACAACAACTCTATAGCCTAAGTTATTATCCCTCCTTGAATGCTTCAGCTGATCTCCTTGACCTTACACCTGTAGATCTGCTTGACCTTGCTTGCTTCAATGCTTTTACTTGCCTTCTTGATAATTACAATACATGCCTCATGGGTCTTTAAATAAAATCCCATGGTTACAAAAATAGAAATCTAACTACAATAATTATACACGCAGATCATGACTATAATTAGTCATTTGACATGCAAACACTCACTTCACATAACTGACTGTTTGTCAACAGCAGTTCTAGAACGCATAGGCGACCAACATCGGTCCCTGCTTGCCTAGTGCTGCCGACGTCGGCCGACTCCCTGTCGTCACTAGTTTCCTTCTCCACTATCTATGACTGACGTCGGTCATGCTGCCAACGCTGGTTCCTCTGGTTCTTCAGCATCCTCTTCTTCGTGTTTGAAAATAGTTGAAGCTTTTAGCTCCACACCCTAACAATTAAAACCTTTTAAAAGTTGAAAAAACTAAACATAAACCAAAAATCACACAAAATGATGAGTAGAAACTATTACATTAAATGAACACCTATCAAAAATTGATAAATTTAAAGACTCATTAAAATACAAAATAATACTATAATATAAATAACTATAAATAGATACTCCTCTTGCCTGAAAAATGGGTAGACTATTATAAACAAATCACTCAAACCCTAAACAATAACACACTAAAAACATAATAACTAAAAAATTAAAAAACATGGGCCAAAAGAAACTCTACTCACCATTAACAAAACCATAGGTAAGATAGAACCATGGATTAAATAAACTAACCCTAATAAACATAGAAAACACATTGGCTAGAGGAGGACAATTAGTGGCGATAGCTGCACTAGTTGTTTGGAGGCATCGACTAAGACATTGATATGTCTGTAATAGGGTAAAACATGATGTAACTAGTGAGTTTGAAATAGAATCAGTCTATGAAGGCCATCATTAAACTACTAGGTCAACCATTCTATGAGATCTATTGAAACAAGCAGTCTCTGAACCTTGATGCAATATAAATTGAGCCAAAGTCTGAACACTGAACAAGTGCAAAGAAAAGTGATGAATCCAAACACTCTAAATCAATGCAAGATCCAAACACTAATATGTATCCAAACATAAAACAACATATTAGGTATAAATATCAAGTGTTTTTAATCCATAATTATTTATCAAACTCTTAAAAAACTTGTGCATCTAGGGTATAATATAAATCTTGATGCACAATACAATCAAATCCTTGAAAATCCTTGAGCTCTAAATTTTGTAAACCCTTACATCAAATATCCTTGTACAATATAAATATATATAATTATGTGTAGGTGTGTGGGTGTGTGTAAATACTATCAAAAAAATGTGTAGTGGTTTGAATTGTACACTAATTGACAAAACAATGTTTATCTAATGGTAAAATCAATTGACATGGTCTACACTCAAAGGCTATGAATTACAGAGAGATCCAAGGAACTTGCTTTGGTACCACTGATGGGTTTTATCCCATTAACAGTAAAGATTTGAAGGCTCAAAATTGTATAATTTATAGTTTCTTAGTCAATCATATTCGTTCAATTATT
Organism: Torreya grandis; assembly: GCA_037957365.1. Lineage (NCBI taxonomy): Eukaryota > Viridiplantae > Streptophyta > Pinopsida > Cupressales > Taxaceae > Torreya > Torreya grandis. Next base: position 34,967 of record JARHVA010010129.1, read on the forward strand.
TAAAATAAGACATTCCATATTTATAATATAAGTATCTCCTATTAAATAGAAGGTGGTTCAACTACTAACTTCCCCTATCACTAATCTAGGTTGTTTGTTATAAAAACCATTATTCTTACTATTATTTCTTTCCCATAATACTTATGCAAGCACTAATACAAATATTTATCTAAAATATATTTGCTCACATAATGTTCACACTAAATATATCTAACATGCGCTCACATTTACAATCAACCCATTTGTGTTATCCATAATGATTATACTAAAAAACTCACATGATCAAACAATTACAAAATCAATCATTTTAATTAGAGCAATAATTATTAAAATGAATCAATCTTAAAATTTAGGCAATAATCATAAAAAATAAAAAACTATTTAGGTATTTTAAAGGTCCATAGAAGGATTATTAAACTGATACCTAATAATATACCAAGGTAAATAATACAAGGAAAGGTGCAATTTACCATAGTCAATGATGGCCTTAATCTGCTAAATAATAGAAAAATGTGAGCTGAATGCCCAATCAGGAACTTTAGCATCCCAAAACTAATTAAACTAATTAAATTTGTTGTCACCATAATATGTTATTACATTATCCCCCTATTATTATATCATCATCCTTAATGCATTAATTGAAGACTCAATGAAAACAACAAGCATATATCTAAAAAATGCATTAACTGCATCTTAGGAAACAAAATATAGCAGCAACATCAATCTTATTTTTAGACCACATAGTTCTCATTACACACACACACACACACACACATATACACTAATTAGATTGTATTTTAAAAATTTCTCATATTGTCATTTTGTCATCGAACTCTGTTGTAACTTACTAATAACCACATAATTTTATGTTGCCATGTAAAACTGATAAGTAGCATGTCCAAGAACAACTCAATTTTATTACCATGTAGAAAGTCATAATTAACTGATATCATGGGATAATGTCAAGATATATAAAAAAGAGTACAAATATCAATCTACTATAGTATCATACTGAAAAACTATGAATCATACAATGTAATAAGTGAAGGCCAAACATAGAATAACCAAATCATACCATATTGAATCAATCTCAATAATAATGAACCATGATGAATTATATTGTGCCATGTAATGTCATGCTGAACCATATTGTGTTATGCAGTACCATATTGAGTCAAAACATTAGTGCCATCATAATATCCCACAAGCAAGAACTCACTATATTCAATAGATAACCTCCTTATAACTCCCATGCCTCATACCTCCTTATACCTCCCAAAAAAAGGTGAATGTCATAGCCAAGTCATGCATAAGAGCATATGACCTCCTTATACCTCCAAAAATAATTTTACTTAGACCTCCCAAAGAAGGATAACATTTCATAACCACCACATCTAGTTGGTGGTAAGGATGGTATCAGGAACCTGCTCAACAAGTTAACATCACATCCCAATAACTATTTTCTAAGTTACTTATTCTACCCCTTACTGCACACACTATACCACATTATGACATAAATGAAACTAGAATTAGTCAATAATAGAACACCACAACCATCATAATAATTTAAATAAGACAAATGTCAAGTGGCCAAAAATAAATCAACAATAAATAAATAAATAAAATCAATGTATTGGTTTCAAAAAAAGTTTGCATTACCAAACTAAGTGGCTAAGGAAACCATACAAGGGGAGAAGGAATAAATAAACCTCCATTACCTCCTAGAGGTAAAATAACATCATCACTCTCCTTAGGCCTCCCAAATCGTTTCACAAGGCTCCATCAAGGCAATTCACAAGGGTTGTTTTCTCACAACCATAAAGGGGTGGGTATTGAAACACATAATTCATAGGGTGACCATTATGTATGAATATCCCATGGTGCTCATGGAACTCATGGTGCATACACTAGAGGATCTAGGTATCTACCTTGTGCAAAGGGGGAAAGTGGGTTTTTATCCCATAAATAACTCCACTTCCTAGTACGTAACCTATTCTAAACCAATATGAATATGGTTTTAATCCACACTCAAACCCCACACTTGCATCAATTCTCTTACTAGGAAGAAATGCAGGGTTACATAATGCATCACATCACTACACTAAATAGTTTCACTTTGACATTAAATGCTTCTCAGAGTGGAAGTTATTTTACATTGCATTTACATAGGTAGTTTAAAAAAATATAATGATCACAAGCATTATTGGGCTTATCAACATGATAATATACATTTTCTACATCATACTCACATAACAATAGTATAATAATGTTGTTTACATAGAACATTTATATTATTTACAAGGTTTCATGAATCATCAAATGTTGCATGGGTTTACAAAAAAAATTACAATTACAAATGTACAACAATAACTACACAAGTTAAGGGTACACATGTTAAAATCATATACTTTGATTCATGATAATTGATATAACTTACATCACAATATAATTTCACAATTTATTGGTGTTATAAGAGGGTCAATGTAACCTCATCGGTCCAACTGATATAGATCTATCACCCCTGATGACATTAATAACCATCCTCATCGATCTAATTGATAGATTTATGTCATCCCTGATGACATTACTAACATCTATTTTTCACTTTTGTTGTAATGACAAGAAAATAATAACTATAAATCCCCATGCCTGGCATCACAATGTCCCAAGGTATCATGTAAAAAAATGTTTGTTTCTTAGGATTGACCCATAAAGAATCTCAATTGTTCCAACTCAAAGCAAGAAAGGTCAATAATATTCTTGAATGGTAGCTCAATGTGGATGACTCTCATAAAATCAATCCAATCAAAATCATAGTACACAGTCTATTTTTTATCTACTGCAAAGGTGATCATACCAAATACACTATTGTTTCATAATTCTCATAGTAACACCCCTTATTGAGGATACATATGTCAAAACCAATATCTCTATACCTATATTATCAAAATGTGGTCTACGATAATATCTCTCTAACCATTCATGAAAATATCTAACAAATTATGAGGTAACTAAAATAGGTATTAAGTTCTTATTTGTCTCAAATTCATGCTTTTAATCTTTTCAGAGATTTTTTGTGTTTTCGCTTTACTAGATATATATCACATATAATCTAAATTTTCTTTAAAATATAGTGTATTAAAATATTTAGGTGAATACATTCAAGATGCTCAAAAAATAGAAGAGTGTTCCCTAACCCTTGTAGCAATTAGAAAACCAAAATGCATTCCTTTCAAGGATCCTTATCAACAAGGTCACCTTTGAACCACCTTGGTTCAACACACAAATAATATATCTATATAGATAGTCTAAGGAACACTTCATATTTACTATTTTTACCTCATAAATAAGGTGTTAGATCTAATAAGCACACACCTTATTCACTGCAAAAACATTGGTACCAAAAAATAATCCCTAGAGCTCCTAGTGTTTTAACCATGTTCTGATACCAAAATTTATGATCCAAAAATAAATTAATTAATTTTTATTTTTATTTTTATTTTTTTCCCTTATTTACTTATTATTATTTATGATTGCATGTGAAGATAAGTTTAGTGTAATAATTTATTAATGTTGAGTTTAATCAATTTAATTATCATTTACACCTGTACATAATAATTTATCAATCAACTCATGCTGAATTTTTACTCAACTTACCTTCATATGCAAGCATAACCAACACTATTTCATCTTTCAACTTCAATTAAAATAAATAAGGAAAGTTTCAATAAATAGTATGATCCAATTTTGTTTACCCTATAACCAACATGTAATTTTCTAGATGCATGAAATATTTTTATGGTATGATACCATCCAACATTTTAATAAAACCAAGTGCAAAGGAATGAAATAACTCTAATCAACATAATTTATTCTTCTAGCATTTTATTAAACAATTAGCATTTTATTAAACAATGAGACTAGCAATTTCATTTCAGCATGTATGAGTATATGGTTATCCTAATTACTACAGCCATAAATATATCACATTTAAGGGTTAATCAACAAGGTAATGCACATATCACCAAGATAGTATATTAGACTAACTGAATCTATTCAACATACAATAATATACAGTGACCAGGTTACTTTCATAAATATTAAACTTAACCTACCAATAAATCTATTTCAAAATGTAATAAAATATATCTATCCAAATTTCCACAATAACTAACATACAAACCATACATTGACCAAAAATATAAACAACTATATTATTCATACAAACATACTGTAGTCTAACAACAAAGTCCAGCATCCACTAATCAAATCCTTATTCTATAACCCCTTACTATAGAAAAATCCATTAATGCAGCCATTCCTTCTAATCATATTCAAATATAGATAAAGCAGCACCAACCATAGATTAAATCAACATCCTAATATTTAAATGATTCATAATATCAAGCAACTAAAATAATTCAATCATACAACAATCATCATAAAGAAATCAATCATTACTTCATAAAAAATGTAATGTCCACTATACTACAAGAGAAATTATAGAAAAGTGTTAACCACAATGCCAATATGAAGAACACTCATTTTTAAAAATAATATCTCTCCTTAACCTAGATCCTACAAGTATTAACATCTCTTTATCTCTCTTGGATACCATAAAAGCTTAAATATTAATCCTGCTTCAACTAAGATTATAGTAATTCCATCAATGGATTTGACAAAGCAATAAATTATTTGAATCATTTTACCAAGCATATAAAGATATCATATTAATTAATTATATAAACCATACACATTCAAAAATAAGTGCTTAAGCTTAGATTCATGCAAGGTTGGTCTAAATAACTCCTTGAGAAATTTGGGAGCTATTTAAAATACCAAAAACACCCATCAATACAAGAACACAATATGCTAAGTTTGAGTTTTAACCCCTTTTGAATAGTTAATACATCAAGCTGAAATACCATAAAATTATTATAAAAAAAGACAACTAATTCTTATCCTTTTTCTATGTTAGCTTGATCAAACACAAATCAATTAGAATAAACAACAGAGGGTGTATGAGTAGCTTTCAAATTAGAATTGTTTTTAACATTATATCTTGCAAACTAAAATTTATTTTAATAGTACACCTCCTAAAATATAAACCATAGTGTATATATATAGCTTAAAATCCACACAAGAGGCATAAATTGCACTAATATAAGGACTAAAACCCCTTTTCTTTGGAAGATAAAACCAGATTACACCTTATCAAGTCACAACTAGGGTTTATTCATTTAAGCACATAATTATATGGAGAGAAATAAATGCAGTATGAAGACTAATAGTGACCTCTTGTGTTTATTCAAGTTTACCTAGTCTGAACATAGTCTCATATATACATGCTTACTATACCCTTAACCTATGGCATGTCTAGGGATATGCGTGGTTGACTTGTCGCTTACATACCACTTATATTATCTTGTTGCATCTCTCTATGTTATTATTAAGTTTGGCCTATGGAATAACCATGGCTAAATAGAGTATATATATGAGGTATTGGTTAGTATTTGATCATCATATTATAAATTATGTTCTTATTTAATTGTTTTTTATATTTCCCCCTCGATGTGGTTCAACTATTTATCAAGCATTCTACTCTTCTATCAATTATTGTTATGGATCTACATATTCTACTCTTATTTATGTGATATAATATTCTATTATGTGAATATCTAACTAATTTATTTAAAAATAGTATTAGAGCTTTGATTTTTAAAAGACTATGTGTTGCCATTTTTTTCATATTAGGTTTTATAGGTCTCCTAAAAGTGGAAGGATAAAAAAAACATTACATGTGATCAAGGAATAATTTAATTTTTTCATCACTGCAATATTGTTCAAAGTTTTTTTTGAAAAAAATAGAGAAAAAAAAATTAAAATTATGTAAATTTATAGTAATTGGATTAATGTCAATGAGATGATCAATGGTATAATCTATCTGTAAACTTTTAGGCCAAAAACATTCACCCTTATACACATTAGCAGTCATTGGATTCATCTCGATGAGATAATCACAATGGTATAATCTATCCATATACTTTTTCAGGGCTGAAACCCTCCATCCTAGGGTTTATGCATAGATTGTCTTAACACTCATGGATGTGATAAAGGGAAATAAACTCTAAAAAATCCTCACAAGGATGACATGGAGTCTAATATTTCTAATCAATTTGTTTCTGAGGTGGTTCATGAACTTTAGTCATATTTATAAAGTATGGTGCAGAAAGATGATCTCGATGCAGTCAAAGGGAACATCATTGGGGTAAGAGGGGAATTTAATTTTTTTAAGGATAAATTGACACTTATATATGGTAAATTATCTAATACTACAACTTATCCTTCATAAAATAATCTTCTACAACTCTAGTTTAGTTCTCCACATTCAAACAATCACACCTCCAATCTTGGTCTAAATCAATTATTGTTAAAGGTGGACTTGAAACAAGTTGTATGGTAAGGATCCACTCACTTTAATCAATCAAATCAAAAATTTATTTGATCTACATTAAACTCCATTTGTTCAAAAGGTGTTCATGACCTCTTTGCATCTAGAACCTGAGCAATTCATTTGGTATATATGGTTATGTGCTTAAAATAAAAATAAGGGCCTTTCGATTACCTAGTCTATATTTTATTAAGATGTGTATCTCCATTATCATAATAATGTCATATAAAATCACTTCAAATATATCTCCAAACCACATTAAATAGGGACTATGAAACATTATATTCATTAATTCCAAAATATCTCCTTATGTGTAGATGACATCACTAGAAAAAAATTGATTGACATGTTCTTGGGTGGCCTCAAATATTGCATCCAAATGTAGGTTTGCATGTTTAGTCCCAGGTCAATATCTGAATCCATACCAATGGTACACATGGTAGAGGAAATAAATCTTGTCAAATTAAGACCTTTCATGAATGTTCATGAACACAATTTCTTAGCCCCATCATTTCTTTAGCCTACAAGATTGATCAAAGTGTGTAAAAGGGTTATATTTTGACTATGATAGTAAATGCATGAAAATAAGTTGTTTTACATTAAAGGTGCCAATTAGGATGAATAATATGATGAGGCCTCAAGTGCATATCCTAAAAACCCCAAGGATGAATCTAAATATTCCCAACCTACTATTTCCTATCATGTAATTTTAGGTAATAGTATTCCTCAAACTCTTAAGGTGGTAAACTTTCTTAAGAAATATAAGGTGACTGTGTTGATTGACTCTGGGAGTACACATAATTTCATCAAAAATAATTTGGCTACTCATTTGAATTAATTTATTTACCTAGATCTAAAATTTTAGGTCATGATTATAGTTGGTGATATAGTCAACTATTCTATAAAATGTCATAGTATTAAGTTTCATATGGGAGACTACATGTTAGATTCTTCTATGTTTGTTATTCTTATGGGTGGGATTGACACTGTATTTGGAGTAATGGTTCATCACTTTGGACATAATTGAGATGAATTTCTAGGAACTGTTCATGTGATTTTATTTAGAAGGTAAGATATTTAAACTGCATGGTTTACAAGCTAATTCTCCATAATTGGTTAATTTCCACCAAATGATGAAGATGCTCAAAAAAGGTGTTAAAGGATTTTTGCATGATTGTTTTCCTTATAAGTTAAACTAACTAAGGAGTCTACCCATCATGATTTAAAATTGGTTTTGGATGACTATTCTCTTATTTTTTGTACCATGTCAAAAGGACTTCCAGTAATTAGAATGCATGATCATGCCATCAGACTACTTTCAGGTAGTACATCACCTAACATCAAACCCTACAAGTATCCATATTCCCAAAAGAGTGAAATTGAAAATATGGTATAAGAGATATTGGAGGTAAGAACTATCAAACATGACCAAAGCAAATATTCATCCTCTATGGTCATAGTACGTAATAAGGATGACACTTGGATGATGTACCCAAACTATAGATAACTCAACAAGTACACCATCAAATATAAATTTATTATTTTATTAATTGATGATTTATTAGATGAATTACATGCCACTATTTATTTTACCAAATTAGATTGTAGACACCATAAATCCACACACCATGATTTTGAATGTCCTAATTCCCCTAGACCCCTTTGGGACCAATTTGACCTTTTGACCCCTAATTAAGGCTAACCCATAGTTTAACCAAACTAACTTAACCTAGATTTTACCCAATCTGACCCTTCACCCTTAACTGTCAATGGTCAGAATGATTACTGATAGTCACCTTGGCCATCAATGATAAGGGTTCACCTCCTCAACCACCAACATTCAAGCTATCCACCTTGATTTTCTAAAAATAGATTATCTTAATCTAATTATGAGCCATTGTATGGATGAGTTAAAATTAGAAGCTCAATTTGCATCTTATTGTAACTATCTTGCCTTGCCTATAAGAAGAGAGGAATAGGAAGGTGAAATCCATCTACAATTCTTATCAAAATATTGTGCATCCAAAGTTCCTTTATTTTTTAGGTCAATCATCATCAATAATCCAACAAATTAGAAACTATGTCAGAGGGTTAACTTGACACCACATCTCTACTAAAGTGCCAAGTACCGTTACTCTATCAGAATCATGCCAGGCTCCACCAATGAGCCAACCACCTCAAGTATTCACCTGATCAGTCTTCTATAAGATAAATACTTTATTTCCGATATTCAATTACTTTATTTACTTTTTTCATTCATCCCAGCATCAATCCATCTTTTAAAATCTCACTTTTTGATCCCACCAATCAACCATTTATCAACTCAAATCCACACATAGTAACCATTGACGGTTGCCTCAACTATCAATAGTCTGTTCAATCATCGATGATCACCCTAACTATCGATGATCACCTTAACTACCGATGGTCAGCCCAACCACTGATGATCCCTATGGTAGTAAATTATAGTAAGTTGTTTCCACCTAATTACCCTTGACTAAATCTATTTTTTTATGTCCCTACCTATTCATAGACCCTTTCTTAATTTTTTGAAGTAGACCCAAGCTATCTATCACAAGTATTAATTAGTTTATCACTATTTTAATCATTTCTAGTCTATTTCTTAACAAACATTTCTTGTATACAATTTTAGTACATTTTAATTATTGGTGCAAGTACGTTCTATTTTGTTTATAAACTTAATTATTTAAAATGTGTGGATTGACAGCCCTCAAAGAATCTTGTGCTTCTGAGATTTAGCTATCACTAGGAAATCCACTCAACTATATATCTAACAAACAAATTTGGTTTAGTGCTTTCTTATTTATAGGTCATCCTCTCAAGCCAAAGAGGATTTCTTCATAATCTTTTGATCTGATGCATGCACAATCAAATAGGTTTTTTAAACATACCCATACTTAGTTTCTCCTTTTCCCTTTCTAAAATAATAAGTTAAAATTTCCTAAAAACATTTTGGCATGCTTGGTGGAACCTTGAGTCTTTACTTTGGGTTTCCTTTCTTTGCATCTATATTTTTTCTCTCTATTTGTGCTTATTAACAAAACTAAAATATATTTTTGGTTTAAAATTAAGTTCATCCATTGCTTGCTTCTAATTTTATCTCACTTTGAATTAAGTCATAGTAATTTTATCATAGCATCACTTTTGTTACACACACTAAACCAAACCGCTTTCATCAATTAAATATTAAACAAACTTGATACAAGGCAAAATTAGGATTTCATCACCTAGTAGTAACCTTACCCTTTCTCAGTGATCCTACTTGGATTTATTACCAAGGTTACAACCAACTCATCTCTCTAGTTGAGTATAAACTCTAGAAATCAATATGCATTGGCTAAGCATCCAACACCCTTATCATTGTTGTGTGTGAAGTGAGGGGGTAGGCCTCAATACTAGGCCATGTATTGATTCCTATTTTTTTGAGCACTTAAATAAATTGAAACCAACCATAGATTGCTTCTATAGTACCTAATTTACAAGCCAATTTTTATCACATATTTTCATAATTTAAGGCTTAAGCCAAAAACAAGATTACCATTAACCACAAGATTTTAATGTACTTTAGTGTGTATTGGATTTCCTTGATTATTTTCTTGTTTTCTATATATTTGAGTTTTAATATTCTTACTCACTAACAATGAAGGGAATTAGTTATTCAAGACCCATCTATAAATTATCCAGTCTCTTCCACCTCTTTATCCATGGAGTATATCTTAGATGCTGAGAGATATCCTTATCATTTTGATGCTTATAGTGTTCCTTGGGTAGTTTCCCAAGGTGACCCAAACTTTGTTTCCTTTTTTGATAATAACCCAATAGCCTTACAGCATTACCTTAACACAGTATCTCACCATACACCCATTGGGATTTTTAGGCATCTTGTCTATTACCACTATCACTAGCCAACTATTAGTTGCTCAAACATCCACCTTGGATGGTAGCCCATCTAGCACAACCATGAAAAACTAACCTACTCAACCTTCTAACACCTAAACACCTCTTAGTCTAACTAACAACTCTTCCAACATAGGCACCACCCAACCTTTACCTACCTATACTCTAATTACTATTGGAGTACCTACTACCACCATCACTACCATTCCTTTGGTTACCTCTAATCCACTTCAAAATTTAGTGGCACCCATACCTTCTACTTTGCCACCTATCACCACTAGGGTTACCACTTATCCCATACCTATGACTTAACCACTCATGCCAAATAACCATATATTCATATGTGGCTTTAACCCAACCACCTGCAACCACTTACCCCTATATGGAAACTTCTTAACCTCTGGTAAGTTATCAATATATCACCCAAACTCAACCACAGTATGCACCTTATAACAATTCAGGTGTGCCACCCCAAATATAATTAATGAAGATGCTTATGGATAAAATAACCACCTTAGAGTCTTCCATCTCTAGGGCTCACAATCTCCTATCCTATGCCCAGATCTATAATGAGCCCATCCACCCATATATGCCTATCAAGCCATATCCTCCTCAATGAGAACTTCCCAAGTTCTCCAAGTTTTAGAGTAAGGAGGACCCCTAATAGCACCTTAGGGCATTTAGGCATTCATTTTATTTGATTACCTATGATGATGCCCTCCTTCTCTACACTTTTTCTATGTCTTTGTCAAGATCAACATTATATTGGTATAGTGTCATAACCAAGTATTCCATCTTCTCCTTCACCTAGTTGGCTCAAAATTTCATGAACCACTTTTTGATCAATATCTCTAAGAAAGTTTATTTCACCAACCTCTACTCTATTTGATAGTTTGAGGATGAATCCATTATCTATTTTGTAGCTCATTAGAGGAGCTTAATTAACCAACTTTATTTTTCCTTGCCTCAACCTAAACTCATAGATTTATCTGCTTGGGCATGTGGCAAACATATCTCCTCTACATTACATGTCTAAAGCCTTTAAACCTTTGATGAATCTTTTACCATGGTGCATAAGTTAGAGAACAGATATGTTGATGAAAGAAAGCTAAAACTGAAGAATAAGAACTCCACCTATAAAATCAATGAGGCCTCTTCTTCCAAACCAAAAAATTAGTCCAATATCAATATTAGGGGCAAGAGAATCATGAATATAATTGTTCTTATCAACCAACCAAATTCTTCTAGTTCTTCAAAGTAAAACATGAAGAATCAAAACCATAACAACTAGAAGCAATTCTCTCCAATTGGAGAATCTTATGCTTCAATCTTGGAGAAGTTATTGAAAGCTAATATTATTCAAATTCCTCTTATAAAACCACCCCAATAATTTGAATCTTCTCATCATGCACCCAATTTTTACAATGAGAATGATCTGTGTGCCTTCCATCAGGTAATAGGATGTGACATTAGCAGGTACAATACCTTCAAGAGCCTTGTCCAATCTCTCATCGATAAGGGGGAGCTTGAATTAGATAACCCCAGTGTACCATCAAACCAAGCCCTTGATATATTTAGGTAACCTTTCCTAAAACATGTTCCTACCAAGAATGAGATTAACTAGGTCAAGTGTTTTCATGATTCCCATATGGTCAATATGGTCCTTGATACACTCATTATTGAACCACCTAGTTCAATAACTATTGAGGTAGTGGATTCACCTTATTTTTATTTGCAAAACCAAACTGAGGAAATACCATCTTCTCCCCCTCTACTCATTGAATTAATGGAGTCCTTAACTACTCTTTCAACTAATACACTGGATTAACCAACCATTACCAACTTACCTTTACCTTTAAATACCAAGAAAGTCACCCCTCCCTCAAAAATCATTCCCAAGGAATAAGTCCCCATGTCTATAGAGGATCCACCTATCTCAACCTTGCATCATTTGACTGAGTAAAAGGACAAGGTTACCATCTCTTTTTCCCAACTAATTGGTCTATCCTTTGAACCCATTACCTAGGGAACCAAACTGATCTATAAACCATTCTTTAGACTAGTTTAGAGATTGGAGTTTGTTTCCTAATTTAAAATTTTTATAAATAATAGAGTTTTATTCCTAATTTTTCTAAAGGGTCTAGATTAATAAATTCGTAAAAAATATTGCAATAAATATAGTCTTGATTTTTATAATTTATCTATCTTTTTTACCTTTCTAAAAATAGCAATAAATAAGAAAAAATATAACTTAGCTTGAAACTCAACTAAGATAGCTAAGATAGAGGCTGAAACTAGTTGTGCAGGACTAGGATAGTGACATGAATCTAAATTTGGATTTCATTTAGTGAAAGGACAAGAGCACCAAAAATAGGACACTTCAAGGTCTGGCACTATAGTCCATTCATATTGTTGTTGTATAGACTATTTATAGAGACCTAAAACTTTTTGAGTTTTTTCATTATTCCTATGTGAGCCTACCTATAAAATCTTGAGTGTTTATTCATGATAGAACTTATTGTAGAGATAATTTAATATTCAAAACCTAACCTTCCATCATGCTTGATAAAATAATATTTGAATCACTTAATAAAAAGGGGGAGTTAGTGTGTAAGATGCATTGAACATGTAATCCACACCCCTTATGTGGAGACAATACCTACATACCAATACTCTGAAGAGGGATCAAGCCATATGTAGTTCTCCCACTTAATGTATTTTGTGCAATAGTTTAATGTAGATGAAAAAAATTCAAATTAAGAGTGCCTGAGGTGGCTAGGGACTGGTATTAGGGTTTGAATGTGTTTACAGCTATGTTGGGTGATTATATACAAAAAAAATAGGGAAGTGTGTCTTAGTTTTTTATTTATATTCTTGTTTTATTTGTAAGATTTTTCACCTCTTTTATAAATGAGTTTTAGATAGGCTTTTATAGGAAGCCATTGGTCATGGGTTAGATGTATTCATACTAAGATAACATAATGAAGGATAGGGATTAGACAAAAATGATCATTTGGGATCAAAATGTAAATGATAGAAGTGTTAAAAATGAGACACCCTAGGTTTTGGTGCTATAGTCTAAATATGGTGCTCCTATTCTATAGATTTGAGACCTAGGGGAATAGGATTGACTTGGGAAAAGTAGTCTAACTAAGGTGGAATGTCTATTCAGAAGGTTCTAGATGGATGGTAATGAGTTAAAAAGTGTTTATAAGGGTCACAAGAGCATGTAAAAAGGATCTATAGATAGGGTGTCACAACCCAAATTCAAACTATCAATTTGGACATTTTATATGACTATATTTGCCCTCCCTTTATTCTAGTGATGTAGTAAAGTAAAATACTAGGATAAAGGAAAAGTAGAAAGTGTACTTGAACTTACCTATAAGGGTGAATCCCATAAACATGTGTGATGTTGAGTGATGTTGAGTTATGTTGAGTAATATTGGGTATGTGTTGTACCAAAAGTAATATCATGAATAGCGCTTAGTGCTCAATTCCCTAAGAATATATCAAGAATACAAAGGTTGGTCCTTTGGCTCCATCATCACCCACTAAGTGAAGCTATGTAATCATGTGTATGTGAATCAATTTTTAGACTATATATATAGTCCCTCTAAGTAGGTGGCTCAAGAATACAAAGGCTAGCTAGTTTTTTAGTTTCATCATTGCCCACTAAGTGAAGCTATGAACTGATACTGGTATGAATGTGTGTCATATGAGATGGCTCTTAAAGCCTATGAATACTATATAATTTGATAGTATGGCATGGATATTTGAATGTGTACTGAGAACTAGGTCAATCTTGACAATTTTGAAAGGTGGAGATTAGGCTTGTATGAAAGCCACTCTGAAACTAAGAACTAGGCTTATATGAAAGCCACTCTAAAATGATGCCAACCACCTAAAGGTGGAATAAGGTATGTAACTAATAAGAATGCGTATGTAATGTATTGAACTTGGAAAGAAAATAATGAAAATATGCCATTCACATTGCCTCCAATCACTGGTGTCTATAACATGGATTTTGATCTAGAAGTTATACCAACTGCCCAATCTAAAACTAGAAGTGAGAGTCATCATGCCATGTATGATTCCCCCTATATCTAGATACTTTGAGTAAAATTTTACTAAAATTACCCAATATAAAATATATTTTAGATGATAAAACTATAATTGATCTTACTTTTATGTCTATTTTTTGAAAAATCTAATTTTTTTGTTGTTTGGACAAGAGCACCAAAAATAAGACACTTTGTTGGCCGACATTGTAGTCCAAGTATGACACTCTTGTCCTTTAATTTTTTTATCACTATTTTGTATTTTTCACTATCTTTCTAGTCTGTTATGCTTGGTTTGAATTTTGATTACTATTTTAAGTGTTCTAAAAACTAATTTTTTGATTGGTTGTAGGCTCTGATCTCTATGATAAAAACCCTTGTTTGCTGCCCCCTCTTTTGAAGGTAGGAATAAAGACCCTAAAATTATTGCCCTCAAAATAAAGATCCCTAAAAGTGTGTTATGTTTTGAAATAAATGATATATCAATGATAATCAAGAAAATATCTCAAGATATAGTATAGTTTGTATTGGAGATTATTAGATCAACAGAGGTATACCTAATTAGATGTAACAATGTAATAGCATGTGCAGTATACTAAACTAAAAGTTGAAATCTAGTTAGTTGTTAGTTTTCAAGGAGGGATGGAGTATTATTTCCATCATGGCATCTAAAAAAGTAAGATAATACATGATGTGGATCATGGTACTGCAAATAATTGAGAAGCAAATAAGCAAACCAGCACAAAAGGCAAGAATCAAAAAGCATACAAAAGAGGCCAAGGGGCAAAGCAAATAAGGGACATGGGCACATGTCACTAAGACTAGAAAAACAATCATATAAATCATGTTCAAATACCCACATACTCATATAATTATAAATAAGCAAGGTTGGCATGAGGGCCACAAGCACATAAAAGAGAATAAGCAAAGGACATTAGAAAATGTCCTAAGGCACACATAAGAGAAAAAATAGAAACTAATAAATGCAATCACATCTATATACTCAAAGAAAGAAAAGAAGTCATGCAATACTAGAAATACTATCGCATCTAACTAATCTAAGCAAGAAGTGAAAGTATGTAAAATATGGAGTACAAGACTAGGTAGATGCTAAGAAATACACAAGTGTTATATACTAGTGACTGTTGATAGAATAATCTGTATAAGTTAGTAAATAATGTACATTAACATGATAACTAGAGTTTGTGGTATAGCAATGATATAACCTATATGGTGTAGTCATCTATAATATGCCTCTGGTGAGTAGATATGTCGATGTATGTCTTCAATGTAAAATTAAGATGCCTCCTCAATGGGTAGAGTGAAGTAATGAAGGATCTGGATGTCACTACACACACTCAAAAAAGATCAATTGAAGCATGGTAATGTAGATAAATTGAGAAATAATAGCATAGAATAGCAAAATGTAAGCTTAGCATGGTAGTAGAAATATAACACATGGATAATGCATATAATTGAAATATTTTTTTATGTATTCATTTATTTGAATGTTTTTATATTTTGACATGATATATTTTTTTTGGTATTTTTAAAATAAGATATGTAAAATCAATCATAAGGAAACTATGTACAAGAAAGTTGAAAGATTATGTATAAGTAAGTTGAAAAAAACTATGTACAAGAAAGATTGAGAAGAAATAATACTAACTGATGAGTCTCAAGAGAGACTCCCTATCATGGTGTCTTATATCAAGGAGAGGGATCATGCATGATCACGAAGCACGATGGAAGGGTTGAGACTATGACTCTTAAAGTTGTGTATGTTATAAGTACTTTAAAATCTCTATAGTAGAAACTAACTATGGGGTCCCCATATGAATCTAAGAATTAGATGCAATTGTTAGGCTCTTAGGGACCCATTTGGTAGTAGAAGTAGCTCACTAAAAATGTGTTATTTATTTACAGGCATGTGACTTCAATAATACTATCTTGGGTGTGAATACTATAGCTAGAAACTATCTAGAGTCCTAAAACTATGATTGATGAGTGCTCACTCTAAGAGAGGCCTCCATAGAAGTATATTAACTCCCTATGCTAGCAAGAGAGGCCCTGACTATGTCTGAATCTTAGTTGGAGGAAGAATTTTCACTAGTGGAGGATTTGAAACTGGTAACTGTAGATTAGGATATGGCTCTGAAGTGGGGAGTGATAACTCATATAGAACTCCACCAACTATAACACCTTGATTACCATGAATGTATTTCATACATATATGAACTATGGAAGGTATTGCATGAAGTTTCTAAATCTATGGTCAACCAAGAAACATGTTGAAGACTCTTTTACTGGTAGCTATAGTAAATGGTGTGACTATGTGTGTTAGACCAACATATAGAGGAAGTATAATCTTACCTAATAAACTCTATATGTGCCCACTAAATCTATTGATAAATGTGTCCATTGAGATCATATCCTACTTTGAATATCCTAAATGATAAATTAATGTCATATTCCACATGTTCACACTAGATCCATTGTCTATGAGAACACTATGAATGAGATGGTGATCAATGAAGGCTCTGATAAAGAGTGCATAGTAATCTAAATCATCCCCAACGATCTCATGCTCTGAAAATGAGATTGAAGGTCTAGTTGAAACTCTATAATTATACACACCAATCATTTTGTTCAAAGGATGTGACTCAATTAAAGTTGCTTGATATGTAGTTGGTGGAAGGTATGCATGATATACATGGTAAATACTTGATGTGTCCCTTGTCTCTTGTTTATAATGTTGAGGGAAAGGATCTAAGAAAAAATTTAGATTCTTATCCTATGTTTTTCTTGAGGAGGCTCAACTACAGTGCCAAGATAAATAAGGTTACCTTTTATCAAGTCCTATATCTTGTGTCATAAATTGATGCATCTATTTTCTTTTTGTCTTGGTGCCTTGTGAAAATTGAAAATTTCATTTTGATCATATCCACATGGAAGAGGCTTTTTTGTATCAACTTCTTGAATAGGAGGGGGAGATATGATATTGTATTCTAATAGCTATTGTAAGACTCTGGTTGGAGATACTGGTATATTGGTAAAGGTTCGTCATGGAGGTGCTGATAAAACCACTCACTGAGGGGGCTCTAAAGCTACATTAATTATAGGTTGATTTTAACTTTTGTTATCATTAACCTTTACTTTGTATGAGACTTTACTTTTAATCTTATTTATTGTTTTTTATATGATTATGTACTTGAGTTTGCCCATTGAAATTAATGTGACTTCCCTTTCTTTTAGTGTATGACATAGCTCAGTGAAGGAAGAGAAATTTTTGAAAATTATTGACTCATGCAAAGCTGGTAGAAGACTTTATTTGAAGAGATCTTGTAATTCTTGATTGGCCATGGGGCTAGTCATTTTGGCCAAGATAGTCTTCTATCAAAGAATAATTTGTGAGATGCTCATTTGACCTTTATTTATGTTATGCAATTTGGGCATAAAAAATCTTATCACATATGTTAATGCTAAAATGAGCTAGGAACATGTTAGCTAAAAGATTGAATACTTTGACCGAATGATTTGGTAAACTATAGAACCATTATCGAGCATAATCCTTTAACTTTATGAAAATAGCTTGGTTAGTAACTAGTCATTTGTCACATAGTATAAGCATGCTACATAAAAATCTCTCAAGTATGCCTCTAGATCACCCTTTCCATCATATAGAGTGAGTTTGGGTTGAACAAAACCTAGTGGAAAGAGTGTAGAAGCAATATGGCATGCAAATGGTGTATGCAGTAGAGCAAAAGAGTCTAAATCTTGTGTTGGTCTAGAGGCACCTTGCTAAAGATGTAGCACCTTGGATTGAAGAGATTTTATCTCTTACACAAGGGTAACCACATCAGGAGACAAAGATGTGCTATCCATAACTGGTGGTGCCTCATAGGAAGGTTGGGTTGTTATAGGGGGTTGTTGAAACATAGTTGCCCTTATAGGGTCATTTGCAACTGGTTGTTCTATAGATTGAGAGAATTGACCATTATTTGATTTTTATTGTTATTCTTGTATTATTTTAAGCATATCATGTTGTATATTAGGATATTTAGTTAAAAGGTTTTGAAGTTCCCTTTTATTAGTTTCATCAAATCCAATATATTGTTTTATTGTTAAATTAGGAAAAAAAATCAAAAATGGATTGAATTTTTTTCAATAAGTTGTAATAAGCAAAATGTGATGAAAAAAAAGTAATGAATAAAAGATGTATAAAGTCCTAAAAATATCAAACTAAAATATGCATAAAAAAGATATGAAGCTTACAAACATGTAAGGTGATACCTCAAGAAGCAAAGGGATCTAGTAATTTCAACTAGAGTTTGACAGAAATGATTTTTAAAATTACTATGGTGAATTTTTAAAATTAAATAGAAATTATGATTTATATATGCAGGAAAAATTAGAAAAATAATAGAAAAATCAACAAAGAATTTTCTCTAGGGTTTCTAAGGTTTTTGTGTGCAAATAAAGGAAGTCAAGTTCACCAAATGATTTAATTTTTTTGAGAATAAGTGAGTTTTATTCCTAATTTAGCTAAAGGGTCTAGATTAATAAATCAATATATAATATTTCCATAAATACAATTTTGATTTGTATAATTTATCTATCATTTTTACCTTTCTAAAAATAGAAATAAATAAGGAGAAATATAACTTAGCTTGAAACTAGACTGAGATGGCTGAGACAGAGGCTAAAATTGGCTATCTGGCAGGACTAGGACAGTGTCATGAATCTGAATCTAGATTTTTTTTTATGAAAGGATAGGAGCATGAAACTATGACATTTTGAGGTCTAGTATTGTAGTCTACTCCTACCACTATTGTCTAAACTGGTCACAAAGACCTAAAACTTTCTAGGTTTTTATGGTGTTCCTATGTGAGCTTGACTATGAAATGTTTGAGTGTTGATTCACAATGGAACTCATTATAGAGATGATTTAATCCTAAAACCTTAACCCTCCATCATGATTGATAAAATAATGTTTGAATCACTTGATAAAAAGGGGGGGTTAGTGTGTAAGATGCACTGAACATGTAATCCACACCCCTTGTATGGGCATGCTACCTACATACCAATACTCTGAAGAGGGATCAAGCCATATTAGTTCTCCCACTTAATGTGCTTTTTGAAATAGTATAATATAGATGCAAAAATACCAAATTGAGAGTGATTGAGGTGGATAGGGACTAGTATGAGGGTTTGAGTGTGTTTGCAATTTTATTGGGTGATTGTATGTAGAGAATAGGGAAGTTTGTCTTAGTATTTTGTTTGTAGTCTTGCTTTATTTGTAATATCTATCATCTCCTTTGTAAATGATCTTTGGATACGATTTAATAGGGAACTATTGGTTATGGGTTAGATGTATTTTCACTAGGCTGATATAATGAAGGATAGGGATTGGATGAAAATAATTATTTGGGCTCAAAATACAAATGGATAGGAGTGCTAAAAATGGGACACCCAAGGTTCCAGCACTATATTCCAAGTATGGAAATCCTATCCTATAGGTTTAAGACATGGGGGAATAGGATTGGCCTAGAAAAATCTTCCTAGATGAGGTGGAATGACTATTCAGAAGGTTTCAGACGGCTAGTAATGAGTGAAAAGGTGTCTAAAAGGGTCACAAGAGCATGCAAAAAAGAGTTATGGATAGAGTGCCACAAGCCACACTCAAAATACCAATTTGGATATTTTATATGACTACATTCCAAACCCAACATAGACTATGCTACCTTTTGGTAGCAACTAAACCTCCCTTACATTACCAGACCAGAACCTCCAACCCTTTCTTTGGCAGACCAACCCATCACCTCTATTGACCAACCTATTGTCATATCTACCCTACCAACTAAAACCTTTACCCAACCAAGTAAAACCTCTATCAAACCAACCAACCCTCAACCACTTAAGTCAACCATGACCCAAATAACTAAATTCCCTTCTACCACCCCAACCAAATTAACCAAAAGCCTTGGTACCTTCTTTACACCTTGCCTTAGTCACCCATCCATGAAAGTGGGCCTAACCTCTTCAAACCCACCAACCAAGTGCCAACCAATAAAACCAAATAGATAAAACCACCCAAATTCCCAAATTTTACCTCCCTCAACCTTACCCTCTATTTTGGGACCTCATCCCTCTACCTTGAGAAAGAAACCCATTATCTCTACCAAAACCCCACCATCTCTTTTAGTTAAACCTTCATAGTTGTTTTTTGATGCACCTCTCTTCATCATACCAGTAATACCCAAGCTACATACCTTAAAATATTTCACGTCTAGCTCATCAACTTCCTTGTCTAAGACAAAGCCATAACCAAGTACACCACCTTACTTAAGGCACCTATCACCAAACCTGCTTCTAAACAACCTTCTACCTCAACAACCAAAGCCAAGACCACTAAACCTTTACCACCTTTAGTTGAATCCTACTCAACCATTTTCCATAGGTTATTATAAACTTATTATTTAGTCTTACCTCCCATCAGTCCCTTTAACCCTCTTACATCAAAACCCATCTAGTATAATGACCACCAAGTGTCTTATTATCATAGGATACCTAGCCATGACACAAAGAACTGCAAAGATCTCCAAACTGTTATTCATTAACTTTATGATAAGGACAATCTATTATTAGACAAACCTCCTATGAGACCTATACCAATCCCACCAATAACCACACCTACCCACTCCTCCACTCTCACCTTAGAGTGAAGATGACTCCACCTTATCTCCTACCCCAAATACTCCAATCCATATTATCAACATGGTCACAAGATCATAGCATAAGGATAAGGGGAAGGCGAAGGTGTCCATTCCTTGGATGTATCCATCTTCAACCTCCCAACCAACCCACACCCAACCATCTCTACCTCTGACCAAACCCAAGGTGTCTATTTTAGGTGCCTCTCAAACTAACCCCTCAGAATCCATTAGTAGAGTTATCCTCAAGCATCTCCAATAGACCCCAATGAAGATAAGCATTTATGAATTGATCTTTACCTCTCTTCATCACCACTAATTACTAATAAAGGCTTTGTAATCCATAGAGATCTATCCTAAAAACCCCCAACCTCTAGCGACCTTTATTGACACCCTTCAAATTTCCAACCTTATTACCTTTAAAGATTTAGAAATGCCTTCTATCCATTCAGATGACATATATCCCCCTCTTTTTATTACTACTTACATAAACCAAACCCACATCAAATGGGTCATGATTAATGGGGGAACTAGTATTAACATCATCTCTTCTCATGCCTATAACCAACTCAACTTGCTAAACGATGTCATGTTTAAAACGTCGACCATCCTTCAATCATTTAATGATACCACGGCCACTACCTTGGGAATTATTTTCCTTCATATCTGCTTAGGACCCTATACGCTCCTCAAATTCTTTTATGTAGTGGAGGGTGAATTCCAATATAACATATTACTAAGATGACCCTAGATCTACTCCATGGATTACATCCCCTCCATCCTTCATTGTTACATGAATTTTGAGCATGAAGGCTAGGTCATCACCATTCAAGCTAAACCAAGTCCTTTTTTGATATGTAATATGACCTATCACCCCAATGACATCCTCATACCTCCATCTAGCACACCCTCAATAGCTAAAGACCAACCTTCAACCATAAAAGTGTATGTCATAGCCCCTTCCATAGAAGAAGCATCTACCAGTTCCTCTATCCCTTCAAACTAAATCCCCACCATGGACCCTTTGGAATCAACATTCCATTACCTTTCACTAAGGTATTATCACCTTTTATCCACTGACACTTTTTTTACTCTTCATGAGTATGGGAAACTTACTAACCAACTAGGATATGACCCTAACATCAAAACTATTGTTCCCTTTAGACCTCCCTACTAGTAGACATGTTTTGTCTATGGGGGACTAGACAAACCCCTTGGAACTTATACCACATCTCTTTCAACCTGACCATTTACTGCTAGCTTCTCCTACCTAGATAAACCAAGCTTTACCAAGATATACCTCCATCAATGTGCTTGGAAAGGATTTAGCCTTAGATTATATGAACATGGCCCACATGAGTTGATTTCTATTGAGATCAAAAAGCTTTATGATAAAAATGGCCTCAGCTTCATCCTACCTAACAAGAAGAAATCCAAACCACCTATCATTACCATTATTGAAGAAGACACCCCTTCCTCGCTAACCTCCCCTTTGCAAACATATGAGGATGATGACATCATCCCACCTAGATTTTTTTTGTCAACATGATTAGTCTAGGACCCCTAACTTATCAAGAGGAAGGGGAAATCGTAACCATCCCTTTGACCCATCTTGAGATGATAGGAGAAGACTCTCCTACCATTAATACCATTCAGTGTTAGAATGATGATTCCATTCTCAACTATCTGGGTGTCCCAAATTATTCCATCCATAAATCCCTTCCTCCTGAGACCTCAACCATGTTAAATTAATCCACCATATATATCAACTTAGGCTCCCTAAACAACTTCCACATTATAAAAATTATCCAATCATTAAATATTGAGGAACCTCAAGACTTTCCCTCTTTCCTCTAAGACCATAGCATAGTCTTTGCTTGGTCTTATAATGACATGCTTGGAATTAACCTTGCCATTACCACTCATAACATAGTCACTAATCATCATGCCAATCTTATCAAGCAAAAGCTTTGATACATACACCCTCATATATCCCTTTTCATATAAGAAGAGTTTAAGTGCCTCTTATCTATAAATTTCATTCAACCCATTGACTACCCCCAATGGGTCTTTAATATTGTACCTATCATCAAAGCCATAGGGGGACTACATATTTGTGTGGACTTTCATGACCTTAACCTTGCTTGTCTTAAAGATGACTTTTCCCTACCAAGCATCAAAAAGATAGTTGATCTTATAAATAGCCACAATATGTTATCTCTCATGAATGGATTCTTGAGTTAAAATCATATCCTAATTACCCCTGAAGATAAACACAATATCACCTTTACCACCCCTTGGGGAACCTTTTGTTATAGATTCATGCCTTTTAGACTAAAGAATGGTGGTGCAACCTACCAGTATGTTATGACTTATATCTTCCATGGCCTTATCCATAAGATTGTAAATAAATATGTGGATGACCTTTTCAAAAAATCCAAAATCTAAAAGGACCATTTAGCCATTCTCAAGATCATCTTTGATTGGATTATCCATTAATCCATTACTATGTCTACCTCAACTCCAAAAAGTGCATTTTTGGGGTCTTTTTAGGAAATCTTCTTGGTTTCATTATCTCCCTTTTTGGAATTGAAGATCCCACCAAAATCAAAGCCATCCTCAACATTTTTTCTCCCATCAACCTTAAGTAACTTCATAGTCTATAGGAAAAGCTTCAATCCATTCATCAATTTATCTCCCAACTTTTGAACTATTGTTAACCCTTCCACTACCTTCTAAAGAAAGATGTTTCTATTAAGTTGAATAATTACTATCAAAAGGCCTTTGATTCACTCAAAAAGTAATTTTTGTCTCCACATATCCTCACCTCTCCCAAGGATGACCAACTTTTCTACCTATACATCTCTACCACTGACCATTCCCTAACGACAATGCTTGCTCATCAGAATGAACAACATAGAGAGTAAGTTGTCTACTACATTAGTCACATGCTTGTAAAATATGAGACTTAATGCACCCATATTGAGAAGCTTTTCTTATCTTTAGTATTTGTGGCCATTAAACTTTTCCACTACCTTCTTAACCATAAAACCTATGTCATAACCAACACCAACCCACTCAAGTAGATGCACTCCAAGCCATACCAATACTATCATATGTCCAAGTGGCTCATGATTTTAGTGGAGTATGACCTTTAATTCCTTTAGTAAAATTCAATTAAGGGGCAAGTCATTATTGATCCATTGGTCGAGGCACCTTTAGTAGACAACCAACCTCCTCCTCTTGAGTTCCCTAATGAGTCCATCATGACTCTCTCTCGGGAAGACTTCACCTATTAATTCACCATGTTCTACAATGGATCAAAATGTCAATGTGGTGGGGAGAAAGTATCATCCTCATCCCCTTTGATGGTGAACCTCTCCCTTTGTCCTTCAAACTTGATTTTGAATGTACCAATAATATGGCTGAGTATGAAGCCCTAGTCATAGGCCTTCAAACTAACTTAGCCTTATGATTCAAAATAATCAGTATCTTTGGTGAATCTCAACTTTTGGTAAATCAAATAAATGGTTCTTACTAGTATAAGAATGATGTTTTACAATAGTGCAAACAACTAGTTGATGAACTCTTAGCATCATTTGAACACTATCGTATCTAGTCAACTCCATGATCTACTAATAGGTTCATTGACACCATCAATTCCCTTGCCTCTCAAATACCA
Source organism: Torreya grandis (assembly GCA_037957365.1). Classification (NCBI taxonomy): domain Eukaryota; kingdom Viridiplantae; phylum Streptophyta; class Pinopsida; order Cupressales; family Taxaceae; genus Torreya; species Torreya grandis. The sequence continues at coordinate 59,792 of JARHVA010010129.1, forward strand.
TTTTAACCTTCTAACTCTAAGCTATATGTCATTATCCATAGACTTACCCAGCCTTACTATGTCAAATCTAACTCTCTCACCATTTTCAATGGAGAAGACACCCAACCCAACCTTCAATACCAGTAACCTTTGACTACCTTAACCTTACCATCATTCTTTTGATCCTTTCTATAAATGCTTAAAAATATTTTATCTAGAGTACCTCTCATTGTACCATTATGGGAGGAATTCTTTATAAGCATGGCTTTGATGGTCTTCTCTTCCGTTGCTTACATAGTCACGAAGCCTCTTATGTTATCAAGGAAATGCATGATGGTATCTATGGGGGACACTTTAGTGGCCTCACTATAGCTAAATGTATCCTTTGCCTTAGTTATTATTGGCCTACCCTTAACTAGTATTATTATGATTATGTGAAAAAGTGTGTTAAGTTTCAGTAACATGCCACTTTGCATCATGCACCTAACCATAGTCTTTGCATTTATTTCCCTTTTCACAATGGGTTCTAGATATTATTAGTGAAATTAACCCCCATACCTCATAGTGACACCATTATATCATCATTGTGATTGAATATTTTACCAATTTGGTAGAGGCTATTCCCCTAGTCTCGACCAAGGCAAAAACGATTATCAATTTTATCAACCATCATATCATATGCAACTTTGGTGTTCCTCATAATATTATCACTAAAAATGGTAAATATTTTAATAATAACAAGTTTAAGATCTATATGATGCATTTAGCATTAATTTAAGCTTCTCCTCACCCTATCACCACCAAGCGAATGGACAGGCTAAAGCCTCTAACAAAACTCTTAATAACATGCTAACTAAAATGGTTAATACATCTGGTCAAGATTAGAATTCATATATCCCCTTCACCTTATGGGTATATCACATTAGCATTAGGACCCCTATAGATGCTACCCTTTACTCTTTTGTGTTTGGAGTGAAGGCCATCTTGCCTCTTGAATTCTAGATCCCATCTCTTCGCATATATTTGTAAGAGCTTAATTTTTTAAGCTGATTATCATCAGCACCATTTAGCTTAGCTCAAGCTACTTGATGAGCAGAATTTATCCTCCCTTACCCATTGCCATGTCTATCAAGAATGCATCAAGTGTCCCTATAAAAACCACTTTAAAGTATGAGAATTACACATCAAAGACCTCATCCTAAAGGAAAATTAGCATGTCACTAATATGGAGACAATCAAGCACTACAAGTTTGATTTTAATTGGCTTGAACTCTATATCATAACCCACAAATATGGACTAGGAGCTTACCGATTGTCCTCTCTTAAAGGTAACCCAGATCCTGAGCCCCTTAATGTTTTGCATTTGCATCTGTTCTTTTATTAAGAAGGATTAAGTTCACCTTTTGTTTCAACTTAAGTTCATCCCTTACTTTCAACCACATTCATCTCCCTATTTTATAGTAAATTGATTAAAATTGGATCATGTGATTATCCATCATAGTCAGCCTAATCTTGAATAATGGGTACCATGGCACTATCCATGGTATGACTCTCATGGTACTTTTCACCCCTTTCACAAGATGGATTTCCATGATCATTTTCACCTACACCTCTTCACACCTAATCAACCTTCTTGTGCTTTTATTTTGTCCTTCATAAAGTTGAACCATTAAACCTATATAAGTGAGTCTATGTCAAGCAAAATTAAAAAGTCAAAATTCCTATCACTAGCAATCATGGCTCATTCCTAGCATTCATAGACTACTCCCTTGAAAGATAGCTATTGAAAATTCATTTAAAATTTCAAATGTAAGATGGACTATTCCCTTGAAGGATAACTATCAAAAATCATTGAACAAAGCAAATAAACTTAGACCATTCCCTTGAAGGATGGCTGAGTAAAACATTTATCAACAGCATAACAATTTCTTGGAAGCTTTATACATCGATTAGTTTCCCATATATAGTAACAAAGCAAAACAACCATTATCAAAATCATAAAAAAATAAAACTAATCTTGAAAGTGGTAATCATCTCTCAAGTAGTATAATAATGTGGAAACTAGATTCAACTTTCACAATTAGACTTCTTTCATTGATCAGTCTACACTTCACATGACATAAACTTGTTTATACTAACTCTTTGGACACCTATAGAAGAGGCATGCTAGTCTCACCATAAGGTTCTATTTTTACCCATCTCCCCTTTACTCAATATAAGCAAAGGATTTTTTAGCTTACTTAACATTATGTGGTCAAGACACCTTTTTAACCAACTAACGAACGCTAATATAAAGCATTCAAAGGGCTTATGTTCATTAATCCAATGTAGCTTTAGGTTTTTGTTTTAGTCTTTATCAAAGAAGAAGCATCATGCCCTCTTATTATCCTATCGTGACTAGTTGATATTTTCATTTATCTCTTGATTATATTCTTTGTTCCCCCATCTAGTGTTATTAATTAAACTACCTCATAAATTTTAGCTTAAAACAAATTAACAAGTATACCCATAACAAGCATAATAAGTCATATCATCCATAAGTGATTAAGACAATCAACCATTTTCCACCACATGTCTAAAATCTAAATAATGAAGTATATACTCATTAAAATTTAGCATGCCATAAACATAACTATCCTCCATAAATGTCATCTCATGCCTATTTAGGTTAGTCTACATCAATGTCTAACATCTATGAACATAAGCATAATCTATAAACAATATAACATCACATCATAAGCATTAAACATCAACACAAACCATAAGTCATAAACCATGAACATGAGCATAAACAATGATCATATATATGACTCGTGAGTCAAGTAGCATAATGTGCACAATCAAATTGACATGTCTCTCTCAAAACGTACATCTCATCGCATTGATACGTAGGCCAAAATCAAAATGATATATAATAATATATAAAATATTTGAGCTATATCATGCCCCAGGGGCACCACTATCTCCTAGAGCACTGTTAGATCCTGATACCTACCCACCTGATATACCTATTGACCCCCTAATTATACCTATTTTTCTAGCTATAGATATTGTTGACTGACTTAAAGTCACCACACTAGCATCACTTTCCAAGCTAGATCTATACTCACCCCATTGGGGCTCCTATGGACACTATGTCAAAATATTGTATCTCCTTTATTATAGCTAAATATCATGCAATGGAGATGATGGCGCACGCGGGTGAAACCAGGGGTGCGCGACCAGGCTAGGGCTGCCGAGCCTTGGCCTGTTTCCGTCTTGTTTTGGATTGCGTTTGGGTACTATTAAGGCACGTTCTGGTTGCTGGTGGACAGAGGGAGCACGGTGTAAGGGGAAAAGGGCGTAGGAAGTGACAGGAAGTGGTGGGAGGTAGGGCTGCTGTCTGCAAAAATGGATAAGAGCTTCAAGGAGGTGTTAGGGAAGCAAGCTCAGGGGAATGGCTCCAGGTTGGAACCCAAGATGAAAGAACTTGTAGATTCTGTGCATACAGTAGGTATGTCTGATAAAAATTCTACAGGAAGTTCAAAATTGAATAAGGTAAATGGATGCTTGGAGCGCTGCTCTGAGAGACCAAAACTTGTTATTCCCTATGAAATGATAGCTGAGGATGTGGAGTACTACTCCAAACACTCACTTTATTGCAAATTTCTGGGACTGAGAGTTTCCTTACCCTTCCTGGAGAGCTGGGCAAGATGAATTTGGGAGTCAGAGGGGGAGATGGAAATCTCTCTGCTGGAAAACAACTTTTTCATGATCACATTTGTCTGTGTTAATGATAGAAACAGGGTGTTTGAAGGAGGTCCTTATTTTTATAATCAGGTAGGTTTGTTTGTCAAACCATGGCATGCTGGATTCAACCTGACTGAAGAGCTACCGAACAGAGTACCGGTGTGGGTAAGACTTCCCAGAATGCCCATTGAATGCTGTAGGGAGGATGTGTTACAGCTGATTGCTTCTATGTTAGGAAAACCTGTTGGGTCTTCTTCTCAGACTCTAGGAAAGAAATTCATGACATTCGCCAAGATTTGTGTAGAAATTGATTTAAGCAAACCTATATCGGATGCGGTTGAGATGAGTGCAGGTGAATATTCATGGGTTTAGCAGCTTGATTATGAGATGCTCCCTTTCAGATGTAGATTGTGCCATGAGTATGGGCACCTGGTACGTGGATGCCCCAAGGCAAAGATGAATGATCAGCAACCTTCACGCCCTCCTCTTCATCAAACCACAGGAGTTGATAAAGGGAAAAAAATTGGAACGGAAGGAAGGATTCAGAGGGTTTTGTGCAAGTAAAGGCTAAAGGCAAGAATAGAGGACATAAAAGATCATGGATGGAGCGACAGGCTGAAGATTCAATCAACAAATTTGAGATTCTTGATTCATTGGGACAGCAGGAAATCTTTCCAGGGTTAATTAGTGAAGAGGCGGTGGGGGGAGAGGCCGAGGCGGCTGGTGCTACACCCATGGACCATGCATTGTTGACAACAGAAGCTGCTCTACCTATGATCCTGGATGGACAATTGGGGGAACAGCTATCCTTAGCAGCATATGCTAACTTGGGGCGGGTAGGGGAAGAGATGGATCCTCCAAAGCAGGCCGAGGTGGGAGAGATGGAGAAGAAAGGCAAGGCCCATCCGCACCTGGGAATTCAACAGAGGGAAGGGAAGAAGGGGTCAGCTGAAAAAAGCACCAAACCTGGCCGAAGGAAGGATATAGAAAGAATTAAGGTAATTGGGGAGAACTTAGTTGAGTCCGGGTCGGTGAAGACCATCGACTCCCACTTCATGTCTCCAGCAAAATGATTGTGCTCTCATGGAATGTGAGGGGCTTGAACAGCGGCCCCAGACAAAAAGTTGTTCGGGATTTGGTTAAGTGTCATAATCCGGATGTTCTCTTTCTACAGGAAACTAAGGTTTCGGTAGAAGTTATGCTGGGAATTGCGCCCAAGATGTGGAAACAGTGTTTGTGTCAATGCATAGGAGCTCAAGGATCGGCGGGGGGCGTGGTGTGCTTGTGGAATCCCCGCAAGATTCTTCTGGTTTCTTGGATTGCCTTCAAATCGTCTCTATCTATGGTGGCGCTTTGTGTGGAATCGGGGGAATATGTTCTTTTCACAAACATTTATGCTCCCATTGAGTACCTGGGTAAGCTTATGGAGTGGAATAATCTACAGATGGTCCGTAAAGATTTTCCATATGTGCCATGGATTTTGGCTGGAGACTTTAATGCCATCATGGATCTTTCAGAAAAAAGGGGAGGTACAGCAAGATTGGAGCCTTCGTCCCTTTTGCTTCGGGAGAAGATCACTGAACTCAACCTGGTGGATATAAAGCCTAGGAATGGCAGCTTCACGTGGAATAACAGGAGAATGGGGGTAAGCTGCATTGCTGAGCGCATAGATAGGTTCTTGACCTCATGTTATTGGATGAATGGTCAATGGTCCTTGAAGTTTGAGATTCTGGACTGGAGAGGCTCAGATCACTGGCCAATCAAGCTAAACATTTCCTCCAATGAGAGCCTTCGAAAGCCTTCATTCAAATTTCAACTTATGTGACTGAGGGACCTGAGTTTGTTCGAAAGGGTAGCTGATTGGTGGAGAATTGGAAGGCCGGCAGTTGGCACGGCAATGTTTGTTATGGTTAAGCGCCTTCAATTTGTAAAATATCAGCTCAAGAGATGGAATCGGCAGCACTTCAGCAATATTTTTCACAAAAAGAAAGAAGCGCAGGAAGAGCTGGATAGCATTACCAGAATAATTAGAGAGGAGGGGCTCAATGAACTCTTGATGCAGGAAGAATCCAGGGCAGTCCGGAAGGTGGAGGAATGGGAGCTTCGAGAGGAGATTTTTTGGAAACAGAAGGCCAGAGTTGATTGGTTACAGGAAGGGGACCGGAACACAGCTTTTTTCTTTAATACGGTGAAAGCTAGACAACATGGTAATATGATACCGACGCTGGTTTTGGACAGTGGAGAAAGGGTCTCCTCTACCAGAGAGATGTGCAACGCAGCGGCCCAGTATTTCTCGATGTTATTTACTAAGGAAGGTAGAAGCGCAGAGGATGTTGAGGAGCGGATACTTTCCTGCATCCCCAGTATTGTCTCTCAGGATATAAATGAGCAGCTGATGCGTACTACCAATATGGAGGAACTCCAGCGGGTTGTCTTCGGCATGAAGCAGGGTAAAGCGCCGGGCCCAAATGGTTTCCCCATTGAATTCTTCCAGGAATATTGGGAAATTGTCAAAGGGGATTTACTAGCTGTTGTCAATGAGTCCCAGAATAACAGACAAATGCTTAGAGCTATGAACTCTACGTTCTTGGCTCTTATTCCCAAGAGGGAAGGGGCTGACTGCCTTAATCAATTTTGGCCTATTTCACTTTGCAACGTGGTTTATAAAATCATTTCGAAATTGATTGCCGAAAGATTGAAAAAGTGGCTGAATGTGTTGATCTCTGAAGAACAAAGTGGTTTTGTGGAGGGGCACCAAATTCTGGATGGAATTGTGGTTGCTACAGAAGCCATTCACTCTATGTCAAAGTCACGGGAGAAAGCTATGTTTATGAAATTGGACATGTCCAAGGCTTACGATAGGGTCCGTTGGTCCTTTCTGTGGAAGATGCTGGCTGCCTATGGGTTTGCGGAGGAGTGGATTATGTGGGTTATGAGCTGTGTTAGCTCGACCTCTTTTTCGGTCTTGGTGAATGGAGAGCATTCCCACCTCTTTGGGGCGACGAGAGGATTAAGGCAGGGAGACCCGGTGTCTCCCTACTTATTCCTGATTCTGGCTGAGGGTCTTGGCCGACTGATCAGAAAAAACACCTCAGAGGGTGTTATTCAGGGATGGAGGTGGGGGGGGAATTGCCGGTCCTCTCCCATTTACAGTTTGTTGATGATGTGGCACTGACGGGCATGGCTACCTTGAGAGAGGCAGTGCTGGTTTTCGTAAAGGACTAGATGATTACCTGGCTACCACGGGACAGGTTGTCAACGAGGACAAGTCCTCCATCTTCTTTTTTAATACGCCTCAGGCTATTCAGAGAAGGGTGGTGAATATTCTTCGGTTCCAGATTGGCAGCCTTCTGGTGCTCTATCTTAGGATTTCAATCTCTACTGGGAGGCAAGTGAGAGATACTTGGAAGGGGATCATTGAAAAATTCAGAGCCAAGGTGAACCATTGGACTAACAGGTGGCTCTCCTTCGCTGGCCGGGTTCAATTGATCTAGTTTGTGGTGCAAGCGCTGCCTATTTACAGATGCATGCTTCAGGTGGCACTGACTGGTTTTGTCAATGAGCTGGATGGTATGGCTCGTCAGTTCCTTTGGGCCGGTAATTTGACTCTGTCAAAATGGAGCTTGGTTAGATGGGACGTTGTTTGCAGCCTGAAATGTTTTGGGGGGTTGGGTCTTCGGCAGTCTATTTTGACAGGTACGGCCCTAGCTGCCAAACTTTACTGGAGATGGTGTGTTGAGCAGGAGCGTGTGTGGGCTAGAATCCTCTCGCATAAGTACTTTTTTGGGGTCCCAGCAAAGGACATTCCCAGGTACAACTTGTCTGGAGCCGGTTCGATGATCTGGACAACTCTAAAGAAGGGAGCGGCCTTGATCAAAAAGGGTCTTTTTTGGATATGCAGAGATGGCAGGGAGGCACAGTTTTGGACTGATTCTTGGGATGGTTTTCCACCATTGATTACTCAACATCCCCACTTGAGTGATTTAGCACAGAATTTTAGGGAAGCCAAATGGAACAGAGTGAGCGATTACAAAGTCTTTTTTCAAAATGGTCAGGCGACGGAGGCGAGATGGCCGGCTCCTGGGGAGTGGCCTATTAATGGTGTGGACACTGATTGCATGGAGCTGGAGAGAATTTTGGAGGGGCGCAACTGTTGCGCCCTCAGAGGGAGTGACACGCTGGCTTGGGCACCCCATCCCAAGGGGAAATACACAGTTTCTTCCAGATATCAAGAGCTGGTGATTCAGCTGAGGGAGGATAGGGGTGAAGTTACTTGGTGGAAGAGAGTTTGGAGCCATTTTTCTTGGCCAAAATGTAATTGTTTCTCCTGGACTCTTGCCTGGAATCGGTGCTTGACTTGGGAGAATATTAAGCGGAGGGGCATTGCTGGACCGTCGAGATGCGTCCTGTGTATGGAGGTGGAAGAAGAGTCATCGCATTTATTTTTTTGGTGCTCCTTTACTAGTCAGCTTTGGCATGCCTGGTGGGATGCCTGGGGATGTGGTTGCCTTCATGTCTCCTCTTTGGTTGAGTTTTGGTCTAGATTGGATAGACCACCATCCGGTACTCAGTTTTTGTAGGAGGCATGGTACTCCAGACCTATCTTCCTTTTATGGCAGGTCTGGCTTGAGAGAAATCGAAGAATTTTTAGAGGGGAAAAACTGGCTCTCCAACAGGTATGGTGCAAGATTTTAGGCATGATCCAGGAGACTATCTCGGCTAAGAGTGAAATTACTCAGCCTTTACCGCAGGCCGATGCTGAGTTGGCTATGAGATTGGGGGTTCAGTATGGTTCTGTGAATCATACCCAGGTGAGGCAAAGAAATGGAGAGAAGCCGAAGATCCAAAGGCTAGGGAGATGGACGCCACCTCCTGATGGCTTTTTAAAAATTAACACGGATGGCTCGTCTCATGGCAATCCTGGCCCAGTTGGGATTGGTGGGGTTGGCAGAGACTCTTCGGGGGCCTTAGTCTTCCTCTTTTCGTCCCACCAGGGGGAACAGATGGTGAATAGAATGGAAGGATTGGCGGTGTTGTATGCTCTGAAAAGAGCCTATGGGCTTGGATGGCGCAAGGTTCATTACGAGGCCGATTCGCAGATCTTGATCAACATGCTTCAGGAACAGAAAGTGAATGACGTGAGCTGGCAACTGTCCTTGATTGTCCAGCAGATATTGCAAGTTAGTGATCTGATGGAGACGCTGGTTTGGGTGCATATCCCCAGGGAGTGGAACGCACCTATTGATTATTTGGCTAAATTCAGTTCTGGAGAAGGGAACGACATGTGTGTGGATGAGTGGGAAGGTCTGCCTAATGAGGCACGCCAACATTTGGGCCGACTTCTCACCAAGGATGCTGACGGAAGTGAGGAGTGAAGGGCGATGTTGTGTTGCTGGGCGTAAAGGGAGATGTTGTGTTTTGCATGGCTGTGCGCTGGCTTTGCTGGCTATGTCATTCCCTGCTGATTGTACTCTATTTTTTGTTGAATAAAATTTTTACCAGCTCTTTTAAAAAAATATATATATATCATGCAATGGATATCATGCTTGATGGCCCTATTTTTAATACATTTACTCCTCCTCTCTACCTTAGAGAGTCCCTCTCCTATGTAACCAAGGTGAGTAAAGACCGTGCCTAGTCCTTATCACTTATGAGAGTAGCAACCTGACCCTATAAGATAGCAACCTGACCCTATAAGGTGGCCACCTACCCTTGTAACAATGTAACATGTCCCTATGTAGTGGTTAATGTTGCTCTTGCCTATCTATAGGGTCATTCCCCTATGCTTGTGCCCTCTGGCCCCCTCTCTTAGCTGGTTCCACAGCCATCAGCCTCACACCGTTGTCATCCTAACTACAAAAGTAAAAGTAATAGTAAAAGTAAACAAAATGATTTTCACTTTTACTTTTTACCCACCAAGATTTCTAGGGTGTACCTTAACCATCAACAGTCAGGGAGACCGTCAATAGTCACCCTTGGGGATCTTGACCATCGATGGTCAAATGGCCCCACTTTTTTGCTCCTACCTTGAGAAATCCCTCTTTAAGTAAAATTAAAATAAACTTACCCACCCATAGAGACTATCTTCTCTACCCACCTTGACCACCTCATCATTGGTCCATTTTGGCCCAACTAACATGCATTTTAAGACACCTTTTACCTAGTCCTTTGACCGTAGTGACAACATTGCCATGTTGACCCTTTTTGAACTTGCAATACCCTACACTTACCTGACCCACTTATGTCTTCTTAGGATCACTTCCTACCTCAAATACCTACGATACTAAACATGTTTATGTTTTCACTGGGAGCACTTTTTGCCTTGGATACCCACTAAAACATAGACATCATCTAGAAAACTTGATAGGAATAACCTGATCAACTACGCCTAACATTATGGCCTGATTACCCCATCACTAATTCTTCTAACACTGACCTTTATATTTTCCAACTATAGTAACCTAGTCTATGCAGGATCTTGGTTATTGCACCTTTTTGTCATACTTTATGTGCTTCTTTATGCTTCAATTTCTAACTTATCACCCACCTTCATGATGTCCACCTTCGTCACCATCATCATCCACCTTATCAAACCTGCACTCACTTTTATTTTACCTCATCAACTCCTATTTTTAGGGGGAACATCTCCTCCCATACTTGGGGCAATCAAACCTTCGACTAGAAATCTATTTTTATTTTGTAGCTTATTAATTCAACATAATAAAAATGAGTGAGATGTAGACACAATAAATTTGCACAACATGATTTTGAATGTCATAATTCTTTTGGACTACCTTAGGACCCACTTGGGACTAATTCAATCCTTCGACCCCAAACCAAGCCTAACCCATAGTCAGTTTGACCAAACTAACTTAACCTAACTTTTACCCAAAATGACCCTTCACCCTTGATCTTCGATGGTCAAGATGATCATCGATGGTCACCTTGATCATCGATGGTCAGATGATCACTGATGGTCACCTTAATCATTGATGGTCACTTTAATCTACCTTATTTTTATAAAAATAACTTGTCTTAATCCAGTTACAAACCATTGCATAGATGAGTTAAAATTAGGAATCTTAGTTCATATCTTGTTGTAACTCTCTTTCCTTACGTATAAGAATAGAAGAATAAGAAGGTGAAATCCATATGCAATTGTTATCAAGATCTTGTGCATCTAGAGTTCCTTTATTTTATAGATCAATCATCATTAGCAATCTAGTGAATTAGCTACTATGTTAGAGAACCAACTTACCACCACAACTCTACCAAAGCACCAAGTACCATTACTCTATTAGAATAATGTTAGGATCCACCAATGAGCCAACCACCTCAAGCATTCACCTGATCAACATTATGCAAAATAATTACTTGATTTATATCATTCAATTAATTTATTTTATTTTCGCACTCAGCCTAGCATCAACCTATATTCCAAAACCTCACTTTATGACCCCATAAATCAGCTATTTAACAACCTAGATCCACACATAGTAACCATCAATGGTTGCCTCAACTATTGATGGTCTATCTAACCACCGATGGTCACCCTTACCATCGATGATCACCTTAACCACTGAAGTTCATCCCAATCACTGATGATCACTATGGCGGTAAATTCTAGCAAGTCGTTTCACCTACCTACTCTTTACTAAATCTAATTTTTTGTGTTCTTGCCTATTCATAGACCCCTACCTAATTTTTTTTAGTAGACTCGAGCCATCTAGCACTAATATTAATTATTTTATCACTATTTTAATCATTTCTAGTCTATTTCTTAACAAGCATTTCTTGTGTTCAATTTCAGTACCTTTTGATTATTAATGCAAGTTTTTTTTATTCTATTTATAAACTTAATTATTTAAAACATGTGGATTGACAGGCCTCAAAGAAGCTCTTGCTTCTAAGATCTAGCTATCGTTAGGCAATCCACTCAACTATATGTCTAACAATAAAATTTAATTTAGTGATTTCTTATTTACAAGTCATCCTCCCAAACTAAAGAGGTGTTCTTCTTAATCTTCTGATTTGATATACACACAATTAAACAAGTTTTTCAACCATACCCATACTTAGTTTCTCATTTTCCCTTTTTAAAATAATAAGCTAAAATTCATTGAAACAAGATATTCACTCTAAGTATCATCATATTTGAATCCATGAAGAGAACATACTTAAAATAGATTTTTGAACTCATGAAGGCCATTATAAGTTTAGGGTCATACCTTTTGGTCTCACAAATTCACCATAAACATTTTAGAGTTTGATGAATATTAATTTTGGGAAATTTTTGAGAAAATTTATGTTGGTATTTTTTATGACATCTTTGTGTATAGCAAAATTTAGAAAGAACATTTGAAGCATGTGAAATAAGGACTTTGGGTTTTATAACATTGTTAGTTTTATGCTAAACTTTAAAAATCTATTTTTGGCATCAGAGAGGTAAATTACTTATGTCATATTATTTCACATGGAGGCATAAAATTTCATCTTAAAAATATCCAATCCATGATGGAGTGGTAAGTGCCCAGGATGCTCAAGAACCTTCAGGTATTTATAAGGCTAACAGATTACTATCATAGGTTTGTCAAAAATTATGGTAATATCATAGCCCCACTCACATAATTTTTTAAGAAAGACTCCTAGTGGACTAAAATAGCTACTAAGGTGTTTGAACAGCTAAAAATGGCTATGTGCACCACTCTAGTTTTAGTTACCCTAGAATTTTTTTTAATATTTGTTGTTGAATGTGATTCATTAGGATACGACATAGGAGTTGTATTCATGCAATCAATCTAGCCACTTACATTTGATATTCTTCAATTGAAGGGAAAAATAGGCTCAAGCTAATCTATGAGAAAGATATAGTGGTTATTTTATATGTAGTCAAGCAATGGAGACCTTATCTAATCGATTGACACTTTCAACTAAAGACTAATCATGATAGCCTCAAAAAAATTTATAGAACAACAATTATCATCATAATAAAAATATAAATGGGTAGCTAAAATGTTAGGATATGATTTTGAAATAGTATATGAGAAAAGAAAAGATAATGTAATGGCAAATGCACTATCCAAGCAAGACGAACCAGTTGAGGCATTATTATGCACAATGACCATTTGGAAAGTAGATTGATTAGAGGAAATAAAATTAGAATGGGAGAATGATAAGGATACCAAAGATTTGATTCAGAATATTTAGCTTAGTTTTGTGGGGTATAAAATTTTTTTATGGAATGGGAACGCATGATGGTATAGAGATCGATTATACCTTTGTAAGCATTTTCTCCTCAAACATAAAATCCTTCGATAACTTCATGCATCTCCAATACATTGTCATTAAATATTTTTAAAAACATATCATATAATCAAGCAAAATTTGTTTTAGGAAGGACTCAAGGGGGATGTTTATAAATATGTGGTTGAACGTATGCTATGTCAATAGAACAAATATGAAACCATTAAGACCTTAAGTATTTTTAGCCTTTATCCATCTCTCACTAGAGTTGGGAGGAGGTTTCCATGGATTTCATTTTAGGGTTACTATAGTTTGAGGATAAAAATGTTATCATAGTAATTGTGGATCAACTCACCAATTATGCTCAATTTTTTACTTATCAAAACCATTTTTTGCTATTAAAATAGCTTCTACTTTTATCAATATAGTTCAAAAATTTCTTGGTACTCTAAATATTATTGTAAGTGATCGAGATCCCGTATTTATTAGTAATTTTTGAACTAAATTATTTGCATGTTTGGGTACCTAATTACTCATAGCTCATCCTATCATCCTTAATTTAATGGAAAAACAAAGGTTGTCAATAAATATATAGAAGGGTATCTTCATTCTTTTGTTTCTGATAAATAACATAAATGGGTTCATTGGTTGCCACTTGTCAAATGGTGGTATAACACTTATTTTCACACTTCTTTCAAAATGTCTCCCTTTATGACATTTTATGGGTATCACCCCCATCCATCACTTTATCCTTAATGGTCCATCTCAAGATATGATTTGTTTAGGAGCACATTCACCATCAATAGGAGGTACTCATTAGTTTACAAGAGAATTTAGAAATGGAACCAAAGAGAATAAAGTAGCAAGTGCATCAACATCATACTGAGCATTATTTTGACATAAATAATTGGGTCTTTATGCATTTGTATCCATATGATTAGATGTCTTTAAAGTAATAAAAAAAGGATAACAAGTTTTCCTCTAAGTATTATGGTTCTTATCAGATCTTGTATAAAATTGGTAGTGTAGCTTACAAGTTAGAATTTTCTATGTCCACTCACATACATCCAATATTCCATGTCTCTTTCCTGAAGAAGGTAATTAGACATAGAATTTCTACATAGATTGAGTTACTTGAATTAGATGACTAAGGTCAAGTCATTATGGAGCCTGAAGAGATCCTTTATATATGCACTATGAAACTATAAACTAGAGTGATTATGGAGTATTTAATCAAATAAAATATTTGTATTTTGAATATGCAACATGGGAGGATGAAGCAATCCTAAAACAACATCATAGTTTTATTCAATGTTGAGGACTATGTTGTTTTGAAGGGGAGGGTAATGCTATGCCCTTAACCTATGACATGTTTAGGGATATATGTGGCCTAATTATGGCATACATACCTCTTATATTATCATGTCACATCTCTTTATGTTATTACTAAGGTTAGCCTATAGAATAACTATGACTAAGTAGAATATATATAATAGGTAGTGGTTATTATTTGATCATCATATTATGAATTATGATCTCATTGAATTGTTTTGAGGTTGCCCCCTCTAAGTGGCTCAATTATATTTGCCAAGCATTCTACTCTTCGATCAATTACTATTGTGGATCTCCATATTTTGCTCTTATTTTTATGATATAATATTATATTGTGTGAACATCTAAGTAATTTCATTATAATACCAAGGTATGCATATATGATGTCATACCCAATCTAGGCATTCCAAACCCCCTCTAGCACATGCTAATCTCAAAACACACATCTAATTCAAGAAATTTAACTAGAAGAAATAAAATGTGCCTAGATGGAGAATAAATTATAGATTTTTTATTAATTCTTGCCTTATCTTCCCATATATTGAATGATCTAGGACATGTTACATTCTTCCAACATAGTTGCTACCAAGTATTCACCTTCTCCCCCAGCTTCTTTGCACTATGGCCTCTGTATGCAATCAAAAATGCATCATGTCTAAAAATCAATCCTAGTTCGAATAAGATAGAGCATATCTACACTTCTAATTAGGGATACACTTGTTAAGCAAGATCATGACCAATATGGAAATCCACTAGACGTGATTAGGGGATCACTTATCACAACACATCATGCTAGGAAGGGTTTCAAAGCTTACAGTCTAACACAATCACACAATAACCCTAATGGAGTCCTAAGAATTAAAACATTCACTCTATTCTAATAAAAAGAAAATAGATATAAGCTAGTGCACACTAAAGCTT
The DNA here is from genome assembly GCA_037957365.1 of Torreya grandis. Lineage (NCBI taxonomy): Eukaryota > Viridiplantae > Streptophyta > Pinopsida > Cupressales > Taxaceae > Torreya > Torreya grandis. The sequence goes on from JARHVA010010129.1 coordinate 74,996, forward strand.
GTGGCACAAATTGGGGGTTAGAAACAATAAAACATATATGTATAGAAAACTTCAATTAAATTAAGTATGATTAACACCCTAATACATAAAATATGAAAGATATTATTATTTGAGCCAACACTTATGCTACTCATATTTACTAAAAGAGAGGAGAACAAAGTTAGAATATACTTACTTGAATATGAATCTATCAAGACTCAATCTCTCCCATGGCCAAAGGGGATTTTCAAGAGGTTGTTGTGGTTTGTAAGGATCACTAAGAAAGGCCAAAGTATCTAAGACTTATCCACAAGATTAGATTCTCCAAATATGAAACCTAAGATAAGTTTATTCAAGTGGAAGTTTAGATTGTGAATAAGCATGAGTGAATAATAACTATATATTTCACATATCAATAATGATCGAAATAATCTTGTATATATAGGTAGATCTTGTCCTAAATCTTTTCAAGAACATTGGTCGTAAAGGGTCAACCTAATTGACCTAGTGTATTTTTGGGGACAATTCACTAGGTATGAGTTAGGTCAGTTAAAAGGATAACAAGCCAAGAAAGTGAGAAATACCCCTAAACTATATTGGGTGAACCCAGTCGACCCAGTACAGTTGACTATTCAAAAGGGAATTAAGATAATAAAAGGAGGAATGGAAAGAGGAAAAGACTATAGGAGTATCCAAGGGAGGAGAAATAACTTAGGGAATGGTTTTGGTAGCTAATTGGCTTGGTAAAAATGTGAAAATAAGGGACAAAAATATTATAAATCATTAAATGTCTACCCACCCCTTTCTTGGTACACCCCTTAGGGCATGTACTCAGAGAGATTGAGTCTCGATGCATTCCTACAAGATGTAAAGTATCATTATTTGATAAAAGATAAAAAATATTATGTGTGTATATATGCACCAATCAAATCTCATCACATGTCACTACAATGTTACAGGGGATGGTGCTTTGAGAAAGAACATAGTAACACACAATGATGATGCTAAAAAATGTTGCAGTATTTAAAGAAAAAATAACTGAAAGTAAATGACTAAAAAGTAAATAATTAAAAATTAAATAACTAAAAAGCAAATTTAATGTATACCTTGACTTACCTTTATCATTAAATGGTTTTCTATTATGTTCTTAGTTTTGATTATGTAGGGTGCAGATACTACTTTCGACAAACCCAAGCATACAAAATTAAAGAGCAAAAACAAAAAAATGTAAGAAAAACTAAGATAGTTGGTGTTATAAGGATAGCACGTACATGGAAAATTTGGTAAGTTGGGGTGACAAGTGCTATGTTAGACAAAATAATCAATTCAAACAACAAGACTAAATTGGGTAACCAAAAATCCAAGCCCACTAAAGACTGAAAAACTTGTTGATGCAGTGGATTGCACCTAAGGCAAGGAGGTTGAGCTCCTGCCTTCCACACACAATAATGGAAACTCCCCTCTCACCTGTGGGACTGGTGAATCTCGAGGGGAGAGTCTCTAGGTAAGGGCTAGCTCCCTTTGATGCATCTGATTTGTTCCAGTAAGTGCTAACATATATATATATAATGGAGGGGATGAAAAGGGAGAAAGATTGCAGGAAAACAAATCTACTCTAAAGGAGGTGATGCACCAAAATAAATTGACCTTCTCACACTCACACTTAAAATTAGACAAACACATACATACACTTCAAACTGGCAGAAAGACCAGGTTGCAAGAAACTTGGCAGGGAGGCTTTAATGGAAAATATAGAAAATAGAGATTCACCAAAGGTGCTGTGAAATGCACACTGTATAGTAATTTCTTATATTTCTACACTTCCAAATACAACTCTCCTTGTCAGCTATAAAAATGGCACCTTATAGACACCAAGTATGTTGGTGTTGAACCTATGGAAGCATCAAGAAGCAATGACTAAACACAAACTAACACTCAAACATACATAGAGATATCTAACTAGGATAGAGGTAAAAAATGCGTTTATTGATTCAAGTGAAAATTTGCTAGGGATACGCCTTAAAAATGTGGAAGATGATTTCTCAAATGAAAAGTCTCCAATATATAGAGGAAGAAAAGAGGCCTTTTGGCAGCTTTTTTACAAGTGACCCATGCACCTTTCAAGCATTGGGATGAGGAAACTATCTGAATCTAATGTTGTGTTGACTCCTGTCAGGATTTGAATTCATGAGCCACACCATTTGACTGCTCTCTAGTGCATTTTGAAGAAAACCAATCACGTCGACCACTGTTTGTGCCTCTTTGATGACCGCATGGTAGGCACTGTGTCAACCACTAAAATAACTTCTTGAATCAACACCTTCTTGCGTCACTTGGATCACTTCATCTGCTTCTGCATCATGGCCATTCTACTATCAGGATTGAATTTATGAGCCACACCATCTACCTACTCTTTGTTCTCTAGGCTCTTTGTATTTTTCCCTACCTTGTCTCTTTCTGGCTCTTTCGGCCCTCGGCCTATCTCTATGTGGGTCACTGCATTCCTTGGGCTCCTTTCATGGTTGGCACTTAGGCATTAAAAAAACAACATATTTTTTACTAGCTTAAAATTTATGTTTGCACACCCATCATCCTTGGACTCTCCTTCGGCTTCTTGCTTTACCCTTTTTGCTGAGAGCGCATCCGCACTTGACATGTGTCGTAGTCTGCTGCTTGGGCACTTAGAAGACACTTTATCTTGGTCTTTGTCATTGCCTTTCGGGCTCTTTGAAACTCTCTCTACCCTTCACAAAGGCTTTTGGTCTTTGAACTACCCTTCAGCTGTAGGGCATACCCTTGAACCAAGCCATTGAACCAACTCGTTGAACCAAAATTGGTTTAATGGTTCAATCCGTTCAATGGTTCAACCACTGCGCGTTGAGGCCAAGTGAACCAAGCTTAAAATTTGTCTGTTTGAACCACTTAAATCACTTGTTGAACCATTCACTTGAACAAATCCATTGAATCGAAGTGATCGAACCAAAGTGTTGAACCAAAGTCTTGAACTGAAGCCTTTGAACCAAAACGTTGAACCAACCCATTAAACCATTTCAACAGTTCAATGGTTCAAGTGACTATTGAGCTGAGGATGTTGAACTCTTTGTTAAACCAAGTGATGAACTTGAAGATTGAACCAAGGCCTAAAAATGAAGTGATGAACTTGAAACGATGAGCCAAGGCTTCAAACAAGGCTGATCGAACTGCTGATTAAACTAAACCATTGAACTACTGATTGAACCAAAGCTTGAAATGAAGCGATGGTTCAATGGTTCAAAGATGCCAACCTTCCTTGTGAATTTATTCAAATGAAAATCTAAAGAAGCTTTGTAAAAACTTGCCCCTTTCGCCTGGTTCTTCAACTATCAAAAGAAAACCTGTAGAGTTCGTAGAAAACCAAGATCTGTAGAGTCTATAAAAATCACTAGATTCATGCAAAATTAAAAAAAGGATTGGCCCAAAATACCAAGGGAAGAAGGTGACTGATTTTTGGCCTATTGGGCAAAAAATGGTCAACAAATTGGTGACTCCCAAGAGAAGCATGCCTGCTATGCTTAGAAGCCATTTACCTTAAAAATCCATTGGGCACGGGGTCAGACTATAACTTAAAGATCAGCAGTAGCTCTGATAAATTCTAGAATCAATCACAAAGACTCACCTCAAAAGGAAAAGAAAACACACACAAAGCTAAGAAAACTACTTGTGCAAATAGCACTTAGGGGAAATAGGGAAATAAAACTGAAAGCAACCTACTATATACAGCTAACCATGAAAATTTGCCTCCCTCCTGGGTCAAAGGGAAAGCTTCTTAAGTCACCTTCCTAGCAAGAAGACTTATGGTGGTAGACAAATGGCTAAAAGAAAAGGAGATTTGGTGACCTGCTCCTCTTGCCTATCACCTTGCTTGGCTTGTATTTGAGTCGAGATTCAAACATGCTTCCAATGTATACGTACTCTATTTGTTCTTAGAAGCTTTCCTCCTATTGGTTCTTCAGGATGGTGTATCTCATTAAGAATTCAATTACTGTTGGCTCATTACCATAAGTCCCTTGATACACACCCTAAACTGGCTTGCTCTCTTCTGCCTCATGCTTGGGTTCCATGGTATGACCATCCTCCTTGATAATTTCAAAGAAAGTATCTTCAGATTCAGCAACCTCTTGAAGGGATAAATTTGAAAGCCTGCAACCCCCTTACAAACATGTTTGAACTCCAATGCTGCCTTTTCCAATCTTAACCAGCTCATAGCCTCCTTGAAGAATAGTGCAGCCTACCTCAATGACTTCAAAAGAATCATTCAAAACATGAAGAGGTTGCCCATGCTCCTCCATGTCACTTAAGGTGATCTCCTCCTCATTCATACTCCTGAAGTCTCCCTGGTCAGCCATAAACTGAGCATAATCCATATCAGGCAAGGCCTGATAGCTTTCTTGGAGGTGTATGGATGGAGTGCATTCAGACATGGAATATGCTATTTGGTTTGAAATGTACATCACATGTTCACTGAGGAAACCTGCTCTGGACTCCAATTCTACAATCTACCTATCCATATCGTCCTAGAAAAGCCTTTCCTAGAAGTCACAATCATCATCAGGAGCAGGAGCAGCACCATCTTCTTCAAGGTTTTGAGCAGAACCTTTCTCTTCCTCTTCCTTTCTACCCCAAGATTCCACTGTTTGCTTCTAACTCATGATCTTGGGATTAGAATCTTGCTCTTGTGAGCAGGCAGCAACTTTATCCTCTTCAAGGTCCTGAGCTGGTTCATGATGTTGCTTCTTCCAGCTCAGAATTTAGAGATCATGTTGATAGACTTGAGGAGGTTGGGGAAGATTTGGGAGGGTCTACTCATACATAAGAAGATTTGTCTGAAAAGAGGCATGTTAAAAATCTAGGTGCACAGGATTGAAGGTAGGATCGATTGATGCATTGGATGAGTCAGAATGAGCAAGTGCCATCTAATAGAAAGGATTTGGCACACAAGAGGGGGGTTTCTTCAGAACAGGAGGGGGTAGACCCTGGGCCAAAATTTCTTGGTCTTTGTCCCTCCACTTTACCAACACTTCATCAATATTGAAATTACCTTATGGATTGGTAAAAGGGGTGCTTTTTGGCATCGGCTCCTCTACAAGGTCTGAAAGCTCCATCTCTCTTTTGCCTAGCAGTCTCATCCTTTTTTCTAATTCCTTAATCTACTTGGTTAAATCATCCTCATTTTGTACCTCTTAGAGCTCGTGGGAGTCATCATAGAGATGGGGAGTGCATGAAGATTTCCATGAAATGCAAGGAGCTTCCTGAAGAAGGGTGGGAGGGACTTGAAAAGGACTAACCTCATTTTGTACCTCACACTCTTGGATAATGTCTTTCTCTTCCTTGTTATTCCATGACTCAACCACTTTATTCTAGCTCAAGCAATTCAGATTGGGCATCTCCTTTGGGGGTGATGGGGCCATAATGTGAGAGGGTAGTGAAGATTTAGATTCCACTTCCCTCATTGCCAATATGGACTGTTGCATCTGAAGGTTTGCCAATTCGATCTATCTATCAAGATTAGCCTTAAACACAAGATTTGTTGTTTCAGAACTCTCCTCAACATGATTGGGGAAAGGACTTTGATAGGCTTGACTTGGCTTATAAGCAGGGGCTATATATGATTGATATGACACTTGGGGTAGTGAGTACGTAGGTTGATAGACTTGGTAAGGCTTCCTCTCATAAATACTCAACTTCTCCTCCAAATATGCAATCAAACCACTCACATTGAGCATCTCATTTATAAGCTTGTGCCAATTGGCTCTTTCAATAGGAGCCCATTCCTTCTTAAACTGATCCAATGCATTCCTCACTTGATGGATGATATGATCAAGAATTTCTTGGCCACATCCCCTTCTGGTGTCAAGATCTATTACATACTTTTCATATCCCAGTAGTGCTCATTTGAAGGTAGAAATGGGTTGATTGGCAAAGAGACTGGGTTGAGTAGGAGAAGTGACATATTGAGAAGACTGGGCATAAGGTTGATATAGCTTATGGTAGGGTTGAGACTAGACATATTAAACCTGATAAGGATCAACATAAGGCTGGTAAGGATCATAGCCATGTTGGCCAAGGAAAATAGGGTCCATGGCTCTGAATGATGGGGGTATACATACCAGAATATTATTTCTTGATGGTATGATACCAGAATTACTTAACTAGTTGATTTAACTCAGAGTCACCATTGGTGTTTGATGTGAAAGCCTCCAAAGGCTGATTGGTCAAAGAACACACCAAAATTATTCAACTCTGTGGACACAACTTGTCCTAGTTGGTCTCACCGGGCATGCCAAAAACTATTGATGCAGTGGATTACACCCAGGGCAAGGAGGCTGAGCTCCTGCCTTCCACACGCAACAATGGAAACTCCCCTATCACCTGTGGGACTGGAAAAGTTAGAGGGGAGAGTCTCTAGGTAAGGGCTAGCTACCTTTGATGCATCTGATTTGTTCCAGTAAGTGCTATCATATATATATAGATATATAATGGGGGGGATGAAAAGGGAGAAAGATTGCAGGAAAATAAATCTACTCTAAAGGATGTGATGCACCAAAATAAACTGACCTTCTCACACTCACACTTAAAATCAGACAAACACATACATACACTTCAAACTGGAAGAAGGACCAGGCTGCAAGAAACTTGGCAGGGAGGCTTTAATGGAAAATATAGAAAATAGAGATTCACCAAAGGTGCTGTGAAATGCACACTGTATAGTAATTTCTTATATTTTTGCACTTCCAAATATAGCTCTCCTTGTCAGCTACAGAAATGGCACCTTATAGACACCAGGTATGTTGGTGTTGAACCTATGGAAGCATCAAGAAGTAATGACTAAACACAAACTAACAGTCAAACATACACAGAGATATCTAACCAGGATAGAGGTAAAAAATGCATTTATTGATTTAGGTGAAATTTTTCCAGGGCTACACCTTACAAATGTGGAAGATGATTCTCAAATGACAAGTCTCCAATATATAGAAGAAGAAAGGAGGCCTTTTGGCACCCTTTTTACAAGTGACCCATGCGCCTTACGAGCATTGGGAAGAGCAGACCGCTTTACCATAAATGTTGTGTCGACCCTGGCTCTGACTTTAGGTGTTTTTTGACACAGGCTGTGTTGTTTCCCCATTAACTGAGATTGCTCCTTGAATGCACCTACGTGATTTATCTGCTCATAAATGTGAAATGAAGAAAAATAGGTCGCATGGTTGGTCATTCGTGCCTTCTAATGGTCAATTCATAGACACTGTTTCACCTGTTGGAGTAACTTCTTGAATTGGCACCTCCCTTCACCACTTGGACTATTTTCCTACTCCATGCTCTTGGCACTTTTTTATTTTCCCTGCCTTGGCTCTTCTGGCTCCTTTGGCCCTCGGGGCTATCTCTGGGCAGGTCGCTCCATTACTTGGGCTCCTTTTATGGTTGGCGCTTGGGTATTTAAAAAACTAATGGCTTTTTCACTGGATTAAATTTGATGTTCACATACCCATCATCACTTGAAAACCAACAACTAGTTCACCCTCTTAAAGTTGACGACTTCCAGGACATCATCGTCCTTGGCTATTTCCTTTGAGTTTTCCTGCTTAGCACCTTCCCAAAGGGAAGGTGACCCTTTGGCCTTTGGAAAGTGCCCCTTTATTTGGCCAAGAGTCCCCTACAAGGGCATCTACCCTTCGAGGTCCTTCAGCTCTTTGGCGGGTCTTTGCATTATTTCCCTGGGCTTTTTTGCTTTGGGCCCTTTTCCTGTGGACAAAAACTTTATGGGAATTGACCGCTTCCAAATTTTTGCAGACTTTCCTCCTTTGTAGTTTCCTTGAAGTGCCTTTTCCCTCCACAAGGGCTTATTAAACCTAGACTGTCTTCCACAAGGGCTCCTACCCTTTAGCTTTAGGGGGCACCTCATTGAACCGACCCTTTAAACCAATCACATTGAACCAAAGCGTTGAACCGGTTCAACGGTTCAATGCTACACACCACACTGATTGGATCAAAGGTAGTTGAACCATTTACTTTGAACCACTTGCTTTAAACTACTTGCTTGAACCAATCCATTGAACCGTTTGATTAAACCAGTTCAATGCTACGTACTAATCATGATTGAACCAAGCCTTTGAACTTTCCTTGTTCGCTTCTACCGTTGAACCTGCACATTGAACTGGAGGCATTGAACCAAAGCGTTGAACCGAAGCATTGAACCAAAACGTTAAACTACCAATTATACCAAGGCTGTGAACTGAAGCAATGGTTCAATGGCTCAAAGATGTCAACCTTCCTTTCAAATTTTCTTTAGATGAAGGCCCAAAAGAGCCTTGCCAAGGATTTCACCTGCTGAGTCCGTAGAAAACCAAGCTCTGCAGAGTCCATAGAAATGGACCTATAGAGTCTGTAGAAATCACCAAATTCATGTAAAATAAAAAAAGAATTGGCTTAGAATTAGCAGGGGAAGAAGGTGACCAATTTTTGGCTTGTTGGGAAAAAAATGGTCAACAAAACTCAAACAAGTTATCCTAAAGTAAGAAAGAAAAACTCACCAAGTCAAACTAAGGATAAATGTCAAACAAGATGGTAAAGTAAACTAAAATAAATAGGTAAAAGACTAAACAAAAAGGTAAAACAATATTAATGAGTGAGCAATAACAATCTACATCTCACCCAATAATGGAAAAAAGATGCATAAAAAGGAAAAACAACATTGATGAGTGAGAAGTAACAAGCCAATCTCACTCAACAATGGAAAATAGGTACAAAATCAAGTGTTTGTAATAGCGAGACAATAAAATAGTGATAAATGATTTAAAAAAAAGTAAAGCAAGTCTACAAATGTAATTCATGGTGTAAGGAAATTAATCCATAGTTGCTCAAATGTGTTGTTTTGCTCTAAGGGTAGATAAAATTGAAACAAAGTAGTGCTAGCATTCTTTTAAGAGGTGAAGAAGAAGGAATTAAAGAAGAAGGGAAAATAGATTTGGAATCACAATTTTTTTATCAAATGGGGAAAATGAAATGGGTGGAGGAGAGAATGAAGAAAAAACCAAGGTATAAAAACTCTTTATCGAAGTCAAGACACTCAAATTAGGTTTGTCAAAGTGAGAGGACTTTAGACCTTAAGGATTATGAAGAACTTCTCTTAGCCACACAAGTCTTAGGTCAACAAATGGAGTATATAGATCATCCCATGAAGGCTAAATACATGAAAATTAAAATATACCTACATCCCCACGATGTGTTCCCCATTCTTCAAGACCCCTTATAAACTTGTCAATCTACTGTGAAGATTGGGTACTTTCATGAGAAAGTAAGTATCATCATAGAGTTTTTTGAAATCCCCTATTCTAAACTACTAGCCTACCACACCCCAAAGGACCTCAGCTCTATGTGAGGCCAACTGTGGAGTTTGAGCTTCTATTGGAGATAGGAGATGTGCTTGGAATCATGTCTTTTGATATGATTTTGAATTTTGAGATTTGTATGTTGCCTTTTAGATATTATTGCCTTTTATTTCAAATGATTTAGCTTTTAACTTTTTTGATGGTCTTTTCTATTCCTCTTCCAAATGAATTTGAAAAATCAAACATGGGTGCTAAAGATGACTTTCATTTGAATACTTGGAACAAGGTTTCTAAGAGAGAGAAACATCAAAGAGCATGGAGTCTAAGAGTCTCATAAATCTGAGTGAAATGAAAGTGTTATCTTGACTTTGACCTTGTTTAATCCAATGTGAAGATGAAAGAAAGGGGAAATCAAGAGGAGTGACACATGGAATAATTTGAATTACTTCAAATCATAAAAAATGTGACAAAGGGAAAAAAAATATAAAATGATAGTAAAGTATGATTACTTATCATGAGAATGAGGTAAATGGAGGAAAACATGCTAACATAAATTGTTTTTGCAAATTTCATCGATCAAAAGAAGCAAAAGCTAAAGTTTGAGAACAGGAATGTAAAAGATGAAAAGATGATAATTTTATGAGGGTCAAGTCCTATCCATGGTCTTACACTACAACTACATAAAATAAGAAAAAGATAAAGTTAAGATATGGTAATTTTGTGAGGAATGTCAGGTCCTATCCACGGTCTTACAAAGTAACTCACAAAAAAAAACCCAAGGTATGCCAAAAAAATATTAGCAAGTAACAACATTAAAGAATAAAAATAGATAAATTATGGTGGTTTTTTTAAGAATGTCGGGTCCTATCTATGGTCTTACAAAGCAAATCACAAAATAAAAACCCAAAGGATGCAAACAATAAGAGAAAATACAAGAAGATAAAGAAGACTATGGTACATCAAGAAACCATAAGACCAAAAGGGAGGACTAAAGGTTTGTGAAAAAGAGAAATGCTACAGAGGGAGAGATCCATGCTTAGGTAACCTATAAAAACTCTTAGATAGATATAGATAGAAAATATAACAAGAAGTAAATGTTTAGATAAAGTACTTTTTAAGGAATTGAGTGTTGGTAGACTCTTTGAAAACATAGCCTTCATTTGTTTGAAGATGGTAAGTGTTTGGATCAAGAATGTCTTTAACTAAATATGGGCCCCACTATTTTTGGGCATATTTAGCTTCTTTGTCATGGGTGTAGTCTAATTTAAGGACAAGATCACCAACATTAAAAGTGGAGATTTTATCACGTTTGTTATGTTGTTTGATTATGCAAGCTTTTTATTGACGGTTATGTTATAAGACAGAAAGATGATGTTCATCAAGAAGATCAAGGGCATGAAAGTGAGATTCACACAATTATTAATTGAGAATAATGCCATGAAGATATATATGAAGAGAGGGAAGCTCAAATTCTAAAAGAAGAACCAACTCAGAACCATAGATTAAAAAAAATGGAGTTGCCCTAGTGGTAGTGCATATGATAGTTTAATAGGCCCAAAGTTGAGGGTAAATATGAATATGGCAATCCATGTAGATTTCACAAATTATTTTTTGAAGGATTTTGTTGAGAATTTTATTTGTGACCTTATCATGACCATTGCATTGTGAATGATAAGGCATGAAAAAATTGTGATTGATCTTGAATTTATTGCAAAATTGTTTACCATGTTTAATTTTTAAATTACCACCATTGTTAGAAATGATGGTATGGGGAATGCCAAAGCAAAAAATAATTTGGTTAAGATTAAATTTGGAAATTTTAAAACTAGTGACATTAATGAGGGGCATGGATTAGACCCACTTGATAAAATATTTAGTAGCGATGATGATAAAGACATGACCATCTTAGGAGCGAGGAAGTTTACCAATGAGATCGAATCCCCATGTGGAAAATGGCTAAGGAGATTTGATAGTTTGAAGTTCGGTAAGAGGTAAATGGATAACATCATCATGAAGATGACAAGGAGTACATTTTTTAGCATATTTAATTACATCTTTTTCAAGAGTAGGCCAAAAGTAACTCATACATAGGAATTTATGTGTTGTAGCATGTCCACTGCAGTGACAACCACAAATGCCTCCATGTGCTTATTTAAGAAGAGGATGAACCTCATCTTGCATAACAAAGTGGAATAAGATACCTTCAGCATTATGATAATAAAGGATGTTATGTTGAAATACATACTTGAAATCTTTTTTATGAATGTGTGTATTTTTATGAGAGTCTAAATTAGAAGGATAAGTTTGGTGTTCTAAAACTTGAATGATGTCTTTATACTAAGGGCTTTGTCAAATGGTAACAGCATCAATATGATAGATAAGAAAATCTTGTGGTTGAATTGAAGATGGAGATTTTCTTATTTGTATAAGAAAAGAGGGATTGAAAATAACTTGATGAGGATGAAAGAGAGAAGCTGAAAAGGCAAGAGAACCAGTAATGAAATTTTGATCTCTAAAAATAGGCTCAATGGTAAAAAAGATAAAATCCTTAGCAAGAGTGGCTGCAATTTGATGATAGGTGATAAGGTTCTCACTTTTGCATTGATAATCACCACTAACTTGATGGAAAATAGGTTGAGAAACATCTAAAGCATGAAGGTATAGAATGTACAAATCAAGAGAAGCTCTCATTCCTAAGATAACAGCTTCATACTCAACCATATTATTGGTGATGTTAAAGGTGAAGTGGAATGATAAAGGAATGATTTTGCTAAGAGGACTCATGAGAATGTAACCTACCCCAACTCCTTGACAGAATTTAGAACCATCAAAGTGGAGGGTCCAAGTATCCTCATGAAATTCAACATTGATTTTAGGAAGCTCCTCTATAACTAGTTTTAATTTAGTAGTATCGAAGGGAGTGAAAGATTCTTCAAGTTGATTGGCTTCAATATCAATAGTAAAGTTATGAAAATAATCTTTAATAGAGATTGCTTGATTAAGACCTTGAATGTAAAGGATATTGTCACCTGGAAGGGAAAAAAAGTGGTTAGAATGGGACCTGTAACAAGTTGGTCATCTATGACTTGTCCTTTAATATATTTTTGAGTGACGATGCAAAGATTGACTTTCATAAGGAGGACTATCTATATGTCAATTCTTTCTCTAGGAAGAAAGGCTTTAGAGAAGAAATGATGAAGGGGGTCAGAATGAACAATAACATAAGTAGTTTGATAAAGCATATAGTGACAAAGCTTTTCAACCGTAAAATAGATGGTGAGTCAATCATGCTCAATTTTAGCATAACTTGTTTCATAGTCAATAAGGCCTCAGTTAATATAGTAGATAGCATACTCTCTTCCCATATCATCTTGTTAGGTAAGCATTATCCCAATTGAAATAGGTGTGGAATAAGTATATATAATCAAAGGTTTATTATTGAAAGGAGGATGAAGTGTAGGTGGATGAAGCAATGACTCTTTCATGTTATCAAAGGATTTTTGACATGGATCCATCCATTTTAAAATAATACTTTTCTTGAGAAGGGAATTGATAGAGTGAATTCGACATGCCATTTCAGAGATGAATCATCTAATTTTTCTAAGCTTACCTAAATAAGTATGAATGTCGAGAATATAATAAGGAATGGATATATTAATGATAGCACTAATTTTATCAAGATCAATGCCAATGCCATCGAGAGAGACTAAAAATCCTAGAAATTTACTAGATGTGACTCCAAAGACACATTTATAAGGATTAAGTCTAACTTTATATTTAAGGAGATGGTCAAAGATGATAGAAAGATTGGAGAGATTATTATTACAATGTTTAGATTTATCAATAAGATCATCCACATAGGTTTCAACAATTTTGTGAATAGGATCATGAAAGATATGAGCCATTGCACATTGGTAAGTAGCTCCAGTATTTTTGAGACTGAAGGGTATTTTGACATAGTAACAAGTGCCATATTATTTGGTGATAGTAGTATAATGTTAGTCTTTAGGAGTGATATGAATCTGATTGTATCTCAAGAAACCATCTATAAGAGATAACATTTTAGAACCAATTTTGGAATCAATGATGGCATCTATTGAAGGTAAAGGGAAGTTATCCTAGGGGAAGTTTTTCTTGGGACAAGTAAGATTAAGATTACATAAATAAATACAAATGTGAGTGACCATTGTGACTTTCTTCCAAATGAGAATAATGTTGGAAACCCATTCAGAATAATCCACTCGTTTGATAAATTTAGCATTGAGTGATTTAATGATTTACTTATGACATAAGGTTGAAACTTCAGGTGAAAATTTTTGTTGTTTTTGCTACACAAGCTTGGCATCAGGATAAGTAATGATATTATGCACCATGATGTTAGGTTCAATGTCAGGCATGTCCTTGTAGGACCAGTTGAAAGCCTCATGATATTTTTCAAATAATAAGCTAAATTATCATGTTTAGTAGGTGAAATCTCTTGAGAGACTGTAATCGATTAAGGATAAGATAAAGTACCATATTTGATGTGAGTAGTTTCTTCGATAAGCATGGCATTACCATCTTGAAAGTGGTATGGTGCATTAGGAAAGGCTAAAATTGGATTTGTTTTAGGATCAATGCTAGAAACAAAGTTATTGAAATAAGGAGTTTTAGTTTTAAAGTTTACAAGTTTATGATGTTGTCGAGGAAGTTGACATTACCAGACATGAAGTAACTCAAGGATAGCTTCATTTGCAGGTAAGGTAGGAAGAGGACCATAATATTTAACATCTAATTCAGGATCAAGAATTTCATTTCCATGGCTATCATATTCATAATGAATCTAATGGACATTGGTTGCCTTGGCATCAAGTGTAATTTTAAGAGTAGGATAAGTAGATGGAATAAAAAAGTTGGAATATTGGTAGATTCGATGATGTGAGAAGGATATGATGAAATGATTGGATCCAAAGGTTTAAGAACTTTTATATATTCAAAAGCCATAATTTATTACACCCAAGGAGTATTAATAAGAGTAGGATTGATTGGAGGCACATGACCTTTAAGATTGAAGGTACAATCCACAAAAATAGTATGCACATCCCAATTAAAACCATGTATTTGGGCTAAAATTTTTTGGTAATGCTAGACATCCAAGTCTCTAGATTGAGCTTGGGCCATGATATAGTTATCATCATATGTTGGAAAAATCATACAAGCTTGAGAATCAAGAGGTGTTTTAGAAGGTAAATTTCTAATATTGTTGAATGTATGAGGAGACATGATGAGAGGATCTTGAAATAATTTATCCACTCCAAAATCATTGCAAGTGAAGGCATATTCTAGTAAAGAAGGCTCCTGAGCATTGCATGGAGGGGGAAATTTGGTAATCTCATCAATAAGAGGAATGGTACATTCTCTTGGTAATAGAGAAGGAGGAAGCCATTGTGAAATATATGGAGGTAACTTGGTAGTATTACAAGTGTGTTGCAATTCATTAGGCTCATCATCATCAGAATCCACAAGAATAACTTATAAATTAGGACTCATGTTGATGAACTTGGGTAAAAGAGCACTGTTAATATTAAGATTTGTAAGAATATGATATTGAGGTTTAGTATTAGGAAGTTGAATTCTCCATAGATTGGGATCGACTTCATGTTTGTACCATTTTCCATTATGTAATAATTTAATACATTGACTACCAAAAGAAGTAATGGCTCTCATTAGATGAGTCCATGGATGACCAAGAAGGATATTGTAAGATAAAAGAAGATTAAGGACCATAAGCTTGGTTTAAATGGTCTTAGGTCCTATCATTAATGGAATCCAAATACAACCAAGTGGTTTTTTATTAGTCTTGTCAAAACCATGGCAAGTAAGATGAGTTTGCTTGAGATGATATTTATTATAACCAAGTTGTTGTATAAGCCACAAGGATGTCACATTAATACTAGAGCCTTCATCAACTAAGACTTTTTAGATAAGAGTGTGATTAATGGCTATTTTAATAAAGAGTGGTGGATCATCAGCATAAAAAGTAATTTCATAATGAATCATGTCCTCTTCAAGAAACTCAATAGAAGGCTTGGAAGAAGGACACGAGGTTTCAATGGTATTGACATTAGTAGGTTGAGAATCAATAAACGGTGGTTATTCATGTATGGAGGATGGATCTTCGATTTCTTGAACTTGTTGCATAAGTAATTTACGTTGATAGGATGAAGTGCGAACCAACTCCATAACAGGAATCTTACAAAGCATAGAGTTGATTTCTTCAAAAAAAATCCAATGAGATTTAGAAGAACCAGCATGAGGTTTAGAAGGTAAAGTATTTTTGGAAGGTATAGATGTGGTTGGAGGATTGAAAGGAGGAAGTTGTTCCTCAGGTACTTTTGAATCAACATTAGAGGTGGTAGTATCTTTAAGAATTTATTCTTCTAAATATGGCCTTTAAGCTTTATAATAGAATCTTTATGAGTTAGTTTACGATGATAATTGACCTTGGCAGTGTTAACATATTGAGAATTGTTATAATATTAGTTGTAATCAATATCAATGACACAAACATCCTTGACATTTGCTAGAATATTAGAATAGTATTTTTGGTTATTAGAGGTACAAGCTTTGAAAGTTTGCCTATTATGGGAAGCAGTAGTGTATTCTTGACAATGAAGATTAATCATATATTCATGATTGAATGAATCACCAAGCATATAGGAGACCAAAAATTTAATGAGCCCTCTACAAGATCCATGAGAACCCCCAATGTCAGCATGGAACTAGCAAAATAGATTAGGGTCATACCACTTCGGAGGAGCATTGGGATAAATGAAAGGTTTTGAGGGCAATAAAAATTATTTCATTTGTTGAAGTGAAAGAGGTGTATGGGAAGGTAAAGGAAGATCATTTTTGCAACTCCTTATTTGGGTGGTAGAGAATTGCTAGTGATAGCATTAGATGTTTGGAAAGATCTATTAATAAATTAAGGATTAGGTTAAAATTGTTTTATAAGAAATTCTTGATGTTTAGCTTGATCAAGAGCTTCAGTAAGTGTTTGGGGAGAAAAGGTTTGAACCTTTAATTGGAGAGTAGGAGTTAAAGCCATGATAAAGAGTTTGAATAAGTTATCATTAGTCATATTATGGTCAGCTTTATGAACTAAAGATTTCAATCTTTTGATAAAGTCATGAGTTGATTCAATTGGATATTACTTAGCATTAATGAAGTGGCTAAGATAATTTTTAGGAAGATCATTGTGTTGAAACTCTTTAATCAAAGGAATAACCAAATCTTCAAGTTGCCAAATAGAATGTTGGGGAAGTTGATTATATCATTCTAATACATCACTAGTAAAAGTTTTGACTAAGATTTTAGTAGTGGCAAAGGTATTAGTTTGGATCCACTCTTTGTAAAGATTGTCAAAGGCTTTAAGAAATGAGGCAAGGTATTTAGTACCATCATATTTGATAGTTGGAGATATGTTGCCAATATCAATAAAAATAATGAAGGGAGCTAAAGGCTCATTTTAAATGGTTTGAAGCATCTTGTTATTCATTATGGGTTGAGGAATAACATTACCTAAGGCATCCCTAATAGGTGGAGGAATATAATTAGGATTAGCTTGAGGATGAATAGTTGGAGGTTGATTAACCACATTGGTTAGATGTTGTTGAAGTTGCATCATTTGGTTGGTATTAGAATTTTGCATAATGTTCATTTATTGAATAATTTGGGCTAAAAGTTGGGTTGTATCAGGAGGTGGGTTGGTGTTTGTAGGAGCACTCCCCTAATAGGTATTAGGGAGAGGATTGGAAGAGGGATTACTAGTGTGATTGTTAAGTAAAATTGTATCAATCACTCCCACATTAGTTTGAATATTTTGAGAAGTTTCTTGGTAAGTATATAAAGAATCATATCCATCAACTTCATCTTGAGGTGTTATTTGCACCGCGTTACAATTCATATATGGATGAGAAGAGGTGACTCAAGAGTGTTGGTGCTCTTGGGAAGAAAAGAGAGGGAGAAATGAACATCCTATATAGTATCTAAATGGATTCAAGCTATGCAAGAATATTTTGATAGGAGACATCATTTTGACTGAAGAGAGATGAACAAAATGCAAAATTAGAAAGACAAGGAATTAAATTGATGAACAAGAAAATTAGAATATAGTACAGGGTCAAATAGGTCAACCAAGCCTAAAAAATAGAACTTATAAATCAACTAGATCAATCTAGTACAGTGAACAAAGCTAGGAAAAAGATGGAAAAGGAGTTGCAAACTGTACAGCGTCAACTAGGTCAATCCAATATAGTGAACAGGGGCTAAAAAAGATATTGGTTCGATCCAATATAGTAGATAGGTAGAAAGAGAAATATGATAACAATTTATAAGCTAAAATAAGATAATTTTTATAGATAATCTAGGAAAGAAATAGCTAAAAAGAAACAGTCAATTGGATCAACGTTGACCAATCTAATTGAGGTACACAAAACAAAACCTTGCACTAACACTAGATAATGTAATTTTTTACACACACAATTGAGCAAAGAGCAAGCAATAAACTTTAAAAGTAAAGAACTAACTAATTGGTCAACCTAATTGTTAATTAGATTATTAAGAAATAATTTTTAATGTGATTGGAAGTTGGATATAAGTAAGGTACTAGATAGCAATATAAGGATGGTTTCAAGTAGTTTACACTGAAAGGAACTATCATGGTAATGATACATAGTTGGTATTAGGTCCTACCCCCTCACTTCACACACCACAGTGATAAGGGTATCGGGTGCTTAGCCAAAATATACCATTAACCATGCTTTATGCTTGATCAGAGCATCAAGTCGGCTTCCCCTTTGGTGATGAAATCCAAGTAGGTTGGCCTAGGGTAGACAAAATGTTAAAATCATTATTTATACTTTTATGATTTGGCCATGTATGCATAAAATAGAAATAGTGAAACTAAGTGATTAATTAAAAACCCCTAATTAGACTATGTAGGTTACTCTAAGCATGCAAACAATAAGAAAAGAAATGTGTGAGCTAATTACTAGTAGATATGAGGTTAATTCCAACTTGAAATAAGGTATAGTGTTGACACTATATACACAAAATATAGAATAAGGTCGATACAGTCAAATCTATACTACAGAAGCAAGGTCTGAAAATGAACTAGGTTAGCAGTGTCGATCTAGTTATTTTAAATAGCACATAGAACACAAAATTGGGTTGGCAATATCGATCTAATTGACTGTGCAGGGGTAGTTTTAAAGACTACAAACTATGAAAGAAAAGATAGAAAAAAGAGAAATAGAGAGATAGAAAGGAACCTAGGTAGATTAAAGATGCAATGAAGGAAGACTATTGATGAATAACCTTGAAGTATGCTTGAGAAACCTATAAACTACATCGATAGTATCAATCAAGCTATATATAAACCTACTAAAAAGTGTTGAAACTATAAGGGGTCGACAGGGTGGACCTAGTAGACTGAACTAGATGTCTGAAAGGTTGGAAACTTATACTAGGTCAACTAGGTCGGTCTAGTTTTTTGTTCTTGAAAACCTACGCATAGAGAAAAATAGCTAGGTCGATAGAATCGCTCTAGTATGTCAAAATATATGATTAAAATGATGATAAAAAGAATGAAACAAATAATGGAAAAGAGTGAAATAAATCCTGCAAAGGTTAGTTTCATGTCAAGTTCACCAAAATATATGCAATCAAAAATGCATCATGTCTATAAATCAATCTTGGCTCAGAGAAGATAGAGCATACCTACACTTTCGATTGGGGATACACTTGTTAAGTGGGAACCTGACCAATATGGTGACCTACTAGACCTGATTAGGTGATCACTTATCACAACACATCGTGCTAGAATTTTTTCCAAAGCCTACAGTCTAACATTATCGTACAATAACCCTAATGGAGTTATAAGATTTAAAACATTCAATCTATTCTAATAACTAGAAAGTAAATCTAATCTAGTGCACATCAAAGATTGTGGCACAAAGTGGGGGTTAGAAATAATAAAAGAAACATGTATAGAGAAATTCAATTAAAGTAAGTATGAGTAACACCCTAATACATAAAATATGAAAGATGGTATTATTCGAGCTAATACTTACACTAATTTTATCTACTAAAAAAGAGGAGAAAAAAGTTAGAATATACTTACCTGAATGTGAACCCATCGAGACTCAATCTCTCTCTTAGCCAAAGGATATTTTCAAGAGGTTATTATGGTTTGTAAATATCACTAAGAAAGGCTAAAGCATCCAAGACTTATCCACAAGACTAGATTCCCCAAATAACCTAAGCTAAGTCTCCTCAATTAGAATGGTGGAAGAGCAGATTGTGAAGAAGCACAAGTGAATAATAACTCTTGATTGTACATATCAATAATGATTGAAATGGTCTTGTATATATAGGTTGATCTTGTCTTAAATCCTTTCAGGAATGTTGGTTGTACAGGGTCAATCTAGTGTATTTTTAGGGACAATTCACTAGGTCTGAGCTAGGTTGGCTAAAAGGCTAACAAGCTAGGAAAGGGAGAAATTCCCCTAAATTATACTAGGTTGACCCAATCGACCCAGTACAGTCGACTATCCAAAAGAGGATTAAGACAAGAAAAGGAGGAATGGAAAAAGGGAAAGATTGGAGGAGTATCCAAGGGAGGATAAATAGCTTAGGGAATAGTTTTGGGAGCTGGTTGGATTGGTAATAATGTGGAAATAAGGGACAATAATCATGTGAAGCACCAAAGGTCTGTCCACCCCTTTCTCTGTGCACCCCTTAGGGCATGCACTCATAAATATTAAGTCTTGATGCATTCTTGTAAGATGTAAAGTGTCAGTATTTGATAAAATTTAAAAATATTATGTATATACAATCTCTAATGGTTGATTTTATTCTTCAAACCCTCAAGCATAGCTCAGTAAGGAAGAAGAATACTTTTTTTTTCCACTCTAGAATTATTACAAAATTCAAAGAATAAAACAAATAATTGTATCTCCCATATTCTTGATATTTTTTATTTATTTATTTTATGTTTTTGAATTTAATATTCAAAATGCATGCTCCACTCATGACAAAATACCAAGAAAAACTCAAGTGCATGTTATAATATTGATCACGTAATTTTATATTATGTGATAATACAACACACTTGGATACATATTGCTTAAATAATAAAGGTCCTAAATAAGGTGGAAAACTATGATAACCTGAAGTATAATTAGCTCTGGCTAATGATATCCTTATGGTCAAAATAGTGTAATATGGAAAACTTTGCATAATGGTTTCTCGGCCAAATATTTCAAATTAATAATGCACTCACTAATGTGATCAAACCAAAGGTCACACCATTGTCTTAACCTTAATGATTATACCAAAAAACTAACATGATCAAATAGTTACAACAAAATCAATTATTTTAATTAGATCAATAATTATTAACAACAAATCAATATTAAAATCTAGGCAACATTCATAGAAAATAAGGAATTACTTAGGTATGCTCAAGTTCGATGGAAGGATTATTAAATTGATACCTAACAAGATACCAAGGTAATGAATACAAGGAAAGGCAAAATTGACCACAATCAATGATGACCTCAATCAACTAAAAAATAGAAAAAAAAATTGAGACGAAGGCCCAATCAAGAATCTTGGTATCCCAAAACCAATGAAACTTGTCTAATTTTACACTTGAAATCACATTTATACAAAGACCTAGTATCATATTTTATAAGTATGAGATTGATAACAATGATTATGTTGAGGCAACATTATTTATGTGTGTTTATATTGACTCACATCATGTACACAATATTATGATGGATAATGGGTCGAGTGAAAACATTTGAATATGATAGTTATTACTAGTCTAGGACACACACAAGAGGATTTGATTAGTATGACAAATATAATGAAAAGATTTAATGACAAGAGGAAAAACCCTCTTAGGAGTATTGTGCTACCATTTATAATATGGCCTAAGCAACTGTTAATTAGTTCTTAGTTTTACCCAATACAAGGGTATTCGACATGTTATTAAGACATCCATGGATACATCTATAATACATCAATGTGTGAAGTATATATATAGCATTTTATTTGTTACAATTTTAGGAATTTTAAATGAGTATCTCATTCAACCACAAACATTTCCTCAAAAACCTATTGCATAGCCCATTATACATCATATACAAGTTCATTCTACAAAGGTAGTTTATATTACATGTAATCAATTTTCCTCAAATATTAGTGCTTAAAATTTCATAACAATAGAGGTCTATTTAGGTTCCATAACTAGTGCTACCTAGTATATCATGTCCTAGATTGGTTGTACAAGCCAATTTGTATGTTAAAAAATGAACACAATCTTATTCTCTTCATGTACAATGTAATTCATAGGTTTATATAGTTTATATATCTACACAACATACATAAGACCATGTGATCTAAGATCATAGTGATGGATATATTACAACATGTGATCATCTCTCAAATTTAAATATAGATACACATGTTACTCCTCAAGCATGGTGGATAACATTTACATTGATTTATCCATGACCCATATTTTATCATCCTACTGATAGGATCATTGGTTAGTATGAGCATATTTCAAAAAAATCAAAAATTTCAAAAATTTTCAAAAATATATATTCAAAAAATAAAAATCTAAACCTATGTAGGACATGCTTTTCTAGTTTACAAGATTCATTGATGTTATTAATCTTATATATATTATATTACATATTGATTCTCTACACACATGGTTTTCACAATAAAGATGAGTGGAATGCACAACATGCATATTACATATGATACATGGACATGTAGATATGGAACATTCCTTGCACACAAATGCTACCTTTCTACATTGGGGGCATGCATACATTAGGTAATCTTGGTACACTTTACAAGTTATATCTGTATATGACCATTCAATTCATCATTTTTAGATAAATAAACCACTTAGGCATGACTTTCTCTTGTGTATACTTGTTATGGTGTTATTCTATATGGGTATTGTGTTTTTCTATATGTGATGATGACATACATTAGTTGTATAGACTATCTTTGTTTCTTTTATGTGTGTCTAATGTTGATGATTATTACATGGTGTGTTCCTTGATTGTGTATTTCATTATGTGATGATTTTTGTGCATGACATTGTGTGTAATATATGTGATCATTAATTATTGTTACATGGTGTGATCAGTGAGTGTGTATTATATTGTGTGATAATTATTGATTTCCATTACATGTTTTGTATGTGACAATTGATGTGTGTTACATTAATTTATCAGTTATAATATTTATATTGTCTGTTAATTTGTGTGATTCTATGAGTGCATTGATTATGTGTTGTCTATTCATGTGTCACTCACATCAAAGATCCTCCAATTCATGCCATGTCCATATTGATGTTTGTGTTATGTTAGAGTCACATCTTGAATGCTTGTGTGCATAATGGTTATGACATTTTATGAATATGTGCATGTGTATCTCCATATTTGCTAAATTTTTAATGTCGAGATTCCTATCACGCATTATTATATTGTGTGTGATACCATGATTTTTTTCATGCATCTTATGTGTAGACTAGTACATAGTGCTTATGATTGTGATGATCATTATAAATGTCTATTTTTTACATCTACTTGACATGAATATTATATGCCTTGGGTTACATGTTTGATATGTATGTAAATGATCAAATATTTAATTAACATAATATTATCATGTTAGTACACTTGTTTTACATTCTTACATATTTTCTAAATAATATGATGCTTCTACCATTTTTATTTTTAAATGAGTGATTTACAAGATTCATCCCTCACTTAAAAAGAGGGGCATACTGGTGGGCTTGTCCTAGAGACTTGGACCTTGACATATAGTTCTTTCATAATTTAGGTCACATTATAGGGTAGATTAGACAGATTGAGATTAAAACTAGGAAAGATTGATCAATTGACAAATATGTGATGCATATATGAGGTATTTCATTTTTAATGTAGGTTTTTATTCCATTTAATGGTTTTTAGTTACACATACTTAGTTAGCTTGCTTAGGTGTCTTTTAGGTCACTATGAAAGATAATATCACATTCATGAGGAAGTGAGGCCATGTTTATCTTTCACCTATATAATGTACCTTCCTAAATATTTTATGGATAATGATGCTAATGTCAATATTTTAATTTTTTTATTGTTGATTAATTACTTCTTCCTGACTCATGTTTTGATTTCACTGCTACACAACTAATTTCTTTGTGCGTTCAACATCCAGTAGATCCTCAATTGTAGCCCACTCTGACATGGTATCAGAGTTTTTATGGTAGACAAATACCATTATTCCTATTTTAAAATCTTAAGATTCAGCACATATGTCAAATATCTACCATTCGTTGACCTAGCATATTAAATATTCACCTTTTCCTAGATTTTGCTCTTTTTCAAGGATCCTTTATTGATCTAGATTCAAAAAAAACAAGAGAAAAGTGTCTCTTGTTGGCCATATTTATTATGTTTGTTTTTCATGTAAAAAGGATTATGCCATAAGATTTAGAAGGTGTAAAAACCCTAAAATTAGCTGTAAACATGACTCAGTTTCATGATAGTCATTTTTTGTTTTTTTTAGAGGGTTTCAGGTCTTTTTCATTGATTTCATGCAAATCAGTATAATCTATAGTCTCAAGGGAAAATATTTTCTAAATTTTTTTGAGTTTTTAGAGATATTTAATAGGTCTTTGGTTGATTTTTAAGAGGTGTATTGGATCTATAATTTTTGAGATAGGCAGAGTTTTCATACATGTGTGCACTACAAGAAACTCTAGCATTCCTGACACTATAGGAACCATCTCCATATCTAACACCTGAAAGTACCCCTCCTACTTATGATTCTCCAAATCATGATGGTTGCATACATGGGTTTCATTCCTAATGAAAAATTATGACATTAGAACTATTGACTACAGGAGAGGTCAACAATCTCAGCATCAGGATTATCAACTACTAAATTAGTCTAAAATATTGACATTAAGACTTTTGACTATCAGAGTAGTCAACAACCCTGACATCAATACTATTGACTCCAAAAGATGTCAAAAAACCTTGAAAATTATAGTAAACCACTACATCCTTGACACATTTCTCTGACTACATGAAGTGTCAATAATCCCAACATTGAGACTTTTAAGTGCACATCTAATCCTAAACCTTGTTGCAAGAACCATGGGAACTTCTAGTAACTGTAAGAGGGTATTACATCTCTGATGTAAAACCTTGATGTTATACTTTTCAACTATAGGAGTAGTAGAAAACCCTAACAATTATGCAGGGACCTCCAATCTAAATTTGATTAACTTTTGCTCCAAGGGGGCATAGGTTTTTTATGGGGAATTTGATTCTCAAAAAAAATCACATCAAAATTTTTCAATCCAAAAAATTTCAAATTTATGTAAAGTGGATATCATAATGTTTTTACAAACAAGGAACATTCAAACTTCCATAAATTTTAACAAACATCTCCATTTTTGACACTGTCTTTTTTGAAAGTATAATTTTTCTTAGCTCTACACATTGATGATATTATTATGCCTTATAAAATTGAACCTCATGGGGCTATATATCATCATCTTTTAACACACATACTTCAGTACATACTTTATTTTTTCACCATGGATCTAAGTTCAGTTCCAATTCTTACACTGATTAATAATCATGAGTAGAAAGTTAAAGTGTAAATCCTCTTGAGGAAAAAAAACTTACACCGAATCATGATGGGTACAGAAATAAAATGACACCTAAAGTAGAGAAGATGAAGTCGTAAAAAAAAGTGATAAAGCATATAGTCTTTTATGCCTATCTATGTCTCCTGACTTGATATTTCATATCGAATCTGCAATATCTTCAAATCAAGTGTGGATCTTATTGAAAAACTCTTTGGAAAGCAAGACATTATGAGGGGTCATGAGTTGGAGAATTAGCTCATTAATTTGAGTCTAGAAAATTTTGATACAATACAATACTTTTTCACAAAGTTTAAATCACTCATGTTATAGTTGAAATTATGTGGTAGTGATAAAAAAAGATGGTCAATTGATTCTTTCCCTCCTTACCAAATTGGGTTCTGATTATTTACCTTTCACACTACCAAGCATGCCATTGGAGCTACATGGGCTATGATTTCCTTGGATGACTTTGTTATTTAAATGACTTAGGAGTAAGACAAGCTTATTCAAATGGGTACATTAAAGTTCTCCAAATTACATGCCTTAATTATGAGTCATGACAAATAGAAAGCCTCACATAGCAAGAAGAAGAAATAGAATAATGACCCAGAGCAAAGAAAGGGTCAAAAATGTGACGTTCAGTCCAAAGCATCAAAAAAGTCCTCATCTTCAGATGAGAAAACCAAGAAAGAGTGACTCACATGCATCTATGGTAAGAAATATAAGAATGATGAATTTAAATGCATTAAAAATCAAATCAACCAACTGAAAAGCTCAAAAAACATAACATCATTATTTTTGAGTCTTCCAATCAGAGTTCATCAACACATGAGTCTTCAAAGTCCAAAGATAGTAAGAAGGGAAAAGATAAAGGCAAATCACTTGTTGCAGTTGTAGCCTAGTCTTCCACATGGGTTATTGATTATGGTGCATCACACCATATGGCTTCATCAAAAGATATGTTCTCATTTTTAGAGCCTTGTTCTATACTTTCCATCTTGTTGGGTGACAATACTTTTATAAAAGTTAGTGGGAGTGGATATATTGAAGTGAATGATGAGCCATGTCATGATGTTCTATGTGTTCTCTCTTTATCCACTAATCTCATATATATTTATCATATCACCCATATCAGTTTGGACAAGAGAGTTGAGTTCATGTCCAATTTAGTATTTATTAGGGAAGCAATAGTGACTCTATTATTGCACTTGGAAAATCATATCACTAGTCACAATTGTATACTTTCTCACATTTTGCACCTAATCAACCCTCTACTACTCTACTCACTCATACAAATGGGGTAAATAAACTTTGGCATGAGTGATTTGGTCATCTCAACTATCACTAACTAAAGCAACCCAATCATCATGACATGGTTTCAAGGTTTTCACGAGTCAAGTTTTTTTACAGAGTTTTCCAAAGTTGCATACTTGGAAAGCATCTTGAGGAGAAGTATGACAAGGGTAAATCATAGAGAGTTGAACATATATTATAGATTATCCACAGTGACATCGTTAGCCCATTTCCAAAACCTTAATTCAATAGGACAAAATACATACTTTTATCGATAACTATTCAAGGTATACTTGGATGTACTTAAGCAAATATTTGAGGTCTTTGATCATTTTCAGGACTTTAAGATGCTTGTCAAAAAACTATCAGATAAATCCATCAATAATTTATGCACCAATAATGATGGTATGTTAGTAACCATTTTGAACAATTATGCACTTCATAGGGGATTGAACTACAATGTATAATTTCATATATACACAATTTTAATATATATATATATATAATAAATTTTAATATATATGTGTGTGTATACTATATACGTAATTTTAATAAATATATGAAATTTTAATATATATATATATATAAGTATATATTAATATATTAAAATTGCATATATATAGAGCTCAAGGTCTTGGTGTATTGATGAGGTATAAGTAATTTATACTCATCAACCCAAGTTTCATTCCCATTGAGCTCAAGAGGATATTTTCAATAAAGTGTCCATGTGGAAACTTTGAGGTAGGGGTCGTACTTCTTCATGTAGACCAAATGAAACATAGTGGGGCACTTCAAATTTAAATCACTCGATAAACACTACATATCCACGTCCACCCACATCCCATCTCGAGAAGGTGCCTACACATTACTCTAGTTCCTAGCCCTGGTATATTAAAAATGAGTACCCAACATTGGCCTAAGAGTTTGAGTGAGTTGGTTAAGTGGCTTGGTTGTTTCAAGCCCCACCCAAGTTCAAATCTCTGAAAAGGCATATGAGGTCAGTTGTGACCATTGGTTTTATTATTGGGGCCATTAATGACCGTTGATTATCCTCAAGTCCGGTAGTGGTCATTGTTGGTAATAGTTGGTATACATCTAATAATATCCAGTATATAAGTGGTATTCATGTGGTTAATAAATTACATAAGGATTTCGAGAAGGTGACTACACTTACTCTAGTTCTTAGCCCTAGTATATTAAAAATGAGTACCCAATATTGGCCTAAGAGATTAAGTGAGTTGGTTAAGTGGCTTGATTATTTCAAGCCCCATCGAATTTCAAATCTTTGAAAAGGCATATAAGGTCGGTTGTGACCTTTGGTTGTATTATTGGGGCCGTTAATGATCTTTGGTTATCCTCAAGACTGGTAGTGATCGTTGTTGGCAATAGTTGGTATACATCTAATAATATCTATTATATAGGTGGTATTAATGTGGTTAATAAATTACATGAAAATTTGGGACCCTGATTATGTCCTAGACTGATCTATG
This sequence comes from Torreya grandis, assembly GCA_037957365.1. NCBI lineage: Eukaryota > Viridiplantae > Streptophyta > Pinopsida > Cupressales > Taxaceae > Torreya > Torreya grandis. Next base: position 102,856 of record JARHVA010010129.1, read on the forward strand.
CTCTAGTCAAAAGCCATTATCAATCCAAAAAAATTATATATGTGTATGTATGTATGTACATACATATATATATATATATATATATATTTTGGATTGATAATGGCTTTTGACTAGAGCATAGATCAGTCTAGGACATAATCAGGATATATATAATTTTAATATATATATATATATATATATATATATTAAAATTATATATACCCTGATTATGTCCTAGACTGATCTATGCTCTAGTCAAAAGCCATTATCAATCCAAAAAAATTATATATATATATATATATATATATATATATGTATGTATGTATGTATGTATGTATGTATGTATGTATGTATGTATGTATGTGTAAGTAATTTATATATATGTATGTATGTATGTATGTATGTATGTATGTATGTGTAAGTAATTTATATATATATATATATATATATATATATATATATATATATATATATATATTTGATTTATATATATAACAACGTAAGGTGAAAAGTCACTCGTATGAAAGAACATTAGTTTCACCTTCCAGAAGTTTTCTTTTCCTTGTCATGTGTGTGTGTGTGTGTATATAAACAAACAACATGAGGTGAAGAGTCACGCATACGCAAGAGTATTAGTTTCATCTTCTAAAAGTTTTATTTTCCTTGACGTGTGTGTGTGTATTATGTTGTTTAAATTACTTACCATTGTTATCATACCACATTGAAATTATTGGTGTAGTATATAGAGGATGGAGTATAACATTCAACTTTTTGGTTCAATTGTGAAACTTTAACCTTGAGTTTGAATTTTTTGCACATCATAAAACTTGGTTTGTCATTATGGCATACCATAAATTTGGCTTAAGCAATATCAATTATTATGAGTCTCATCTCCCAGTTAGATCATTTATGTAACAACCCTGTTGGGTTAGACATAGAAATATATGAAACATTTTTTTATTAAACACAAATACCAAATATAGATTACACCACGAGGATCTACAGAGATCATAACAAATACAAAAGGTGTGATAATAGCAATAAGAATAATATGTCACATAATACTGACCCTAATATCATGAGAGTACACGTCATAATGTGAATATAAAAAATAATCTCATAAAATTTAGCACAACTATAACAAGTATATAGCCACCACTATCCAAGTATAATAATAAGTAATTAAAATTATTCATGAAACTATTTAATGTCAAGTACATTATAATATAATGTACATATAGATACATAGCTCTCCCAAAACATAGTTTCTAAGCCTAAGTATATATGGCAATCTCAAGTATCATCTCGATAAGTAGTATTGTTGTGGGGAGAGAAGGCATCATCTGAGCACTTTTTCACTCCAACAAAAAATCAATAATTTCACGCACTAATTCCATCAAAAAATGGTCCTCATTTCATTGATGAGTAGATAGTGATGGTGTGAGAATCAATAGAGACAAGCAAGTACCCGTGTGTTATGTGATTCCAAACTAAACATGCAATGTATTATAGAAATCCATTCTATTGTAAGATATCACATAAACATATGAATCACACTCATAAAATGATAATGTCTCATTAAACATACTTTGGTCTAAAGTTTTATAAAAAATAAATAATAACGATCTAGATCTATCAAATTTATACACACCACTTGATCAGACTACCTTCATCTGTCATTGTGAGACTAGTAAGCTAGTGAAGTCCATCTCACTCCTTACTCCATATCAACAATGCAAATGGATCAAATACAATTCAACCACAAGATTCATTTAATTTACATCTTACTTAGCAAATATATCATATAATATACTATACATAAGAGTAACTAAAGCATACATTTATTTCATCAAACACATGAATAAATCTTACCTTAATTTATATCTCATACTAGAATTAATGACTATAGTCTATACCATCTAGGTAAAATATATAACTATAGATTTCAACTACCACAATTTGTTTCCAAACATATTACACATATGATAACCCATATTACCATAGTCTAATATTCTAAGACATAACTACTAATTTTTCTAAAAATAGTCATATAAAGTAGTCTTAAAATCGTCAAAAATATAAGCAACTATAAAAGTAACTATATATAATAAAGCAAGTCATAGTTCCTACAAAACATAATCACATATCGACATAGTGTTCGTTAAAACTCACAAAGATTTCATGTATACATACAAAAACTCTTACCAACTATTATATAATATATTATACATAATAATAACCATCATGTATACATTAATCAGTCAAATGTAGATGTAAGTCTAGGCATAACATTTACAATATGTACTATCTGGGTGTAATATATTTATATATTGTAATTATCTATGATATATCATACTGTCATAGGTTCTCAACTACATAATAACACATAATCTAAACTTATGATTCTAATAATCAAGAAAAACACATACATAATAGCAACTAAGTAAGAAATTATACCATCCGAATATTATCTTAAGTAAAAAATTCCATACTAACATTCAAAGAATTATAATATATAAGCACACATCACGATGCATTATTACATATTAAATATGACCAATCATTAAAACATATTAACATCTACGTAATATGTGCCGCATGAAAGTATTCAACATGGAATACATATAAACTCATAGTCAATCAATCAATTATAGAGAAACATAGAATTCATAACCCGTTATAATATTATTTTAAATATATCATTATGTTTTCTAAAATATTGTTTTAATGTGGTTATAGTTTTGGTCCCTCGAACATTTGAAGATTAGATAAATCATACTCCTAACCATTTCCATTATGTAATTGTGTTGCATGCATAAATCCATGTACAAGTAAGCAAACAAGATTCAATACTCAGAAAATATAAGGAATCCAATCTAGCATCTGCAATACATTTAGGGGTTTGAATGCACACATTCATGAAGCTTATTTTTTTAATCATAATTATTTAATATAGCCTTTGATCCACCCGTGGATCTAAGCCATAATAGTACACCCCCAAGCACATATACCCATTGCTAGATATATTAAAACCTACATATTTTCTAAATCATATTATTCCCAATTCCTTAACATAGTTTTCAATCAAAATTACATACTCCATTGTATAATTATTCACCAATAAGTTTGGTTACCGTAACCAGAACCATATATATGTATCTTGTTCTAAAATTATATTCCATGCGATCAGTTTGTTTCGTAAGGTTCATAAGACTAATTATCTCAAGCACACCAAGAGCTTATCTTGCAATAAGGGATGCTATGTTTACCCATTCAAAACTCACATGATTAACCTGAACCATGTTATGACATCAAAAGTTATAACTACACACATAAGAAATACAGCCATTATTAATCTCATAATAGAAGTTAAGACATTGGGTGATCTTATTTTACCCCTCCTCTGGGAAACAATCACAAAATACATGTTTTATGCTTATCCGAGTAATCTGTGAAACTAGTTTCGTTATAGCTATTAGTAGGAATCCTTTTAAAAGGATTGAGAAATTTATATTAAAACCGGGTTTACATATTTGTCATCTCCATAGATTAAATTAGAAAAACCCATCCGAGTTTCACTTTATTAGATGAAAAAGTTATAAATCTCCTCATTATACCTATATAACTTTTCTTAAAATTACCTGACGCCTATGCAAAGGACATGTCTCCATAACATTTTATATCTACTATATTCATAGTTTATACCTTATGAGACACGGTTCAAACTAAACACAATGCTTGCGGATGGATTAGTCTTATTAACTCATTACAAGTTATGATACTTCCCTTTAGCTACTAGTTTATATTCCATATAAACATTATCATTCTTTAGCTAAATCTCAGCAACCTAATAAGAAAATCACTAATATTAGATCTTGATAACACTTGAAAACTTGCTATATAGGATCTATTGGGTGTTGCTATTAAACAAACTTAATTGATATTTAACAACACTTACTACAGCCACAACAAATAAACCTCCAGTGAATCCTTTATAGGTCAATAATGTTAAAAACTAATAATATCCAAAAATTTATTATAATAAATATTGATACTATAAGATTAACTTGCAGCGCATAAAGAATGTTTACTACAATTTTTTTTAGTATATAATAGTATAGCGATGTCAAGATGCCATGCAGTGACCCCTTTGACTTAAAGCCACACTCAGTAATGTAGAAATTTTCCTCCGACAATTAAAGTTATACAATATTGAACCCAACAATTTTAGCAATGTCTCTGACAGGTTGTAGCATACAAAAGATAATTATGGTGATCTAATTTACTATTATATTTCTCTTTAATTTATACATACAAGGATTAAATCACTTAGCAGTGATTTACTTTGCTGAAAAGGGTTGTAAATACAGCGAATTACAAATAGTTGTGTAAAGGACATATCTTGCTTATTATACATAATGCATACATGTAATGTCATTGTTAGGAACTTTATATGTTGAGTATTTGATTATTGCTTACACATAATGCAATATTTTATACAATAAATATTGTTATATAGCATACTGCTAATATTAATTCCTATCTACCCAGTTATGAACTATGTAAAATATACGACTTGACTTGTAGTAAATATACCCATATATGACGCAACTATATGGCCAAAGGTTATAGTAAATATATCCATGGTGGTTTAAAAATGGATTATACAGTGCATTACCAATTTATGATTCGTTGTTCACTCTTTCATTAGCTGGAAAGCTCAAATAAAGATTTGACGCCTTAGTAAAACTCCAAACATTGACGCCTTAGTACACAGGGTTGCAAAGAATAGTGATGCATGGTTATCATTAGTCAATATGATGACTTGAATAACATGACAGTGATGTTATTACAGGCAAAAGTTTTCACAAAAGAATAAAATATAAATATTAGATATAATATTTTATGTATTATCACCCATCATTTAAATCAATTTTACTGCAATAGAATTCTATATGATTCGATATATTACATATTCTCCTTTGTAAGTCAACTTATGTTTATATTTTTATACAGATGCAAATTCTGATTTTAACCAACTCGTCATACTTTGCAAGGGTTTAAAACACAAACAAATCAAACAGAAACTTGAGATATTACCTCCCTGATTATGACTATTTTGTTTCAAATCGAGAATATTTATGGCCTTCACCAGAAACTAACTCCATTCTCTCTTTCCTTTACCATGTTGCTCGCATGTGGTACGCTTCTTCCCTATTTTATCTTATGTATTACCTTTTCCCTACTTCGTTGCCTTCCATATTTTTTTTGAGTGGAGCATCCCTTTCCTTTCTAGAGATTCTATTTATGTGTGTGTGTGTGTGTGTGTGTATTTCCCCTTCTGCAAATAGGCATAGCTCTTTTATTTTAAAGATTCTAATTATTTTATTTTTAGTCTTTCTTTTCTTTATTCTATTTTATTGATTTCTTACTTTTTTTTTAATTTATTTGCTTTATCCTAATTTATAATTTAATTAAAACTTTCCTCTTCTTTCATTTATTTTATTTTCTTCGAATATGTAATTTTTTTCTTTATTTTATTTTAATTCTTGGATGACATTAATTAAACCAATTAACTTTGTCTTCCAAGATCTTTTTAGAGTATAGTTATCTCCATAGTTTTTTAACAATAATTTGACCCATTAGTTTGGCTAATACATTTAGTTTTATTTTACAAAATCGACTAAACATAAACCTAGATTAATATGCAAGTCAATTCCATGAAACTATTAAACCATGTTATCAAGCCAAGAATACATGACTATCTAATGCAAAAGGTATTAAATACACTTTGTTAACCATTTAATTTATGCATTTGTTATGTGCTAGTTATCTATAGTGTGTGCAGGGTATCGATCGTTTCTTTATCATCTTCTGATATCTCAATATCTATCACCCTCTCCAATGATGCTCTCTCTCTGTCATACTTTGAGGGATAGGTTCTCCTACATCCACCTCACAACAAAGTAAGTAGTTAGACCATAACAATTTTGATATACATTCATCATAAAATATAACTGTAATGACAAATGAATATGATCATAAAGTAAACATATACTTACAACTAACTCATAGCAACGTGATCATATAACATAAACAATATTCTACTGCCCCATAACAATATATATCTAAGCTTAGTTAAAAATAACCAAATCTGAATTTGTCAGCTATGGATATCCATAGATAATCTAACAAGTTTGCCTAGTGATAAATCAAGATGTAACAATATAGACATTTATAAACTAACAACTTTATATTTGAAATTTATAGATAATTTATAGTAAAGGCAATAGTATATTCAAAATTGTCAATTATCATGATTATAAAATAAAATTAACTTATTCACAAAATATAGTATTTTCTAATCATATAAATAAGACAATTTTTGGTAGGCATACATTATTTATCTATTATGAAATTTTTTTTAAAAATATGACAAATTTATGTTCCTCTAGATTGAAACTTGGATATACCTCTACTTGAAATAGCAAGCCATTCACAAAATTTATAGAAGTTAAAAACTTTAATGGTTACACTCAACAACTTTAAATCGATACATTATTCAAATCTTGAGAAAGTATGAAAAGATGTTAATATTGCTCCTTGTCCCATCTTCTTTCTTTCTTTTTTTAAGTTAGCGAGGATCTAGATTTAAACACAACCATAAGTTCTTTAAATTTGTCAAGGTTACCATGATGTATGCTCAAAATAGACACTAGGCTTCCACCCAAGCCGACAATATATAATAGGTAGACATATTGGTTGCTCGGAAGCAATCCCAATAACCTAAAAAACACTCCAACTTCTAGGAGGAATCACTCCAAACCTACACATTAAATACCAATGGTTTCATTTATACATACCTATTAAAACGGTTTGCCCTACTAATAACATTATGAATAGAACACAAAAAAGCTACATCATAAGGCAACCTAATCTCTTAGATGTTTAAAATTATCTTAAATAATTTGAAAGATATTAAAAAATAATAATTGTTCGATTATCTTTATAACATTCTTAAATTTGATTTTATATATATAATTAATTAGTACAATAAAAATACATTATAAGGCAACCTAATCTTTTAAATGTTTAAAATTGTCTCATATAATTTGAAAGACAATATGAATAAGGCTTAATCATCTTTCTAACATCCCTAAATTTAATGATAGTAGTTTTCCCAATAATCTCCAATGGATCCATAACTTCTTAGTTTCATATTTTTTTAATTATTAAGACTCTTTTTCACTGGATATGATTACTCCTTTTAACACAAGACATTCCCAAAAGTGTGTTCTTTTGTTACCACCATACCATGTTCTTTAAGAGAATGACCATCTTAATTCAAACAATTTGGCCTTTAATTTTAAATTTTGTGTTCATTATTTTTAATGATTGTTTTAAGTATTTGTATGGATTATTTTTAATATTTTTAGCAATGGCTTTTTAGAGATTATAAATTATGAATAGAAGAAACCATATTGTTTATGTAATGTAAGTAATATGAGAGTGATGTAATGTTTTAAAATCTCAAAATACTCTATGAAATCCTCTTGAAATAAAATTAACAAAAATAGCAATCAAAGTCCATTTCAAAATTTAAAAAAATAGCAATCAAAGTCCATTTCAAAATAAAAATTGCTTTCAAATTGTAGTGCCTAAAACTAACTAATAATTAATGAGTAGATAAGAACTTCCAACTTTTGGTTTCAACAAACTTTGAGAATTATTATAAGATCCCCCAGACTTGTCTTGCCAACATAAGATTTTAAGGGTTTATAAAGGAATTCATTATATCATAAAATTTATTTAAATAAAATATATTTTACATATTAACATATTTTTAATAGGTCTATCTATTAATACATTTTCATGAGTAATAAAGCACTTTTTTTTTCGACATGACTTTTCACATTTAAATAAATTATTATATATAAATTACAATGGCCAAATTTTATATTACCATCATGAATGATTTTACATTTCTTTTGAATGTTTATATTGACTAAATCCCAATTGCAACTCTATGGCCTCCTTAGGTTCACCCTAAATCTACAATAAAGGACTTGATAATAAAAAAATAGAAATTAAATATGTTATTTAGATTGTTTATAAACCCAGATGTCATTAGATCCTCATGTGCAAGATCACAATGGAATTTCTTTATATTTACCTTATAGAACTCAGATGTCATAAGATCCTCATGTGCAAGCTCACAATGGAATTTCTTTATATTTACTTTATAGTTTTGAAATTTATACCATCATTTTATTCTAATGATTAAGTTTTTAAAACTTTTCCATCCACCTACACCCACATAAACCAAAATTTGTAATTATTTATTCTGTTTTCTAGTATTTCTCAATGTTGAAATGACTAATTGAATTTTTGTGTTATCAAGATTCCTTAAATATTTTTTACCCTATGACGTGTTTCGCAGTGATAAAATAACTATATCCAATCATATTTGTGCGATATTTTCATACAAATAAGGTAAATGCATCTTATCATAGCTATTTTGATCTCAAATTGTTTCAAATAAGGTAAATGCATCTTATCATAGTTATTTTATTGTATGTTACACCAACTTATATAAAAACCTCAAAAAAGACTTACATAATGTAGATGAAATTTGAGCTCTATATGGATTTAACAATGTAAATTCAAACCCAAAGATCAAATTACTAGGTAAAGTGATAGAGCCATTAGAATTCAATACAAATATATGAATAAACCATTCAAAACAACATTAGAATCCTAAAGTGAAGTTCTCTACACCATGATCAAACAAATGAAAGAAAACAAGAAGAGATTGAGATTATATTGATATACCTTAGATTCAGATTTTGACATTGTGATGTTGTTTGATCAAAGATGTTGATGATGAAGGATTCAATGATTAATTGGACATGGATTTGATATGAGAATGGTTGATGGTCTTCCATGAAGGAAGTGAGTTGTTTAAATAGATAGAGGAGGGAAGAATCAATGGTTGAGGTTTAAACATAGTTGGAGGAGATTAAGGATTGTAGATTATCCAAAGAATTTAAAATTCTTTAGAAGCCTCTAGATTTGGAGGCTTCTAGAGAGGAGGGTGAGAATAGAGAATGTTCTAGATTTGGAGGGTTCTAGAATCCTTCTTACAGATCAATGATGATTAAAGGGAGGTTAGATAGGGACTAGGGACTAGGGGTGTAGGAAAGCCTAGGCATAGGCTAGTAGGTGGGCCATTGGGAATTTAAAATTCTTAAATAATAGGTGAATGAAATTAGGAGATAAATAAATATTTAGAATAATTAATGAGGGAGTGGGATTAGAGCAAGGATAGTGAATGAAGAATTATTGAAGGGAGATATTAGATAAATGGACTAGGAAGAGGGGATAAATTAGAATAAATGAGATCAGTGGAATTAGTGTCAACTAATAAGAATATTAGTGACAATAAATTAAGCAAACGAATTTAGATGCATATATTTTTCCCCTCTTTGAAAAATTATTGTGAATGGACGTAGTAAAAAGAGTAATGGTCTTTCAAAGAAAAACCATTTCATGGATGAGTGTTATTAGATGATGTTAGTGGATATGATGCCCCCTTGAGGGGATGTGCAGGGAAGAATGAGATGGATGGCCAATCGAAAGAAGAAACAGTGGTTGGGATGCGATGGACAGACAACGGAATGAGATGCTAGATGCAAGATAGATGATGAAGTAGAATTTAAATTGAGCAATGAGCTACAAATTGGTGATGCCCCTAACAAAGACACAAGCATATGGAGTAGAGATGATGGGTGTCATGGTTGTCGACACATCCCACAGGGGAGTCAACCGTAACATGATGATGATAGGATTAAAGGGTCGTAAGTTTTAGACATAACCCCAATAAAGATGCATACAAAAGAGAGATATAGGCTAGGATAAGATGATGATTTGATAAGATTGATGATGGGTGTATCTTAAAGCTAAATCAATCAATATAATATAGGTGATGATAGAGAAGAATGATAAAGTCGAGTGATCAGAAGACTACATTATATCAAATCAATGAGTCATAATGTGATGATGCCCATAGCAAGGATACATGCAAAAGATCAATAACCAATCAGTGATTGATGGAAGAAAAAATGGATATGGTGATTTTGTCGAGCCCAATCAATAGGTGCAAACGATTGACAGAAAAGATTAAGTAGATGATGATGGTGATTGATCAGTAGATTGAAGGATTATAGCTCAAAGATTTGACTAATGCAAGACTAGAGGATGATGATGGATGAGAGAGATAATGGTCGAGCGATCTTTGCGCATTGAAAAGTTGCCAAGTGTTGCCTACATAGTCTAAAAAGACCTCAAGCTGATGTAGTTCTAATTAGAATATGATGACGATGACGATGATTAGTGATTAGAGGATATGATGCAAATGATGAGATGAGGATAAAATATTAGATGTTAGTCAGATGAGTTGATAGGATTAGATTAGTGATGGGAAGAGGGATGATTTAGAAGATTAGATAAATGATGAGGGTGTAGGTGATCAAGCCATCACAGATGTCATAAGGCTTATCATAGTCTAAGCAGTCCGATAAATATTGCAATTGGTTGTATGCCCCATGGTATAAGTATGACCAAGAGGACGTTGTGCCAAAGTGCATGGGCAAATGGTGAACTCCGCATCATCAAAGGCATTTATAAGCATTATTGTAGCTTTGGTGACCTCTTAGCATCCTCGTTCATTATTCAATAGACAAAAAGACATGATGTAAACAAAAAATAAGACAAACAAGATATATACATGATAAAAGACATGGAAAGAAGACAAACAGAAAGCAAGTAACACACACGAGCATCTACATGGAGTGTCCCAATGTCTTGTCTAATGATGGGATGATGGGTTGGACTAGGACGATTATGATGTAGGATACACTTGGATTTGGACAGGACGATCATGATTAGGATTAGGACGAGGATAAGGACTTGGATGAGGATATGGATGAGATGTTGCCCCTAGTTTAGGATAAAAGGATGGATGAAATTATAATGTCTTTGAATATTGATTTGATCTCGAAATCAAATTGAAAAAGTGGCCAAGAAAGGTGATTTAGAAAAGTCACGACCAAGGATTACTAATAGACAAGGCCCTACAAGAATTCAATCTAGTAAGGAGATTAGGAGATGAAGGGATCAAATACCTTTCATACTAGCAAAATAGTGATTGGATGGGTGCTAGGTATGAAAAGGCAATGATAAGGAAAGTGATGGGATCAATGACCTTTCACACTAGCAAAGAAGTGGTTGATGGGTGCTAGATATGAAAAGGCAACTGATGATAAATGATGGGTACCAGATTAAAATCTTTAACAAGGTGATGCATATTAATAACACTTAGTCAAAAGGATTAGGAAGATATGGGGATATGGGTGACCACTCTAATTTGGTTATAAGATGAAATGTGGTATCCAAAGATGGGAATATATGAGACAAATGGAGATGGATGCTACTAGGGGATTAGGCATAAGATAAGACACAATGAGATTTTTTGGGTATTTAGAACATTTCAATTTTTAGGGCTTTTGGGAGTTATGTATGTACATTGTAAAAATTGGGTTACTAGCAAAGGGAATACCAAGCCTAGCAATCGGGATGAGGATGGATGGAATGATGGATGAGTGACAAGAGGATGAGGATAATGTTGAAAAGGATATAAGAACCAAGGAATGGATTATGGATTGTTAATGACCACATCGTGAAGGAACCAAATATTTAGTTTCTTGAGAGTTCATTGGAGGATATGCCAAGATGATTTGAGAACATTTCTCAAGACACCTTCCACTTTCTTACGAACGGTCAAGATGGGAAGGAATGGAAGACATAATGGTGGGTTATGGATAGAAAGAATGGATGGAGGGGATGGACAAGGGTCGGATTGACGAGGATAGATGGATTTTGCCCTTAAGTGTTGAGGTACAATGCGGACAATTGATTATTCTACCATCATGCCGAAAATCAATTTTCATCATGGTACTTGCCCAAGGCATCAAAAGATTGGTTTTCACCATTGGATGAATGATTTTTTTGATTTTTTTATTATTATTTTAATTTTATTGGGCATCTCGATTTATTGGACAAGGATGAGATGCAAGATGTCGGCATCATTGTGATGTTTAACTGATGCTTGTTCTGGAGATATGTGATGCTAGGATCATGTCTCAATGGCCTTTATTGATTCTCGATTTAGCGTCCTCTAGGCGTTTTGACCAAGTGTCTTTGTAACCCCTATGAGGGACAATGTTGCCCAGTGATTTCAGATATGGTATGGATGAGATGATGTCGTGATTTTGATGATGGGATATAGGATGGGAATGAGGAATAAGATCAAGATGGATAATATGACAGGATAGGGAGCAGAAATTGAGTTCAATAGTTATATACACTGTTGGATATGGTGGAGGCGATGCTTTAGACTGGTGCCATAAGAGTAAGAGATTCAAGACCTTTTGATTTGTTGATTCTTTGACCCAAGCATTAAGAGGATGATCGGCCCTGAGACTATTATTTTTTACTTTCTTTTGAATTGTTGATTGGATTTGACTTTGATTTCCCCCTAGTGCTTGATTTCGGGCTTCACCAGAGGAGATTGATTTTTGACTTGATATATGATTATTTTGACTTTGATATGCCCCTAGTGTCAGATTTTGGGCTTCAATAAGGGAAGACATTTTTGGATTCGGTCGATGATTTGATTTTGACTGATAGGATCAAAGATGATTTGATCATGACTTATGATTGTTGGATGATAGTCTTGGATCTTTGTATTTGTGGCACACAATATGGAATGCAAAGGGGAATCCAACTATGCATGTTCCTATTTATTCCTATTATACAGTGGGATGTAGGGATTATGGAGGCGAGGTGGATTAGAATGTTGGGTGATGGATTAAGGGGATAATGGGCAGCATAGTCCTCATAAAGGTCACTAGGAGCCCTAGCCTCAATGTTGGAGAAAATGTCTTCAATAATCTCAAAAGGATCACTAAAACACGCATCTGAGGTGGGATCAGATCCCTCTAAAAATCAGATTAAGTGTTCAAGATTTCGATTATGAGGATGATTAGGATCCAAAGGTATGCTTGGTGATTAATTATCATCCAAATTGGAGGTATCTTCAAAAGGGCAGGCATAGTGATCATCTACTACAATATTGATTAAGGATGATGTTTCTGATGAGGAACCGGATTCAGATATTGGTGCTGAACACGATCCTATTAGTGGCTCTGATGGATAAGATGCGATGCTACTAGTAGAAGAATGATCATCTATAATTGGCCTCTCAACATGGGATATTGGATGTAGTGGGTGAAAGGGAGATGATGGATGAATAATGGATTGAACAAAGATAGGCCCATGAAAGGAATTATAGGATATAAGAGGACTAGGCTGATGGGGAATGGATTTGTGTTTGATGGAGGATTTGTCAATGATGGGGGGATCGTGGAAGACAGGTGTGGTGTCTTGAACTTGGCTTGAAGGGGGAAGGACTTGATTGTGATCAAGAATGGTATCTTGGCATTCCTCTTCTTGTTTACCTAGGGAGATAGATTCATCTGGTTCATCCTTGATTACTATGTCACCACTGTTGATGAGGTCTTGGACATAGTCTTAGAGGTTTTGACATTTTTTACTGGAATGCCCCCAAGTTTGATGAGATAGACAGTATCGATTTGTTTTATATCAAGAGGGCTTAGGCTTGGTGGGATCAAGATGATGGATAGGCATATAGACCATCATGTTAGCAGCAACTAGTTATTTGAAAAGTGCTTTCAATAACATAGGAAGGGGAGTATAAGGACCCACTTCACTTTGTGACTTAGACATGGAAGCATTGGTTTTGTGATCAGATGGTGTTTGACGTGACTGGGTATATGGACTAGCAGTAGACAAGGTGGCCAAGATAGGATTCCCTTTGCTAGTAGAAGGGATAGACGAAGGGATATGACTAGTGGATGGAAGATTGGAAGGAGACTTACACAAATGGGTTTGTGCTAGAGGTGCAATAAGTTGAAGGGGGTCAACACTTTCAGGAAGTGGTACACCCATCATAATAAACTACAAGAGGATGTCATCCTTGTTGGCAACTATGTATTGGTCTATGAGAGTGGGGTCCAACTTCATGGTGGTTAGTGATAAAGGACGAGAGAGCAATGATGGATTATGATCAATAGATGGAGGATTTGATTATTGACGGGTATGAATTGGGGCCAAGGGGTTTTGAATAGGGCTAATGGATGGTGGAGGGGAATGGGATAAGGGTTGATGGTGGACTAGTTTGGAAGGTGAGTTTAGGCTTATGGGGTCAAAATTATCAAGAAAGCAAGCACCCATATTCCATAGTCGTAAGAGGAATTCATCTTTATTTTTTGCAATGTGTTGATTGATTAGGGTGATCGCATCAAGGAATGTTGATACTGATTTTGATGGGCTATGGGATGGTGATTTGGGGCAAATGGGATCAAAGTCTGAGGGTAAGCGAGCACCTAACTCTAGTTCCCACAAAAGGACTTCATCATTTTTAGCTAGGATGTATTGGTCTACAAGAATCGATTCCAAATCCATGGGAAAGATGGATGTTGATGCGAAGGTAGACCAAGGATTGTTTGAACAAAGGCTGAAGGACCGAACTAGCATGATAGGTGATGATGAGGATGGAATAGACTAGTGGATTAAAGACTAGGATCAGACTTCAGACCAATAGTACAATAGGTGCTAACAACCTATCAACAATGCCCAGTAATCAAACTAGCAAAAGGTTTGAGGATTTTGATGGGTATCGAGATTCAAACTAGCAAGATGACGATATGATGGGTGTTAATTATGAATAGGCAAGGATGATAGAGACTAGATTGATGATAATGGGTTTACTAGATTGAGACCGACAAAGTGATAATATGCTAACAATATATTGACTAGGTATGAGATCTGACCAAGTGATGAGTGATGGTGAACTAGGATGATAGGATAATGTAGAGGATAAGGCTAGCTCAAATACTTAGACCGATTTGCTCAAGATGGGACAGGTTATTATTTATGTGATGAACGTTATTATGATAAGGGAAAATGATAGCTGATGATGAAGTGATAAAGGGGTAATATGAGATGGTTTGGTCACAATTGTAATCCTTAAAAAGCCAATTAGGATACGATGTGATGAGTTTGGACTAGATGGGAGATGAAGGCAAGGTCAAGACAAAAGGTTGATTAAGACAAGATGTAGACTAAGGATAAGATGTGTAAGACAAGATGTGATTAGGATATATAGGTGATAAGGGGATGATCAATGATGGGTGGATATGGTTAGACTAGGATGAGAGTAAGACATGTACAAAAGGACAATGTGTACAATGGGATGATGATAAGGATATACAACATACAAAGATATATAAGATGATATGTACAAAGGATGATGGGATAAGTATGTACAAAATGATGGAATGATGAGGCAAGGATATACACAATGATGTGAAAAATATCTAGATAAACATATATAGGTTTGGGTGAAGGTTGACTCAGCTCACAAACAAGACAAGTCTAACATAACACTTAAATTAACACACACAATCATGAATCCTAAATTAGTTAACTGATAATGGTGTGTAACCCGATGCCTGCACCATCCAACAGCTTCACAAGTGAGGTTATAGGTTGGTGATCCATTATGATATTGACTGTGCCCTCTCAACGCCGCTTACACACAATGTCTATTTTGTAGATGATATTGACTCCTGCAAAGGTACCCCTATTACGAACGAAGGCTCCTAATCTATATATACACAAAAGTTTCAAGGTACGTCCCTTATATACATGAAGGTACAATGTGGCCCAAGTCCATATAGGATACTGTATGATCGTCTTGTATCTTGGAGTTGAACCACCCCACTCCACGAAACCCTTTATGGAGAATTTTTCTTAGACACGTAACGATTGCTCCCTTAATTTTTAGACTCCACCAGAACATAGAGTTTGGATTAGTTCATGGTGGTGAAATCCACAGTCACTATCCCCCTAGAAAAAGAAAAAGTGTGTAGGGTTTATAGGTGGTTTTTGATCCCCTAGGAATCACCACAAGGACACAAGGAGAGTATACACCAATCGTAACCCTGAAAGACAAAATAGGCAGCCAAAAAGATTAACCGGTTAGATTTAGATGTGTGATTATATACAAGAAGCAAAAATATACAAAATAAAATGATATATACAAAATATATATATATATATGACAAGATAATGAAAATGATATATACAAGACAAAATGATCAAAAAGATATATACAAGACAAAAACAATTTTAAAATGCCAAAATGAGTCTTTGACATACATCCTATGAGTACACAGTAGTTTTAATTTGACACTCAAAAAAGGTAATCTGCAAGACAAAGATTAGTAGTTTAACTAATAATCTTGAGGGAAACCCTACAAGACACAATGTTAGATTGTAATAATGCCCTGTACAAGCTGTTAAACAAAACAAAATAGCCTCTAGATTTGCCCCTGTAAGAAACAAAATATTAAGCCTTAAGAAAACACATTAAAAACAACATGATTGGCTTTATAATTCATTTGGGTGAGTGGGCCACGATATGGGGGTCTGGGGGTGGCAGCCCCCAACAAGGTCAAGGGGTAGCACCCCTTGCAAGGTCCGCGGGCAGCACTACATGGTAGAGTCGAGGGGCGAAGCCTCCGATGCCAAAGGCAATTTGGGCCTTGCGAGAGGTCCGAAATGACTCAAAATTTATTGAAAATGACTCTAAAAAATGCACTTAAAAAGATAAATTAAAGGCAAAAATTAGTGCAAAATCATGATTACACAGTACAAAATCGCAACCAGAAAGTATAAAACTACAACTCTAGTGTAAAATCACAAATTACGAGTTACAATTTTGTAGTAATTAGCTTAACCATGATGGTCATCTACAAAACTGCGACTAGTTGCACAAAACTACGATTGAAAATGACAAAACCACTATTAGCTATAAATCGATAGTTGTGGTTTTGTTATAAACTACAAAACCTCTAGATTTAGATTTTTGACATAGATAGAGGCCTATACAGGGAAAGACAAATTGCTTGGATGCCAAAAATGATTATTTACAAAAGACTATGACTGGTAAAAAATGTTTTTATGATGTATCAAAATATTTAGCTTTTCATCAAAATGATAAACAGACAGAATAGACAATATTCCCAAGGAGATTTAATCCCAAATTTTACCCTATAAGATTTAGATATGATAATCTATTAGACAAAATGACAAAAATTGGTCGAATTAAACTAAAATATACAAAGTCACAACTAGACCTACAATACTGTGGTTTTTATAGAGCAAGGTCGTGATTTCAAAATTTATGTGATCTGTGGTTTTGTAGGAAATAGGGGAAAAGGGAAAGGTTGTGTTTTGATTTTGACTTTGAATGGATCTCCTTGTGTTGGATTCTTTTCCGGTTTCACCTATTAATCAAATAGCAAATCACACCAATATGGAAGCCTTGTCACACAATATGGTTAGTTAACAGATAGGTATTTAGATCAAAATCCCCCTAAACAAAAGATGCCATATTGTCAAACCGTATGATGATAAAAACCTCTTATAAGACAAACACTGTCAAAATCGCACCTACATGGCATAAGACAGTGGTCAAAGATTTAGTGGTTTTAGGAAAACTTACAAAACGATGACTTACAGCCCCAATACTGTGATTACCAAGGTGATATTGCTAATCCAAAATTAGTAATCATGCATCTTAGGGCTCGTGTGCTAACATCTGGACCAATTTCATTTTCCTTCTTGGATCCTGCACACATGAAGTTAAAGTCCTCAAAAACACATAGGAACACACAAAATAAGCACCCAGAGTTAGATAAAATAGATAATCGACAAGTAAAATGAGAGATTTGATCCCTGCATTCAAAACCTACAAAAGCGCAAGTTAGCAGGATAAAACCATGACTACCAGAACAAAGTCATGAATTACGAAGTCATGGTTTTGTCAAAAGACACTAACCTATAAAATAGATCGTTAGTGGTTTACAAAATTGCTACTCTATAGTCAAAATCGCAACTTTAAAGTCAAAACTTCGATACACAAATTGCGATTTTGTCCAAGGGCAAAACCCTACACAGTTAGAGAAGACAATTAGAGGTTAGATCAAGCGATTAGCACAAAGTCGCAACTCATGGGGACAAGATCGTGACTACACAGGACAAAGTCAGAAATACTAGTGCAAAACTGTGACTTACACCTGTACACGCAAAAATTTCAAAAATAGATTTTTCTCTTGCCAGTTGATCCTACAAGCTGCCAAAAAAAATTCTAACGTACAAAATAGTTAAATGGGGAGCAGGTTCCCACCGTGGTCGCCAAAATGTAGATGAAATTTGAGCTCTATATGTATTAACAATGTAAATTCAAATCCAAAGATCAAACTACTCGGTAAAGTGATAGAGCCATTAGAATTCAATGCAAATATCTAAATAAACCATTCAAAATAGCATTAGAATCCTAAAGTTAAGTGCTCTACACCATGATCAAACAGATGAAAAAAACAAGAGATTGAGATTGGATTGATATACCTTGGACTCAGATTTTGACACTATGATGTTACTTAATCAAGGATGTTGATGATGAAAGATTCAATGACTAATTGGATATGGATTTGATATGAGAATGGTAGATGGCCTTCCATGGAGGAAGTGAGTTATTTAAATAGATAGAGAAGGAAAGAATCAATGGTTGAGGTTTAAACTCGGTTAGAGGAGGTCAAGGGTTGTAGATTAGCCAAGGAATTTAAAATTATTTGGAAGCCTCTAGATTTGGAGACTTCTAAAGAGGACGGTGAGAATAGAGAAGGTTCTAGATTTGGAGGGTTCTAGAATCCTTCTTAGGGATCAATGACGATTAGAGGGACGTTAGATAGGGATTATGTAGGGGTGTAGGAGAGCCTAGGCATAGGCTAGTAGATGGACCATTGGAAATTTAAAATTCTCAAATAATAGGTGAATGAGATTAAGAGGGGATATATGGAGATTTAAAAAAAGTAATGAGGGAGTGAGATTAGACTAAGGATAGTGAATGAAGAATTATTGAAGGAAGATATTAGATAAATAGACTAGGAAGAAGGGATAAATTAAAATAAATGAGATCGATGAAATTAATGTCGATTAATAGGAGTATTAATGACAATAATGTAAGCAAGCGAATTTAAATGCATACATTTTATCATCCTTATTTCCCATCACTAATTTAACTCTCTCAACCCATTCGACTAACATCCAATCATCCTCTAATCACTAATCATCATCATCTTCTATTTCCTCATCATCATCCCCTATCCTTTAGTCAGAACTACATCATCTTAAGGTCTTTTCAGACTATGTAGGCAACACTTAGCAACATTTGCGTGCCCAAAGATAACTCAGCCACTATCTCTCTCATCCATCCTCATCCCCCAATCTTTTGATCACTTGATCATATCATTATTCTCTCTTATCCTCCACATCATATTGATCAACTTTAGCTTTGAGCTACACCCATCATCAATTCTTATCAAATCATCTTATCATGGCCTATAGCTCTCCCTTGCATGTGTCCTTGTTTGGGATACATCTAAAGCGGGTGATTTTTTTAATCCTATCATCATCATGTTACGGTTAATTCTCCCTTGGGATGTGTTGACAAACATGACAAAATCATATTCTTTGTGTATGTGTCTTTGTCAAAGGTATCATCAATCTATAGCTCATTACTCAAGTCAAATTCATTTTTTGCATCTTCTATCTTACACTTGGCATCCCATCCCCTCGTTTATCCTTTGCATCCCATCCCCTCGTATATCCTTTGCATCCCATCCCTCGTTTCTTCTTTCGAGTGGCCATCCGTCTCATTCTTCCTCGCATGTCCCCTCGAAAAGGTATAATATCCACTAGCATCATCTACTAACATTCATCCATGACATGATTTTTTTTTAAAGATCATTACTCCTTCGACTTCACTTCACTCGCAATGCCCTTTCAAAGAGGGACAAAATGTATGCTTCTCAATTCGCTCGCCTACATTATTATCATTAATATTCTTATTAGTTGACAGTAATTCTGCTTAATCTAATTTATCCCCCTTTTCTTGGCCATTTATCTAATATTCCCCTTCTAATATTCTTCATCTATTAACCTTATTCCATCCCACCAATCAATTAATCCCCATTATCCCATCCTAATCACACTTACCTCTTATTTGGAAATTTTAAATTTTCAATGGCACACCTACTAGCCTATGCCTAGTCTCTCTTACATGCCTAGTCTCTTACACACCTGGTCTCTAATCATCCACTTAATCCCTATCTAATCTCTCATCTAATCATCATTAGCCCTGAGAAGGATTTTAGAACCCTCCAAATCTAGAACCTTCTCCATTCCTACTCTTCCTCTCTATAAGCCTCCAAATGTAGAGGCTTCCAAGGAATTTTAAATTCCTTAGATAATTCTCAACCCTTGATCCCCTCCATCTAACTTCAAATTTTATCCATACATTTCTCCCTCCAAAATCTATTTAAACTTCTCTCCTCCATAGAAGGCCAATGAGCAACTATCTAACTTCTACATGCCAATTTATTCATTGAATCATTCATCAAACATCCTTATCATGCCATCATAATGTCAACAATCTAAGTCCAAAGTATATCAATCCAATCTCGATCTCTTTTGATTTTTTTTAATCGGTTTGATCATGGTGTAAAGTATTTAGCTTTACGATTGTAATGCATATTTTGAATTGTATATTCATCTATTGCATTACATCTTAATAATTCTATCACTTTAACTAGTAGTTTGATATTTAAGTTTGAATTTACATTGTTAAATCCATATTGTGCCCAAATTTCTCTCTACACAACACCCTCAAAAATATTTCAACGCAAAACTGTTCAATATTCTTGCCATATAAGTATTTCATTTCAAGTTGCAATTAGAAATCAGTTGTCTTCATATTCATTGATATGTTTTTTAGTCATTTCAAGATGACTTCTATGAGTAGTCATTATGTTGAGAGGCGTTCTACAATAGCATTCAAGAGTTAGTTGTGTATTGTAATGTAGTGAGTGTGTTCACTTTTAATTCCAACCTTTATTTGACATCCATTTGACTGTCGCTTTTTTTTAAAAAAAAATCTTGAAGAATTCAATCAAAAAATCTTAATATCTTGGTTGTACGATGTAGTTTGGAGCCCCATTTTTTTCTAGAAATTTTATTTTGAGCTTGATACAGTAATATAGTTAGATTGACATGATTTATCACCAGCAAATGGGATATTTCTGAAGAATGTAATGAAGTTATAAATAATTGTGATACTTGTGAAATCCAAGATAAAGTCCTTGAGATTGATATCTCTCAGCGTTTTTCAAATAGATGTATTTAAGACATCTGTACTAGTTATAGTAAATAGCATTTTTCTACATTATGTTGGTAATAATTATAAGGTACAATGGCCACTTAGCACACAAATACCTTTTGGCATTTGTTAGTAAGGAAGAGGAACAACTAGAGGATAATTGTTTAACTATATTTACAATTCCTTCTCTTGACAAATATTATATTTATGGTCCCCTTACCTTATAATTATTACCAACATACATGAGAAAAATGTCATTATTATATTTGTGGAAGTCATCTTAAAATGACTTTAAAGCACACTAGTCAAATCTTAAAAAACTATAAACTCTAAGTTAGTGATGCTAATAATATGGTATAATGGCAAATTAAAAAACCATTGACCCTAAAAATAGCCCCACTACATTTATTTAATGTTATTTTATGTAGTTTTAGTGCACTTGTCTATATGTTGGTTATCAATGAAAATTAACCATTATTGGTGCTTTTTGTCAACTTTTGATGCTTCCCCTCCCCTTTTATATCTCCTTGGACATTCTTTTATTGATTAAAGTTTGATATTTATACATCTTTCATATTCTCTATTGTAAGTTATGCTTCCTATCATCTACCACTAATTTTACAACCAAATGCTATTATTGTTTAACCTTTTTATGTTTTGGGTAAGGGTTAAGGAGAGAATACCCTGATCAAACAAATCGTTGAGCTATTCTAAAAGTTGACCAATTAAATAATTCAAATTCACAATATTTTGATAAAGTATTGAATTATAAAAGTATAGAAAATACAATGCCAACAATAATATGAATGCAGTCACACAAAGAAGAGACAATACTTAGCAAATTTATTGATGTGCAAACGGATTTGGCAAATGCATGTAAAGAAGAAGATAGATGATGTTCCGCAGTGATTCATCATATTCTAAATATTTGCTCTTTATCAGTTTGGAAACTATCATCAATGTCTTTGTCATAAATCTGACACTTCAGTCTAGTACGTAATATAGGGCCTTTTTTTGAACGACCACCTGTCGTTAGAATTCAATGTTGTCTTGCAGATTGTCAACTCATATTGCACATAAATTATGGATATCAATCTTTTGTTCAAAACCCTAGGTCCTCCAACTTGGACATGTCAACTTGCAAAACGGAGGTTAGTGGACTCAAGTGAAGTTGATATTACCTCAAAGACCCCTCTATCACACCAAAAGGGGCCGTCGATCAATGTAATTCTCTCCTTATGTGGACTTGTGTGTGAATAATTATACAATATATTATATGGAAGTGTATGTAGTGATATAGCTTGTAACTTAACAAATATTACTCATGAGTTGCTTTTTGAATGTTTCAGATCTATAAGAAGACTGCTCATATGATTGATTTAGAAATTAAAAAGAATAAAATAGTAAAACTCAATGGTGGAAATGATTAAGTGTGAGTTTGACGTGTTTTTTTGGTAATTGCTAGATGATAATGAATGACTTTTTCCTTTGTATTTATACCACACTTTTGAAATGATCTCATGTGAGGGTTAATTAAGATAAATAGATTGTCCCATACATATCAAAAGATTTACAAATTTGACCACTTGTAAGGCTCAGACACTACCATCAGATCTAGGACTCTAACATTGACGTTAATGTCCTAGTCTGGATGGTAGTGCCCAAGAGGATAGAAAGTTGTTGAAGATCTGTAATTTCCAAAGTGAGATATAAATTAAGGTTTATGCAGGACTAGGGCTACAAGTGATCTAAGTTAATAAGAATATCAAGGTTGAACTATGGAATAAGCATTTATGCAAAATGAGATTACAAATGTGAGTCTTTTATCAACAAGGTCATAAATCTGAAAGGTTGTGTCATGAGTAATATTTGTCAAATGTACAGGACTAGTTTATATATATATATAACCATATTTTAGTATCTACATTTGCTTCCCCCCTTTAATCTAGTAATACATAAGGATGAAATTATTAGTTTAAACAAAATGTGTACTGTAATGTGTACAACACACTTTGTCTTTTTTTAAGTCTTATTTGAATTTATTGTTTGTGTATTTCCTACAACCAAGATCATGTTACTATGTAATTAGTACATAAAATATGAAAGTGAATAATTAAAATACTTGAAAGAAAAGAGAGCAAAGAATGAGTAAACATGTGTATCAATGCAACCATGTCACTCTTTGGTAGTTTGTTTTGATAAATTTTCTTTATTAAATCATTGAAGAGAGGTTCACAATTGAACCTTGGAGATGTGAAAAGGAGAATTGGGGAGTGATCATTTCCTCAATCGAGTGCAAGGGTCAATTGTGCCAAGACCATCGAGATCATTAAATCTCAATCGTACAACTCAAGTGTATACATAATCTAGCCAATCTCACCCAAGTCAGAAGGTGTAACCATCTCAACCTGCAAAAGGTAAGCAGTTTCAAAGACATTGAGGGTGCTAAGTCTCAATTGCACTACTCAAGGGAGACAATAGTTACAGATAGACAAAACTCAATCGATGCATCTTAATAAGGTTGATGCATAAATGTGTATATAATTTGAATATGTATCTATGATTTAGTGCATTTACATGGCAAATGCACATCTATTGTGTCTCAAACTGAAATATTTATCAAAATGTAACCCCTACTCTATAAACCATGTATAATATCCGTCACAAATCTTTTAAAATGTCTCAAATTTGTAAAATCAATGCCAAATGGATAAGACTTTGACCCAAATTTATATCTGAATCATGTAAATTGTATCAAATTATGTCAATTGTGTGTATGTGGACTCATGTCTTTATGACATGCTACCACTTGCACCCCCTCCCCTGTCTGACCTGCCTTGCACCCCCTTTTCCCCAATTTGAGGTGAAGGGAATGCAATCTAGTAGTCACCTTGTCTCAAAAGGATAAGATATTCATGCCCTATCTATATCAATCATGTAATAATCAAGCATATAGTAGTATCATGTATACGTAAATGTATCAATGAAACTTGTACTATCCAAACATAACAAACCCTAAGATGCATTATATAGATCATGGCAACGTCTAGTAGTAACAAACACAAACTTAACAATCAAACACACACACAAGAGCACTCAATGTCATGCAAAAAGGGTCTAAGGAGACCACAAACAAGGGGTATGTTCAAATGTTGCACACTTAAGGGAGGAACATGTTCAAATGTCCATGCACCCAATAAACAACACTCAAAGTCACTGTGACCAACAAACACGAAACATATTCAAATGTTCCACACTCAAGACAAGGTAGCAAACAAGTACACTCAAATAAACCATGTAAGATGAATAGGTGAAATATAAGCAACTAGCATAATCATATCATACTAGTCATTGCATATGTGTGTTTGTTTAACCCTAAATTGATAATATAAGGTATCTAAGGTTAAGAATATATAAATGAATAAACATGAGTGATAGCTATATTTATAGCAAACCAATTAATTAATAAATTTAGATAAACAATATTCTAAATTCAAATACTAAGATATGTCAAAAATAAAAAGTACAATATTGATTGATATTGTAATAAATTTGAAACAAGAGTACTTGGTTTACTGTGTGCATGTTGATTTTAACTCAAAAAGGCTAAAAGTGGACTAGATTAGAATCCTCAAACAATCATCAAATTCTAAAATTTTGCACTTTGTGGCCTCGAATGCTTGCATCGAATCTGAACAGTTGCATCAATGTTGATGTCTAAACTAGTCGCAGGTGTCCTATACGAAATACTGATTAGATCTGGGTGTGACCAACTAGAGCCTCATGGATTTTCTGTCGCATTTTCACTTATGTCTTCAGATTGCATGCACAGGATGTCACTCTTTGTCAAATAACCAAACCCTAGCTTCTTCGCCCTTGGAGTGACTGTGGGAAAAATAAATTAATGGGCTCACGATGTCAAGCTGCTCCAAGGACCCCTCTGTCAATAGACATTGCCTACATAGCCAATCCTGCAAAGAGTGTCAAACTTATATAGTTATCCTTAATGTGTTGGTTTGTGTGCATAATGATATAATTTATAATAATCATGGATACGCAATGCCCTGACTTATAACTTGAAAAATATGGCTCATGGATTGCTCCTTAAATGCTTCAAACTTATGATAATATTGCTTCTATGACTGATATAAAAATAGGACAAGTTGGCTCCTTTGAATTCTTGTTTGAGTGCTTCTTGGTATATTGTCTTGTGAATTCCTGATATTTGTTAGGTGAGAAAGAAATAAGAATTAGTAGGTCACTTCATCCTATAAATCTGATGAAGTTGGATAATATAATCAAGTCCAACTTATAAATTTGGTAAGATTGAGTGATTTAATCACCTCAACCTTCTAAAAGATAAACCAACTACTTCAATAGATTGGCTTAATAAAAGTCTATAGAAATTCATCCTAAGTATAATAATAGTCCATAGTAATATTTGAAAATTGAAAATTGATTTAATTTTATAATTTTAAATGTCTTTTGCATAGCATATTACCTCAGATATGTCTCAAACTAAAACATAGATATAACAATAGTACCAATGTATAGAATATTGCCATAAATGTATATCTGAATCATATAATAGTGAAATTTGATCAAATTTTAAAAAAATGCAAGTGTGAAGGACATGTTCTTATGACATGCCCCCACTGAATCTAGAAAATCTTAGTACTGAATAAGTGTGGAGGTCATGTCTTTTGTGACATTCCTCTTCTAAAATCTAAAAATGTGAAAATGTTGAAGTCTTGCCTATATGACATGCCCTTAAGTGTAGAGGTCATGTCTTTTTTAATATGCCCCAACTGAAATCTGAAACTGTAGAACCCGTGTCTCTATGTCTATGCTTATCCTTTCGTTCATGATTAATCTTAACAAGTTATATAATTAGTTGTCTTGGAAAAAACTTATCTAGTTGTAATGGATGCTCATACTAAATCCATGAAATTGTAATTTACATGTTGGCATGAATATACTTGAAACATATATGCATTGTGGAGGGTATTGTGTAGAGCTTATGAATCCAAAGTCACCTCAATAATACATCAAAAACTCATGTGGTATAATTGAAAATCTTATGGTCATGTGTTGGACCAACTTGTAAAAGCAAATCAATCTCACCAAAAACCTATTGTATTTTATCATCAAATGATTTGATCGTTTTGGTCGAATGGTCTAAATCATGATGTATATATTCCAAATGTGAGTACTATCATGGTACATGCATTTTCACTAGAACCATTATCAACTATAACATTACGTATATGTTAATAATCAATGTGTTCCAATAAACATTAAATGAAGCGTTGAGTCATTATCCACAATTTCATTGTCATCAAATGTAATAGAAGGCATATGAACCATCGAAGGTATCTTACGTGTAAGTGTCAATAATTTCATCTAATAAATGTCCATCATAAGGAGGACGATGTGCATTATACGTTATTTGCACTTCCAATGCTTCCTTAGAATGATCTTGTAATGCATTGTCGAATATCTTTTGGTTTTGATGGTCATCAAGTTGTGAACATGAATCATTTGGCAAATCATCAAATGTGATATTTTTACTATCAATAAGATCTTGTCTCTTGTACTTCAACTTGCAACATTTTTTCATAGAATGTCCAACACATTGATGATAGTCACAATAAGCATTTATATCATATCCTTTTGATATAAATCAATTCATATCAACCTCTAAACGAGGAGGGAGAGATGTGAAATAACACTCCACTAATTTCTTAAAGAGCGACGTTGAAGACTCAAATAATCATGTAAATTATCTCTTGAATGCATTGGATAAGATGAGAGGATTAGGTTGATGTGACACCATATTCCCCAGTGTTGCTTCTTTTTTAGCCTCTGGAGGTTTTACCTTATAACTTGGTCTAATATGAAACTTGGTATTTGATTTAATCGGTGTGTTGGCTACATATTTGAGCTTGTTCAATGCAATAAATTTTATTTATCGATTTCAGACAATATGGCATAAGTCATCAAAAGATTTGAACTTCTTGAAGACAATAGCCTAATGTAGTGAGACAAACAAATTTTGTTTAAATATATTTTGAGGTTTTTTATATGTCATTTGATTTGTCATTTTGGCCAACATTATCTTGTAGTTCATAACATATTCATTGATGGGCTCATTGGTTCCTTGCTTGATCTTTGCAATTTGAGCATATGACATCTTTTTAGTAATGTTGATAAAGAAATGTGATAAAAACTGATCCGCTAGAAACTTGAATACTTTCACTAATCTTGCTGGTAGATCATAAAACCATATTAAAATATAGCCCTTTAAACTTCTTAGAAATAATTTTTTCAAAAGTTTATAATTGAAAACATAAGCAAGACATATTGCATAGAAAGATCGGAGATATTGCTCAAGTTCACACTTGCCATCATAAAGTGTGAACTTAAGTGCTACAAAATCACTTGGCAAAGGGTACAAAGATATCTGGGGTGCAAAAAAGTTATGCAATACATCTTGTGAGACAATAGCATGAGTTGATTTTTAAAATTGTTCAATATTTGTAACCTTGTCTTCTAAAGTTTGAATAACTTGAAAGAGATTTTGTACAGTAGACCCATTGAGATTTGATATTTGAGAAGTCACCAAAAGAGATGCAAGCAGTGCTTGTGTTGATATCGACATTAAAACCGCTAATGGAATTAAAATATTGATTGTTCCCATGGAGAATGTTACAATATTTTTTTGGTCTTTAGGGGACAATGGCTTAAAGATATCGCATGGCCCTAATAGGTGTAGGAATCAATGGTGTACTTGGGGAGCGAGGTAATGAGATTAATGGCTATTAAATATATTTAGGGGCACCAATATTGAAATCAATAGATGCAAATGGTGGTTTACTAATGTGTTTGGCTTTTTTAGTTTCCAATATAGTATTGAGGATCTCTTAGAGATCTTCAAAATTTTCAAAAATACAATATCGAAACATTACAATAGCTTTAAATTGCTCTTGATCTACTTGCTCATGTTCATTATTCTCATGTGTTTTATTGTTTTCATGATCAAATTCATCCTCTATGACAACATTTTAGTATTTTGCTCACAGTCATTATTGACACTCTTATTATTAGTAAAATTTGACGAAGCATTAGCTTGAGACATTTCAGGAGGAAGAAGAGGAAGCTCAAAATGCTCAATAAGTACAGTACCTATTCTAGCACTACGCTTAGGTTGCATTCAAATTAATAAAATCAAGATATGCATAATTACTGCAATATGAAACTCTAGAACCCTAGAGCAAGCTATGATTATGTAGGACTCAGAGATCAAATTCATCAAATTTTTAACCCTTTTATAGTTTAAGTAAATGTTAAGGGGACAATAACTTAATCAAACAAATGGCTAAGCTATTCTAAAAGGAGGCCAATTAAATAATTCAAATTCATAATACTCTAATACATTGTTGAATTATAAAAGTATGTTAAATATATAAAATACAATTGCAATGATAATTTGAATATAACAACACAAGGAAGAAACAATACTTATCTCATTTACCAATGTGCAAGTAAGTCTGGCAGATGCAAGTATAGGATAAGACATAATGATGCTTTGTAGTAATTCGTCAGATTCTAAATATTTGTTGTATGTCAATCTAGACACTATCCTTGACACTTTTATCCTAAATCTAACACTTATGTCCGATATAGAATGACATATAGAATACAAGTCCTTTTTTGGGATGGCCACCTACGACTATTAGGGTTCATTGTCACCTCACAAATTGTCAACTCAAATCACATGCATAGATTTTGGATATTAGTCTTTTGTTCAAAATTCCAAGGCCTCCAACTTGGACATGTCACCTTGTAAAACACTAGTGGGTTCAAATGAAGTCAAGTTGACATTTAAAACCTCTTTGTCAATAAGTGTTGCCTACATAGCCATATACTCTGAAGAGGACTTCAAACCAATGTAGTTCTCCTCCATATGTGGTCTTGTGTGTGAACAATTGTACAATATGTTATATGCAAGTGGATGTGATCTAAAGTGTAAATTGACAAATATTGCTTATGCACTCCTCTTTGAATACTTCAAACCTATAAGAAGACTACTATGACTAATTTGTAAATAGAAAACAATATGGCAATAGAACTCAGTGGTGCAAATGATTAAATGTGAGCTTCACAAGGGTTTTCTTGGTGATTGTTAGATGATAACGAATAGCCTTTTGTTTTGTATTTATACCATGTTTTTTGATGATTGTTAAATGATAGTGAATGACCTTTTGTTTTGTATTTATACCACACCTTTTGAAATGATATCACAAGAGGGTTAATTTGGACAAATAGGTTGAAAGATTTATAAATTTGACCTTTTGTGAGACTCAAACACTAGTGTCACATACGTGCACTAGCATCGATGCTACTATCTTAGTCTAGACAATAATCTCGAAGAACATAAAAAGAAGTTGAAAATCTATGACTACCATAGTAGAATACAAATCAAAGTTTATACAGATTGTGGACTACACGTGACATTGGTAAACATAATATCAAGGTTAGACTATAGAATAAGCATTTAGGAACTATGAGATGACAAACACGAATCTTTTAACAATGAGAAGGTCATGAATTTAAAAGGTTGAACCATGAGTGTTATTTGTCAAGTGTACAAGACTAATTTATATAAAATCAAATTTTAACAACTACAATTATAAGCCAACCTCTAACTCTTAACAACTTATATTTTACATGCTAAAATAATCACCCAACAATAACCTTAGCACCTAGACTATCTAATTATTACCACACATACTATGTTGTTCTAACACTAAAAAATATCCAACATACTCTACTAGTATAAATATAAAGAAAGGAATGGAATTGCATAAGAATTGGTACACACACCAATTCGAGACAAATAACATTGGATGAAAACATATTGCTAATCCAACAAGGGGTATAACTCTGATGAAGGATAGGAACACATGTTAATCGAAGATTATACAAATGTGTATAGGAACAAACATATTATCCATACTGTGAATGGGAATATAAGTTTCACAACAAAATCAGTCAAACTAAGCCTTACTATAACCTTTATAATAAGCGAGTAGGAGCATACACGCTACTCACTGTAGGTGTAGCATTGGCCTCCACTTTCAATTCACTCTTGCTCCTCTAGTTGGCTAAGCCTCACCACGTGTACATAAATAGTGGGACTGAGTCATAACTATGTCACACATGTATTCGTTACATTCGATCATTGTCACTTGATCACAAACAACAAAATAATCACCAATATATTGGTCATCACCTTTTGTTTCAGTTTGTTTGACATAAGGTTTCTCAATCTTCTATAACTAGAATACATCATCTTTTTCATTCATGATTAACAACTCTTGAATTATGTAGTCTTTTGGGCGCTTTGGTTTTGCCACTATAACAAATAGCTAATCTCAAAGCAACGAACTCAAGATTGTGATTAGCCTCCTTCCTCAATTTCCACCAACCTCTTGTGGATTAGCTCACTTAGCTAGATTGAATTGATGATCATGTAGACCAAAAATCATTTTATAATGCATACAAATAATTTAAACGTTACATTTATTTTTTCATAAAATTCCCCACCGCAAATGAAAGTTACTCATATGGGTGTCAAGTACAACCGACAATGCACCCAAGTATAGAAAAGTCTTTTTAAGTTATTTTTTATAGAAAAATAAGTGATTACAAAGACCTTAAGGTTTTATACAAAATCCTTCTATCATAATGATTAAAAATTTGGTTTGCACTATGTGCCAAGTTTTCACTAAAAACCATATCCTAATTTAGAAGATAAAAGTTGTACACTCAAGCGCCATTCTTCCTCATGCAAACTCCAAAATTATTTTTTCTTTCTTCAAACTACTTCTACATTTGTCTCTCATTACCCAAAGATATGCCCGAACACCAATCACACTTCATTCCTTTGATTATAGATTTATCACACCACTATATGCTTCAAATATTCGTCTTCTGCATCAAATTGCTCTCTCAATAAAACAAATAATTTAAATACTTTCAGGTTTTGTTCTCCTTTGTATAAGCTTTCAAGAATATTTTGAATCCCTAAATTCCATTGAGAAATGAGAGAGACCGCAGTTGTGATTTAAGTTGTTATAAAAATAAATAAATGCCTTCTATTTGGACTGCATGCTTACTGATTTCATGACATTTTCTCATTGTTGTTTTTTTTTATATTAGCACCAGCTTCTATTCAATACAACAGTCAACAATATAACAAAAAGAAATGGGAAGCGTTTCTTTCACGCTGATCATTGTTATTTACTGTTGAAAATCCAAACTCTCGCCCCAATACCATATTTAATTTGATGTACCTTTTACCACATTGAGCACCTTTATGGCTGCATTAAATCTACAAAATCCTTATGCTTTACAATGTTGTATGAATGGAAACACTGAAGAAATGAAACAGAACGTAGACAAAATAACTCGCAACTGTCGTCCAAATTTGGATGCCAAAACTCTAAAAGCTAAAAAAAATCAGCACCATACAATCAGGTTTCAAATATAATTTGGGCAAGCTGATGATTTTGGCAATACTGTTGCCATGAAAAAAATTCACCTATGACCCGGGGGTTCTCTCTAACTCTCATAGAGCTCTCGTAGATTATTCGTGCCATCATTGACTCTTAAGATTCCCACTTGAATCCCTGCTCTTAATTTCCTCTTCATGGGCCTCTCTAATCTCTCTCTAAGACCAATGATAGGAAAAATTGTCATGTATCAAGATAATATTCTATTGATTAAAGTTGTATATTTATACATATTTTATATCCCACTTTATAGGATATATGTTTCCTATCATCTACCACTAATTTCTCAGCCAAATGTTATTATACGTCAACCTCTAACCCTTAACAATTTCTAGTCTATAACTGTAATAATAATCACCCAACAATATTAACCACCTGACTCGATAATTATTACAACACACCATGTTTTACAAATAAACACTACAAAATATCCAACAATGCCCACATCAGTCTTGCTTATTTTACCTGTTTATTTTACCACTCTTAACTATCTTAGGTTGCGCCCATCCCCTTATTTCCGTAATTTCACTTATAGTCATGGAAGGTCTACATGCATGCCCTTGAGATCCTATTTTGTTTTATGTATATATCTAATTTTATAGCCCGTATTCAACGTGGAAAAATGTGGCTTTATACAACACACACATTGACTCCTACTCTACGTTAGGCCCCAACGTCTTCCATCTAACTGCCTGGAGAAATCGGGATGAAGGCCTCATGCACACTTTGAAAGGTTTAATCTTGGGTGGTGAGCTTTGACACTACTTTTATTACACGACTACAACCAACTGATTAAGATCCTAATTTGAATCCGACTGCATGTAAATAAATACATGTTGTAATCCATTTAAACAAAGTACACAAGAACAATAAGGCAATTATTAGAGCATTGATAATTTTCTGAGCTAGCATTCTATTCTAGAGCATTAATGGAGGGCCCTTATTGAAGCTATTTTTAAATCATAGTCAACTACTACGAGCACCAAGGGCAGTCCCAATGTCAGTTCCAAATCATCTCTACATTCCCAGGCAAGGCGTTTTCAAGTTCAAACTCAAACAATAGATCTTCTATATTGTCATATTCAAGATAGATCTTCCTAACTTTGTGTTTACTTTACTAATCAATTTAGAATATTGATTAACTATTATTATACTTTGTACATGTATTATGGATCCTTAATCAGAAATAGTTCATTTATTGTACTAAAAAACATTATAATATAAATTTGAAATACAATTCGCTGAAGAACACGCCCCAATTATGTATGGCATTCCCCTATTTTATCAGTTGTGGAAATCGTTATTCGCTAATAAGGCTTGAAGGCTTGAAATTATGCCAGCACAAATTCCCACCTAACATATCATGAACGATACTTAAAAAAAAAATTACACCAAAATCTTGTTCAGTCGAGAATTTTTACAACATTACAAGTATATCCATAGGTTTTATTCAATTGCCACGCACAACACTAAGTTTTAAATGTAGTCTTTTCTGATCAATTCACAAGTAAAACACCTCTCTTTAATACCGAACTCATGGCTTAGATACCATATACAAATTTAAATTAACATAAAGAACATTGTAACAAATTATACCATATCTAAAAATTTAAATCAAAAATATAATTTATAAGAATTTATATAAGTTTCCAATATGTAAGTGGATGACATAGCCACCCTAATATTTCATATTCTCATTAATAAGAATAAGGCAAGAATACAAGTTTATAGCTCTCTAAAATACAAATAGAATTTTCGTATGTGCAACCCCTTTTCATATTGTTCCTTAAAATAAATTTGAAATTCCTAAAATAGGACCATGGAAGGGTGACGGTATGACATCCTTTCAATCTTTGCATTAAAATTTTATTTAAAAGTTTGTTCAGTCAACCAAAATAATTTATGAATGGCTGATATTTTTGAACTATGGAAGGGTGATAGTAGATCTTTTTCTTTTCAATCCTGTATTAAAATATTATTTATAATGACTTCAATGAGTTAACCAAAACCATCCTGCATGGTTATGAACATCCACAACTTTATCAAACCAAGTTAAAAAATAATCTTATATGCCTAAAATTTAAGTTCGGACTACGGAACAATCTTGAAGTATTTCAATACATGAGATTAGCCTCATTGAAACCCAATGTTGGGTGAAAATATAAGCCAACAAATTATGAAAGAGAATTTAAAGTAGGCAATTCGATATGTTGACACCATTCAAGTAATGAAATTTGAATGGAAGCAGCAAGCATAAGTTGTCTTTCAGGTGGAAAATGTGGCATATGCTCTTTACCTACAAATTTCTTCTGAAATCCACGATGGTCAAATGGTTTGTTTCCCAATATACAAAGCTATCTGTATTGGATGATCGGTTGACCTTAGAAAGGTGGATCATTCTAGGACAAGAATAAAAACCAAAACTCCTCCATCTGGATCTTTGCAAAAAATGTTATTAACTGGTAATATATATCAAGCACACGCTACGCAATATGAAAGCTCATGAACGTTTCAGCGTGGGTGAGGGAACAGAAGGAATAGGCTTAGAAATAAAAATTTTGAACAAATCTACTAGTTCCAAATTGTTACCATTTCTTAAAGTGACCTATCATTTTTTTTAACTTTTTTGGGCAAGTAAAAAGTAATTTCATTGAGCATTGGCTAATTCCAACAGATCATGCAATGTAAATAGACTATTGGGTTTTCTAGTAGTGTTTCCCAAAATGTTTGTTATACAATCAGAGTGTGAAACCTTGACATTTGCATATTATCCTGGCTTCTGTCATTGGTAACAATAGATAAGAAATTAGCTCTGTTACTTTCAGTTTAAAGAGATCTTACCATTATAGTTCACACATTTTAAGCTTTAAGTTTTATAATTTTATTAATAATTTAAAACTTCAAGCTTCCGCAATCCATTATGATTAAAGAAAATAAAAAATCAGAAAAAATCACATAGAAATTTGACAGTATCGATGTATCAAATCACATTTTGTGGCCCACCATCACGATGAATGATAAGATTGCAGATAGGAGCTTCTTTATATAAATAACTTTTTACATCACGAACTAGAACTTAATTAATTACAGACCCAATCAATAATTAACGGATATCCACATATTAATAATAACAGTTTAAGATATGCCGATGAAATGTAAAAGGGTTGGTTAATTGTGCTGGTCGTGTCGAGCCCAACCCAGGTTCAAGTCTTATTGGACATTTAAAGCCTAGTTGTGGCCGCTTGAGCTGAAGTTGAGGCTGGTTGTGGCTGTTTATGTTGGATTCAGGCCAGCAATGGTCGTTTATGTTGGATTTGAGGCTGGTTGTGGCCGTTTGCCAGGGTTTGGGTCCCTTGTTTTTATCTTAAATGGATGTAATACCAGTTCATAGCTCACCAAAAGCATTTATCAATCCAAAAAAAATAGTTTAAAAGACATTACCTTCTTGTTTCTGAGCATATGAGTAATGGATTTCCAAGAGTCACTAAGATAATGTCCATCATCCCTATTGAGATTATTAGGGTGCATTCCAATCTCAAATTGGGGTTATTAGGATGCTTTCCAATCTCAATAGCTTCATTGAGTTTCCTCTTCATGAAGTGGTGCTCCTTTACCAATATTATAGTTTTTCCCATACATATCATGTGATGAAGCATGTGCCTACTCTACTAAAGCCCAGCTTTTCATGTGATCATGAGTAATATCATAACACTGTTCCTTTGTTCTTTGTTGAAAGGATCTCCCAGTTTCCCCAATATAAAGGACGGATACATACTTGATTGGATAAACCCCGTACCACTAATTTTGTTATGGTACGAAGATCAATCTTATGTTGTATCTCCTTAAAGTTTTGTTGATTTTGAACGAAATCCCCTCCCCTCCCCCCTTGAATGGGAGAAATGCTTTTGTGTACATCTTTCATATCAACCTCAGGATGTTTCTTGATTTTGTCTACTTAGTTATATCTCTATGTACCAAAGAATGCCAAGGCTGCCCTGAAAAGGAGTTCAATTGTGGGTACTCAAAAGAAAGGATCGTAGTTACCGTGTTTGGATGCCCTTGGGAAGGGATCGGTCTGGTCCGAACTTTTTGGTCCAGCCAAGCCTATCTGGTTCAGTTCAGACATACATGCTTTTTTTTAAAATTAAATTAAAAAAATAGTATAGAAAAGGCAGAAAGACCTCAAACAAAAATATAGTGATATTAAATTTCAAACCTAAACGATGAATGCAAAAGTAAACGAAGCCATTTTCATTGGATTTTTAAGAAGGCCTCAAGTTTTGAATGGACGGTAGGAGGTTGCAAACATCATAAGCTTTTATATCCATACAGATATTTAGCAGATATTTGGTAGGAGTTGAACAAGTGTAGAACCCAAACATTTGCAGTCGTTTTTCCCCAGAGATTTGAGGAGGATTTTGCCAACTATTTCGGGGCATTCCTTAGATATCATCTCACCCTTTTACGACTGTAACTCCAACCTCCTCTACTCACGCAGCTTGGTTGGTAGCTACACAGTGCATTGTATTATCTGCATTAACATAAGTCTTCGATTTTCTTAAAACTTTTGGCTTCGTGTAATATTAAATTTTAATTTATATTACACTTCTATATTGATATATTTAAACTTATAAAACTTAGCTCCAATTTATTTATATATCAAAATTTATAAATCTAGGTATAGTGTGACAATGTTTAATAGTCTTTAAAAGTATTAAATATAATTCTAAAATAGCACACAACACATATTTGTAAAACAAATTATGATAAAATAATGTTTTAATATGTTGTGACAAATAAAATAGAAGATTATTTCAAAAACATTTATAAAATAAGTTATTTATAAATATTATAACTTACTAATATTATATCTTACATTTGGCAATACTTGTATATTTTTTTTAAATGCATATAAATATGATTTTAAAATAGCACACAACATATTTATAAAACAAATTATGATAAAATATTGTTATAAAATATTGTGACAAATAAAATAGAAAATTATTCCAAAAACATTATAAAATAAATTATTTATAAAAATTATAACTTACCAATAAATTGGAGGTATCCTATCTTATATTTCGCAATACTTATATAATCTTTTCTCAATGCATATAATTATGTCTTTTAGAAATATATAAATCTATTTCATTTTTTATATTTTTGATTTTTGATTTTTTTAAATTTCCAATCTGAACCGAATCTTTCGAACTTTATTCCCATGCGGAGGAAACATAACTTCTTGAAAGTGGTAACCATGGGAAAGACGCATGGCGATTTCAAATGACTATAAGGGTAATCAAATAGGGTTGCAAAATTATGTAAGGACTTTGTAGGTTTAGGCTCAGGTCTTGATCACGTTGGTTTTATTTAGGACCTGGAGTATTTTGACCAATCTTACCTGCTTCCCGTCAAAGTCTCAAACTAACGGAGATGGCTCAATCAATTCAATGTGGGATTTCTCTTTATTAATGCCTCTGGTTTCTTGTTTGCGTCATTATTTCAAGCATGTAATTCTTTACTCAAGAAATATTTTGAGGGATTGGAGATGCCTTTGATATACTGGAAATGAAATCAATCTACGATTTCCTGTTGTGTCTAATTTCATTTTTTCACTCAGTCCATTTATCTTGTGAACCTGCCCTCAAAAATAAGGATCATCTAATAGCTTTATAGGAAATTCTACCATAGATCCTGCGGTTCAAAATATGAGAGTAATCTCTAAGTTGCTCTAACTATCCAGCATTGCGCTTGTCAGAATCATAGAAGAATATACAGAATAAAATCTGATCAGATTTTTATAAAGGAGATTATTGCAAATAATCTCACATGGATATAAAATCTGTTATTCAAATTTTAATATTTTATAATTCACAAAAGATAAAATTATGAAAGGGCAACATTTTAACAAAGCAACAGAAATACAAATAGCATAGTATCTTGGAATTAAAATAGGAAAAACGGCATTGCTACTGTAAAAAAAATTTCTCTTTATTCAATATTAAAAAAATAGGAAAAATGCGGTAGATAAAAGCGGTAGTTTTATTACGGCATTTCTCAAAGGCTAATAAAGGAACAGTTGTCTATATCGTCTTAGATGTTACCATAAGTTTTACTCCTTTTGTACCTGAAAAAGCTTGGGTGGTAAACTGGATTGACTGCATTTCATGCATACCTTGTGTTGTCAGCTTACAAAAAAGAAATAAAGTACGCAAGTGACAAGAGTCGGTTAGTGAGACTTGTAAGAAGATCCAATCACAATAGAAAAGCACTAGGCTATAACTGGCCCTAGGAACTGAAAAAGAAAAAAATGAGAAATAAAATAAAAATGACAAAGAAGGCCCCAAGGATAGCACGAACAAATTCCTACCTATTCTACCACCACTTCTCTCTCAAATCCCGAAATAACCAACCTTAGGAGAGCCTTGTATGTTGTTCAACAAGAAGTTAAATGACCTTCTCAAGGGTCTCAAAAGCCAAGTACTAGGGTCACATCGCATGATATATTACTCAACCCCTTGTCTTATCATGTCCTTGCTTACCCTCCAAAGTTTAAATTATTCAATGATCAAGGAGATTCTTCTCATCATGTTAAATCTTTTTATGTTTTTTTGTCTAGAATTTGCACATAAAAATAAATTATCTATTAAGCCATTTCCTAGAAATTTAAAACATTATGCTCTCAATTGGTTTTATGTCTTACCAAGTGGATCCGTACATTCTTTCACTACTTTAGCCGAAAGGTTCTTTGGCCCAGTTTTCAATCAATATTAGCATGAAAGTTACATTTTCACAAATTCTTAAACTCAAACAATGACCTAGTACGAATGTCACCAGTTTTCAATCAATATTAGCATGAAAGTTACATTTTCACAAATTCTTAAACTCAAACAAGGACCTAGTACGAATGTCAGTATATGCTTCATTCAAGACAAGGGTTAGAAAAATGACTTACCAATACCTAATAGTAAATTACAAAGCATATTTTCTCAAAGTTTATTTTTACCCATTAAGGACAAAGTGGTCTTCAATACTTATCTATCTTGCAATGATTTTTGTCATGCGGTTTAAAACAATGAAATCAAGCTTTTGGAGGCCAAAATGTTTAAATATGGAACCAATGCCCCCATCTCTAGTGAAGCCAAATTCCAAGGTAAATCAAATTTCAAAGCTGAGAGTAGTGACAATACTTTCTGACCTAAGAATGAAACCAAGAATGTAGTGAATGCGGTCAATCAACCACCCAACAAAGTAGTCTTATCACAAGAAAGAGAATGAAGATAATTTATGTGATTGAGGGAAGTCCACAAAATGTGCTTAAATGATTACTTGATTGAGGTATGATTTCTTTAACTCCTATTAGAGAAATGGAACCCTCAAGATCCCTGCCTAAGATCTATGACGCTAGTGCATATTGTGATTATCATAGAGTCTATGGACATTCTTCAAAATAATGCATTACTTTGAAACATAAAATCCAAAACCTCATTGAAAGTAATCAAATTCAGATAAGAGGTGTCAATGGTACTTTGAATGAATCAATGACTCAACCAAATCAACATTTGAAAATCTTGACAAATTCTCTTCCAAATCATGTCACTCAAATTAAAGATCAAGGTAATGTCCATATGATAGCTAAAAAAAACAACCATCAAAAGATTCTAAAGCTCGTCCACTTGAAAAATTCGTAGGTGTAGTCAATACAACTCATAAGGAGCCTCCTCCAACTATATTAGATGATCATGAAATTCAAAAAGATGGCTAATAATGGACCACTATTCATTAAAGCTTTCATAAACACACATTCAAGGACAACAAATAGAATTATGATTGATAATGATTCAAGTAAAAATGTGTGTACAATGAAATTTGTTACTCGTCTTGGATATTGTCAAAGGGATTTCGCTGGTACTACCATGATCATCAAAGGATATAATGAGATCACTAGGAAGGCACTTGGAGACATTACATTACTTGTCATAGTAAGGTCCTAAAGACCATCTTAGTTTGGTTTCATGTATTACTGAATAATGGGGCATATGGCATTTTGCTTGGAAGACCATGGCTTAATCAAATGAAAATAATTCCATAACATTACACCAAAGTTTAAATTTTGTTCATAACAATAAAATGATTACTATTCAAGGCACCACTTATGATCCCCTAGCACAACTCCAACATGAGGGTTTACCTACGGGCTTACCAAAGCAACAATCAATCATAAGACTTCAAAAGAGTGAGCCTAAAGTTCAAATATCTACTATTCCACCAACTAAGGCACTCTTATCACAACCTATTCCACCTACCAATGTAATTTTATCGCAACCCCTTGCACTTCTACAAGAAAAAGCACCTACAATTGTGCTACTTTACAAGGAGGTACAACAAATAACATAGGGGGTCCAATGAGGATGATGACATTGATGATGCTCATAGTGGTGATGATAACAATGATCATGACAATGTATTATCTTTCTTAGACTGACGGACACCTAAACATCTTGATCTTACTCTTGATGATATGATTGCTTCCACTTATATGCAGTATGATAATGATTCAACTAATATTATTGGTTAGCCTTGTTTGCTAACTCCATATGTTTGCACATGAGCTCTCTCTCTATCTCTATTTTCATTCCATTCTTGCTTGATTTTTCTTTGCTTGCTTGTGTTGACTTTTCTCCTCCTCTCATTTCTCAAATGGCCTTTGGGAATAATTGTTTCTTCTTTAGCCTTCTATTGTTTATTACCCACTTAAGTTTTTCGTTGTTTTTCAATATACTTTTCGTTTGATCTTTGTTTGAATTTTGAAGTTACCTACTTCCTTCTTTGCCTTCATGTTTTGGTTGTCTTTTGTTTTCACTTCCTTCTCCAATTCCTCTCATGGCTTATGTGCTTTTAGTTTCTTCTTTTCTTTTTGGTTGTTTATGGTTCATTTTTCTAGTAAATATTTGTCATTCTTCTAGTCTTTTCCCTTGTTTGATTGTGTTAGTTTCTTTCTTGCTGCCCTGGGTTTTTTTGGTTGTGCCCATCCCAAAAACCTATGTGAACTTCCCCATAGTGACAACACTTTTTTTTTATATTGAGGCCACACGCCCCATAGCACACACAATTCTAAGGGATTCCCTCCTTTATCCCTCTTACTTTCGTCTCTTATTTCATTTTTCAGATTGGTTACTTTCTTTAATTGTTGTCTTCTGAAAAAAATTTGCCTTTATCTTTGAGTGTTACATGCGTATGCAACTTGGCATATTATAATTTTCCGCCTATTGATAGAGGTTTTATTGCTTGCATAAATACTGCTGATGGCATTATTGAGATAAATGCAAGATCTACAAATATATACATATGATAATGGATTAAAAATTGGTTTGGGACACCTCTCATGCTCGCTCTAAAGGAATTTTCAAGCCATCTCCAAGCAATGCTTCAAGGTTGATCTTTCTTAGTTTCCTTTATCTTATTGAGCTTTCATGTCATCATATATTTCCTAGTTTATCTTGCCTAGTGTATACCTTTAAATGATTTGTACTTCTATTTATGCCCATAGTCATGCTATACGTTGTTTTTTGCTTAGTTATATGAGTGCTTTGCTTCATATATGTTGCTTTGATTCTAGATTGCCTGATGTGTTGCTTCCTATCTGGCGTTCCTCTCTTACTTGCCCTATTCTTAACATGTTTGCATCCCCTGATCACTGTTTGGCGTCCCTCTCTTTATTTTCCAATGATTGATGTATGTTCCTTGCTTTTGTTGTATACCCTACATCATGTGCTTGTGAATGTTTACCTTGTTTGTGCCTATTTCTCTGTTGTGCTTTGCATGTGACATCAATGTATCTATTTACTCTTAAGTATGACATGCTTACTATGTGCTTAGTGTGCATTTTGTGCTCGCTATGTTCACTATACGTTGTTATATGATTGGTGCCATGATTTATATCATGCATGGTGTTTCTCAATTTGCCATAATCCATATCATGGAGATGTTTTTGTTGTTTACTTATGTTGCCATGATTCCTATCTTGCATCTAGCAGGGCAAAACTCCATGTGCATGCTTTCCTTTCATATATTTGTTGCTATACTTATTTTATTGGGGCATGTTATTGTTTGTGCTTCATTGATTACATGTTTCCCATTAGCAGCATGTTACTCTTGTGCTTACATCGACTATACCTTGTCCATATTAGGGCATGCTATTGTTTGTGCTTCATTGATTACATATTGCCCACTAGGGGGCATATTACCATTGTGCTTAGATTGCTTATGTGTGTTGTCCATAAGGGGCATCCCATTGTTACCCTGATTAGATTGATTATACCCCTACAACTAATATTCTTACATTGCTTATACCCAAGCACATATGGGCCAAAATGCTTATTACATACATACTCTCATGATGATATCTTACTATGATTATATATTTATATTATATTTTCAAATCTTACACATGGTGCATATAATCTCTTTCTTTCGAGATATGTGATTCACTAGTTCATCTCACACCTCAAAAAGGGGGCATATGCCCTGTTTATTTTATTTCTAGTTACATGGTGTAAATGATATATTTTCCCATGCTCCCACACGTGAACTCAATCACATCATGGTACACAGCGTATTTTCCCTTGCTCCCACATTTGGAGGCAAATACATGGGGGTACACAACATATTTTCCCTTACTCCTACACTTGAACTCAATCACATTATGGTACATAGCATATTTTCCCTTGCTCCCACATTTGGAAGCAATCATATGGCGGTACACAATATACTCTCCCTTGTTTCTTTAAATGGAAGCAATCACATAGTGGTACAC
Organism: Torreya grandis; assembly: GCA_037957365.1. Taxonomy (NCBI): domain Eukaryota; kingdom Viridiplantae; phylum Streptophyta; class Pinopsida; order Cupressales; family Taxaceae; genus Torreya; species Torreya grandis. The sequence continues at coordinate 145,655 of JARHVA010010129.1, forward strand.
AACTTACATCACTTGGCCTCCCCATGAGATGCATACATATTCAAGTGCAACACAAATTGAGGCATGGATTTCACAAAGGCAGCATCATAATTTCCGCACAACTAGGTGTATTGGTTCCTATCCTCATTTTCTTTCCTAGATTTTCAGCAATTCCTTAGATTTAAATAAACAATGTTCCACTCGCATACATTTCCAATATGTTTGTAGAGGCACAGGTTTCCATATACCAGTCACATACGCGTGGATGGTTGTTCCAAAATCTTCGTGAATTGTCATGGTGGTTGTTTTAATCTTAGAAGACTTAGATGAATGTAAATCCTATGTTGTTCAAAAGTTGAGTATAGCAATCATGGTAGAAATATGCAATAAATACAGCCACTGATCCGTAACAGGATTGACTTAATTTGACTTTCTAAAAATAACAATAAATAATGTAAATGAGAACTTTGCTGAAAAATGACTGAAACGGGTGATCTAGAGGCTGCAAACTAATGCAGAGACTAGTCTAAGTGTCGCAAACAAGATCCAAATGTCAAAACCCCTCCTAGACAGTAGCAACATGTGGCGATAGTGTCCCTGTTTTGACGGTAGTGTCCTCTGTGCAAAACTGTTCCGAGCTTCTGGGTGCACCTGTGTCTAGGTTTATCAAGCCTATTTCTACACACACGAGTTCTGGATCTTTGTATATAACCTATTTTGACTAATTTTATGAGCAAACCCTAATTCTCCATGTTTTTACGAAATCCGATTGATACAAACAGTGAAGTGTGTTTGTTAGTGGGCTAGACTAAACATCCTCAACACCCCGTTCTGATGAGAGTTCTCTACATACCAATACTCCGAAGAGGGATCAAGCCTGATGTAGTTCTCCCCACCTAAGCGCTGATGCAAGTGCAAGTGAAGTTAGTATAACTGTTGACTTGAGTGCTTTGAATGTGCTTGAGACTGATAATCTGAGTAATCTGAGCTTAGGAATGTTATAGATAGTTGTATGTAAAAATAGGAAAAAATAAGTATTGATAACATTGATTACGCACAACTTATTCTAAGTTTGTATGTGTAATTTGTATCTGATTTCCATCTATTGGTTAGAGAGCTAACAGTCATGTATATATATTGTTCTGGTGTTTGTGCGGGTGTTTAAAGAGGTTTAGGCCGACCCTAGGTTGTCTTAGATTTAAAAAGATATCCATTGATGGAAAAAGGAGGGAAAGGGCAATAGCATCAAAATTGAGACACTAGCGTCATGTGGCACTATTGTCCCTATTATGGTGCTAGCGTCTAGGTGACAGAACTTGAGGCACGAAGGGCCAAGAGTTAAAATGAGGATCTGGGACTGCTTTAGGAACACATGTGGCCTGCTTGAAAGTTAAGTGTGAAAATAGGCTCTAAGATAGGTCTAGGGCTAAACTAGGGATAGGTGCTCTCAAGTAGCACTCTTAGCACTCAAATGTCATTTTTAGGTGATTACAATGGCAATCAAGTAATCTCTCTTTCATTTTGACTTTCAGTTGTTCATAATTCCTATATTGACTTCAATAAGTCTTACAAGTTTCGACGATTGAGACATCTTCTAAGAACTTTTGAGGTACACTTGTTTGTTTTATTTTGATATTTACACACACACATCAAAATGAAGCATTATTTAGATAGCAAATTATGGTTTTGGGGGTAGTTTTAGTTGTCAAATTGCATTGTTCTAGGGTTTCGTGTGTTTGTCAATTATCAGTTCATGTTAAGACTCTTATTAGCGTGGTTCTAAGCCCCATTTGCTTCATTTTTCTCCGGTTCTCTCTCCACAATTTTCTCTCTTCCCCCCTTTTTAGTTGTTCTAGCTTTTCTGCCAAGAGCATAGCAATACAATTCTAGTCTACAAGGAATGTACCACTACCTTCTTGGTCTACAAGGAACATAGTACATTCCTTGTTGCTTTTCTCGTGAGCCATTAGGCACTTGGTAGTGCCAAATTGTAAAATGAAGCATTGGGTTGGTCATTAACCTATACTGCAAAAAAATGAATATGCTTGCATTATATAAAATCTGCTCAGAAGTGTGGGAACCAAGCTAAGGTGATTTGGTAAATCCTCTTGCAAGATTGTGGGTCAAAATGGTTTCTTTCACACAGATAACAAAGGAAATATATGTGAAAGCTTTAGTAATGTCAGATTTAATGAGGTTAACCGAGACATGGAGTTGCAATTGGAAGTACAAGTATGTGCTTATAATAAAGGTATATATCCCACTTGGACGTTGCTGAGATATGCTAATGAAGTTATATCATTTTGCATTTCCATTACAAGTTCGTTCATAGAAACTATGGAGTATTATAACATCGGATCAGTCAATGGTATTATTATCTTGCATTAAGAATCAAAAATATTAATGATTAATGTGGTCTCTTGATGAGTGGTAGATTGATCTGAGCCATTAATCAATGGTGCAAAGGTTGAACGCAATGGGTAAGTAGTTAGTCACGATTTGACAATGAGCATTCAGTTTACAAAATTAGATCCTAGCCATTGGTCAACATATCAACACTTGGCAAGCAAATGGATGAAGTTAGCCCCAGTTCAATGATTGTCGTTGATCATAACATATGATCATAGTCGTCCATCATCAGTTCAATGTCATATGAGATGTATAAAGTTACCATTGTGATTCAATGATCATCGTTGATGTGACAATCAAATTTGGACCATTGATTGTTGCAATGGAGGTAAAAAGTTGAATGGACTTAAGAAATGTGAAATTGTGATCACCATTGATCTCAAATGGCTTAATCTGAACTGTTCATTACAACATCATGGATCATATGGAGTATAAAGGTAAGGTGCTATGAATTAGTGATTGTCATTGTTTTAAAATAGAATCAATCTAAACCATTTATCATTGCACTGGTGAAAGTTGGGTATGAGGCAAATGAATGTTACGATTCAACGCACACCATTGATCTCAAGTGGTGTATTCTAGACGATTCATCGAGATGACAACGTTCACCAAAGAGCAAGGGTATTCTCAATCCAACATATAACATTGATCTCCAGTTGATCAATCTGCATTGTTCACTGTTGTATTGAGGTGCTATGCTGAATGACTAAGGGTTGCTGCAATTCAATGATGACCGTTAATCTAGAAGGTTTAATCCGAGTTGTTGGTCACCAAATCAGTGATAAGAATTACAAAATGATATGGTAACACATCAATGACCACCATTGATCTATTATGAATCAATCTCAACCTTCTATCGTTGCTTCGATGGCTTAAGTTCAAATAAAGAGTAAAGATTGTGGATCGCTCAATAATGAACCACAGTGGTCCATCATCAAAATAGAGATAAGCATCAATAACCTAAAGGGTAAGCAGCATATGAAACAAGAAGCACCAAGAGTAGCCCCACAATGACGTTGTTGATCTAATTGAAATTGAATCTCAAGCATCGATTTTCCCAAAGTGCATTTATGAATCTTTTCTAGTTGGTGGAAATTCACAAAAGCAACAAGCTCATCACCTCCATCTGAGCAATTCATTGCTATTGAATGAATTTAACTCTTGCCACCATTTCAGAAGTATCACAAACCTCTAGGATTGCATAAGAGATCGAAGCCAAAACTCAATTGTTGTAGAACTTTAGAACATCAAATTTAATCAATTGATAAGCAAATTATAATTAAGTTTCATTGTCCTCAGCAATATTGTGTGGTAATTCATCTCTGCAATCATGCCTCCCAAGAAAGGTGTTAGAAAAGAAAAGCAACCTATAGAGGAAACTCTGTATAAAAATTGACCTAGTTCTGTCAGTAGAGCTCCTCCCCCAAAGCTTGTTAGGCCCGTCCTCCCTACTTTGAAGTATGATGATAATATCATACAATTCACGTACATTGGTAACCCTAAGAAGACCTTACCCAATGAAATTGACTTCCTGAAATATTTCAAAGATGATATGCAAGAAATTAGGGATTCCAATTTAAAGAATGATAAATATCTAAGAGCACTCCAACATGTTATTAGGGTTACGAGGTATTCCAACATGTCTGGGAGCACTCCATTGCCGAAAACCTTGTATGTCACATATGGAAGTATGACCTAGGTGAAGTGGCAGTACATAATTGCCATTTAGATGCAAATATTGTCATGTGGATGGCCCAACTATTTGATTTAGAAACTAGAACCATTAAGAATGATCAAGGGTACTTGGCATTAAGTCTCACTCCTAAGTATATCTGCCAGGTATTCAACTTGCAAACACAAGGATTTAAGCCCCTGGAAACCAAGAAGCAAGCGCTCACATTCAAATATCAAAAATGGGATTAGATATGAATTTAAGCCTTGGATGATATCAAAAATGGGATTAGATATGAATTTAAAGATGATTCTCAATTGTGTTGTATATATATCGATACACATTTTGCTAGAAGGCACCTAGGTTGAAAGTGGACACACATTTTTCTAAACCAAGTAGGGATTGAGCTCAATAAAAGCTAGTTCAAATGTGGACTAGAGTCATAGACAAACACAGTTAGGTAGCAAGTTATAAATTGTTCCAAGCCTCTTTTGTAAGTACCAATCATGGAATGTTGAAGGGGACAATAAGGGAGAGGATTAAGGGGCAGCTAAGGAATTAATGAGAACCCTTGCTTATAATGTAGTGGCTCATCCAATGCATAATCGGGCAGATTGGTACATCCAATCAGACAACACCTACAAAATCGTTTATCAATCTAAAACTGCAGCATGCAAGCTCCCTAGGAGTGTCCAATAGGTTAGTGCTAGAATTTATGACATAGCTAGTTGCAAGGTGAGTGACTTTAGATTTGAAAACTGATTAGCATTGAGGGCCCCACAACTGATCATGTTTACATATGGATTCCTCTCTCTAGAACTCAAACCATATGACCCTGAGAGGGCCATTGAAGCCAAGAAAAAGGCTGCTGAGAGGAATTCTGAGTACAACCATATATGTAAGATTAGTGAAGTGACAAGGAATCTTGAGATTATAACTCAAATTGGAGAATCTGAGATCAAATTCAGAAAACACGAACTCCAAGAGGTCAAAAGACAGACAGATGATCCTACATATATTCCTCCATACATCCAAAAAGAGGACCCAATTGAAAAGATAAAGTTCATCCGTGTGAGCTTGAGCAAAGACAAAAGCCAATAATTTTGGAAATGAGAGTGATAACAGAGGTGAAGTCAATGTCAATTTGTCAATTCAGACAAATTGGAGAACCTGAGATCAAATTCAGATGATGTCAACTCCAAGAGGACAAAAAACAAGCAGATGATCCTACATAAATTTCTCCATACACACAAATAGAGGACCCAATTGAGAAGATAAAGTTCATCCGTGATGAACTTGAGCAAAGAAAAAAGCTAATAATTTTGGAAATGAGAGTGATAATAGAGGTGAAGTCAATCTCAGATATGAACCCATGCCCCCACCTACACAAAAGGAATGTACAACCCCCAAGCCGACAGTGGATGAAATCCAGCCGATGGAAGTCCAACAGGACATAGAGGAAGCACAAGAGGCACATGCAGAAGAGGGTGTTCAAAGCACAACTCAAGAACAATTGGCCCCCAGGGTTGCAGAAGACCCCATAGATAAAGATGTTTCCACGGAAAAGATAAACCCACCAGACAATAAGGAAATTTAATCTAGAACATACTAAAATGTTATCGAAATCCCTAATGATGAAGAGCTGGAAGATCAAAGGATCCAAGAACAAAGAGAATTCTTTGCAAATCCCAATTTCATGCAAACTAGGAAATTTTCAGATGACTTGGGGAGTTATGAGTAGGAGAGGGAAAAGGGATCAAGAATTGGTAGATTATGCTCCAACTGAAACAGCACCAAAAGAAACATCTGAGTCCAGTTACACCCCAACATCAATGGAAGCAAAGATCCTAATGGAGGATATCACTCCAGAAATGGCAAAACAAGTTTTGAAAGACAACAACATGATGATTTTCCCTGGTTGGGACCCTGAGTGGGCATTAGTAATGCATTGAATCATTGAGGAGAATTCCTCTAAAATCTTTAGTTCTGATGCCTCTTCTAAGCAAATTGCCAAAACTTTCCAGGGCACCAAATTTGATGTTGATATATACATCCTAGTAGAGCAGACAGTGGACCCTATACATCAGAAGCCTATGTATGAAATGAAGGCAGAGGACTTCCAGGGGACTTTGCAATTAATAAAGGTTGGGGATATGTCGGCTGGGCAATCTACAGAAAGCAGCTAGAAGAAGAAACGAAAGAATCTCCTTTTGCAGCAAGCATTGCAGCCAAAGACAAGAAATTATGATCAAGTGCAATAGGAGTTGTGCTCACTAAAGAATTGGGGAGCATTAGTGGTCACCATCTGATACAATTCAGCGCCCAACACTTGAGCTTGTGGACACCACAATATCAGAGTTAAACGCTCAATTGGAAAGGGCATATAATGCACTCACAGACAGAGAAAAATTGGCATTAGTTGCACACTATAAGAAGACCATGATTGCATTTCTAGACCCTGAGATTGAAACCACATACTCCATGTCTGAAAACATTTGGGAAATTATTGAGGCAGGGAAACCAATTCCCAATTTGGCAATCAAGGCCTCGAATAGAATTGGCACTATTTATGACAGGTAGATTGTAAGGCAAAGGGAGGCTGAGGAATTGAAGTACAACCTTGATGCCAGGGATGATCCGTAAATTATTACAGTAGGTTGGGTGGATGTATTAGTGCTGAAAGCCAACATATTGGATATATTGAAGTGATTATAACTGCAAGAAGGCTAAAAATACATATTGATAAGGCAAAGGACAAAGCTCTAAGAGCCCAATCTGACATGGATGACATGATCTTCATAGGCATGCCTTCCCCATACAACTTAAATGATGATTTGAAGAATAAAGGGGAATGGCAGCAATCAATCAAAGCCATTACGAATAAATTTGGGAAGGCTTTGAAAGAAGAAAGAATGTCTACTGAAAAAGACTTCGTTTGGGCATGCAAGGAGGTGATGAACTTGAAAGTCAGGGTTGAAGCTTTTGTGAATCAGTATTCATCACTCAAGGACTTAAATCCAAAGCTAATAGTGAAAGATGTAGACTTCATTGTGAGAATATCCAAACCACAAGATGCATCATGGGCCAAATTGCAGGATGCTATTGTTAAAGAGGCTACCTAACCATAAGTGTTGGATTATCTCCTTTTTTATATAATGCTTTGAACGGACACTTAAATTATATATGTTGAATAGTACATTGTAAATGACATCAAATGTATGATGTCATATTTTGCAGTCCCCATGTGGTTGTCATACAACAATGCCAATCATGCACTAAGTATGCACATGAGGGATATTGTATAAGACTACATAGGTGGCAATTTTGTAGAGGCAATTATAATATGATATGGTAAAGGATATATGCTAAAGAAGATATCACGATTGAGGATGATGGGAAAGCTATCAAGAGCATCCTTGAGAGCTCCTACGCCATACTCCAAACCTATATAAGAAGAAATCTTACCTCTCAGCTCATATATTTTCCATTCTGCTATGCTTTTGTTCTAAGACCTCATTTTCTCATTTTAGCCTTGTTACTTGCAAGGATCTTGTAGCTGAATAGTCTCATATCTTGTTTCAGGTCATTGATAAGCTTGTTGGAATGATGCAGAGCTCATGAATGTCCTAGGTCTTATAGGATTAGGAAAAGGTCGCGGAATTGTTTATTATGTGTAATGGACCTGCAATGCCATTGTAAAAAAGCCATGTACTACATCCTATAATCTGATCTCAGACTCATTCTATGCAGCATTTTAAGATTTAATTGTGTTCTTGTCTTAGCGTGTTTCATGACCTTTGACACAACTATTTTAAGTGATTAATGGAAATCATGTGCAAGGATTATTATTTTTCATGCATATCAGATGTATGTCTCTTACAATTTGTGCAAATTTGCATTAGATTTATCTTTACAATGATATCAAGTAATGTGGTTATATGTGTAGATGCCCAATGGATATTAAAGCACTGGTCTTAGGAGAATTGATCAAAATATTTTTCAATATTTATTTACTTTTCATGCGAATAAGATCAATCATGTGTAGAGATAACACATAGCTTCACCTTGTTGTCTGGATCTATTTCCCATTGTTTTCATCTTCTGACTGTCTACAGATTTGTGACAATTCAGTAATTTTCTCAGAACCCCTTCTTTGCACATTTCAATTAATCTAGAATATTCCTTACTGCAATCAGTTTTGATTTTACTGTTTTTTAAGGTCAAATCTTGATTAGATCTGATTGCACATGTGCATGGGTAGATGTATTGCATTTTAATGTAAAACCAATTTCTCATATTACAGCTCATACATAAAACCCACAAAAGTAGTATTAAGTATTATGTTTGATTGTGCAAAAAACATAAATGATGGTGTCAGAAAAACTTAAATTGGAAAATATAAGAAATATTTATAAGGATAAGACATATAAGACGTAAACCAGCCTTACTACCAGACTTCTAAGTTCTAACAAATAAACAGGATATTATAATACAATATTAGATACTTCAGATAATGAAAAAAAGTCTGACGAGTTATGTCACAACAACAAATTAAGTAAATGAAGTACTTCAACAGAGGCAGCACTCTAAGCATTACTAAATCCTCATTGTGGCCAACAGTTTATCATTTGCAAAATTAGTAAAGAGCAAAGTTCTATTGAATGGTGGCTAAGAAAAGCACGCAGAAGTTATATTGTATTGAATGGGAGATAAGTGACGTTTGCATCATATATGTGGCAGCCTTTAAATTCACTTAATCCCTACGAAAGTGAATTCCCATTGGGAAATGATAAAAACCAAGTGAGCATTAGTATACAAAGCATGACCCTCAAAATAATTCCTTTCTATATGTAACAGAGGTTGAAGTGTCTAGTTAGGGTCCACATCTCCCACCATTTGGATCAAACATACTGATCGTAATGAGAATTCCAGCCAAACTTCTAGAATGCAATACGAGTACTTTGTGTATATGGCACCAAAGAGGTAATCTGTCTGGATGCTCCACCACCAACATGTTGGTATTATAGCCAGAATTGGCCAACTAGTTGCCAACAGGGCATCTTACAATTGTGATGAAAAAACAATCTATGTATGTTCAGAAAGCTTTCACTCTTTTATCAATTGTATAGTTCAGCATGTGCAATGCTTGTAGCTCACATCAATAATGCATCATATTGTACCAATAAGATCTGTATCGCCATGGATTTGAAAGAAAAAGAGGCTTTCAGTACATCTACCCTTTTTGAGTAAACTTACTCAGGAAACATTTGCCGTTCTCCACTATTTACAACATAAAGTCACAATGAGGGGAGGAGATCGCAACAATTCTGCCCAGTGCCCACATGGCACTCAGATTTCTCGCAAACAAGCAGCATATATGTTTTCTACAAAGTTTTTTCGTGTTATAGGAGTTATAATACAAAACTACCACATACATTCTAGATTTATGTATTACAAATATCATGATCAATTCCTCCAACCTCTATCCACAGCCATGTAGAAAACTATTTACATGGAAAAGTGTGAGCAAATCCACTCCCTTACCAAATCTCAAACCCCAAGACATAATATATATCAACAAAACAGTTGACAACACTGCACAAGCAACTAATAAGCATTAGAGTTAAATACTGTGTTTATGAATATATTCCAATAAGACACTTGACATGCAATAGCACAAGCAAAATGTATATCTCACAGTAAAATACAATGCCTGTAAAATGTTTTCTATCCATATAAATAAACAACATGGGTTTCTATACGATGAAGGTTAAAGCTGCAGATGGGGCTCGTAGCTACCCACCAGTTTATATAGGATAGATTTAGCCCTGTCATGCTCTAAGTAGGCACTAGGTACAGGATAGAACACGTTGCTTTCATAAAAACATGCAATTCAAGTTTAATACTTTATCGCATGCACCTGCAAGAGTATATACAGATACAAGCAGGTGCTAATCTTGAACTTCACAAATTAAAACTTCAAAGTTGTTGACCAATGTCTTAGCAGGATTATCTGTCCAGATTATTAGTTAATTTATGGGTCACATCATTGAATCTATTTCGTGTGTATTTTGAGTTATTGAGTCAACTATTGGATGTTTGAATTTATTTATTATTGAGCCAAGAGTTGAATTAATTATGGACCTCTGGTGTGTAAGAATTATGGTTAGTTATTGAGTGCCTGTGTCGAAAGTCAGCTTGAAATCAGTAGTTATGTACCAGTCAACTCAATTTCCCTTCACAAGAAGTGTATGTTAAAACCTCTGGAATGTAACATTATGGTCAGTTATTGAGTGCCAGTATTAAAAGTCGTGTTGATGTCAGAGATTATATGCCTGACATCTGAATTGCCCATCATGTTGAGAGTATGTTAGCCTGTCATCAGTCAAGTTGAGCTGAGGAGAATTTGGGTCCAGAGTCATCCTGCACTAATGAACTGTGTCTTTCCATGGAACAATATAGCGTGTATTGATCATCTCATGTGACAATTTAATTTATTGTGTTTCTCCATTAGCTCATTTTGCATTTGTATATGATAATTTGATTCGCAACAGTGTTGCATGGAAATTCCAGCCAACATTCGCACGAGCCAGGAAAAATGACAGGGCATATATTTAGGGAATGTACGTCTTGCCAACAGGATTGTGTGGCAGCTGTGGGGGTCAGCGGGATGTTTACTTGTTAAACAATAGTCCCTAAAATGTTTGTGCGCCAAAACACAATTTTATTTGAGTAAAGAGTTACCAGGAGAAATGATACAAACTAAAGTTCAAAATTGTTCAAGAAAAAATGTTTTTGTTGAAGGTAAAGCGTCCACTAAAGCAGTCCGTTGAACTTGATAGAGACTCATCGTAATTAGGCAGTTTGTGGAATATGGAGCTAACAGTCATAGTAAAGATAAAGTTCTGACATAATAGCCATATAAATACTTGGCATGTTCCAATTAACAATGGGGTTCATTGATATTGTCAATGGCATGTTGATAGGAAAGAAAAAATTGCTCCAACATTGCCATATGAATCTCATGTTTGGAAGTTGCTGGGTCCAAGGCATCAGAGTCTGTGCCTGAAATTAGATCTTCTAAGCACAAACCACGAAGCATGGGCAACATTAGCACCTTTAATCTTATAAAAATGGAGGGAGAGGGGGAGGAGGAGGGGGTGGGCAGAAGTGGGGGAGGGGGGCATACATAGAGTTTTGGGAATGAAACATCAAACAGGAATGTTCTTCCTACAAGCCATGAAAAACGATCTTTAAACTCAAAACCCTTTGATAATTCCAGATGAGTTAAACCATTGGTGGCTTTGCTCTGCATGCCTTGTGCTTAACATGTGATCTACATTACCAGATACGCCCCTATGCCCACCTGGGTAAGGGTACCTGACGTCTTGGTATGGGAACGGTACGGGGGGTGGTATGCCCAGCCAACACCCAGGGTACGCCCCAGCCCCTGCAGTCTGAGAACGTACCCGGGCATACCCGCAGGGGCTGGGACATAGCCTGGGCATTGGCTGGGCATAGCGCCCCAAAAAATATTTTTTTAATTTTTTTCCTCCTTATTTCGCTTAATAAAAAGTCAAGCACAGACTTCAAAAAACATAATAAAGTATGAAAACCTCTGCAGTTTCACTGGCTGGCTGTGTTTTCAAAATGTGAGCCTCAGTCGATTCATGTTTATCTTCTTTATTAGGGCTGTATACAACAGCTATCAAGGTTGCCAAAGCAAGTCAGCAAGTCTTCCAGTTATTGGATCATGTTTCAGCCTTGCCAAAATAAAGGGAATAAATCTCTGAAACATGATCAAGATGAGGAAGAGGTTGAAATCAATAATGTTTTAAAATGCTTATCCTCTATGTCCCAAAAATATGGTTCTCCAGGACTCTTTTTGTGCAGTAAATACAGTAAGATCATTTGCACAGGTATAATACGAAAGCTCAACTCGTGAATAAGCTCAAAGACGAGAACAGGCCATGGTCTTAAGTTGATTTAACACCAGGTCATCTCATTGTAATCTTCACCAAACTGCAGGGAGTGCATTTTCTTTTGTCTTTATTTTTGTCCATACATTGTACCATTTGCACTATGTACGTGTAATAAAACTAATCTAAGTTCGACAATTGAATATTATGATATTTGGCATTGAATAATTCGTATGTTTTGTGGTTATTTAACTTATTATATTTTCTCTATGCATATTATGTGGTTAATTTTGCTTATATGGCTATATTTTTAATTTTTTATATATATTTTTGTACGGCCGCAGCCAGCCATACCCAAACCCCAAAAAATCCCCCGTATCCACATACCCAATACTTGTACCCATATCGGCTACTTAGCATGTGATTCATGGATGATGATGAAATAGAAGAAATCATATGCAAATATTTGTGTTGACTCCGAGAACAAACTCTTTTATTTGCATCGCCTACTGGTTGCAGTCCAAAGACCTTATAAGAAGAATTTGAATTTGATCGGTTCACTTCTACAAGTTTTTTTTCGGTCCTGATCAAACTGATGGGACTTCTTGGTCATCGTTAGAGAACAAAGAAAATAATTTTGGTAATGCAGAAGCTGTCCCTTATATGAAAGGAGGGAAAGAAATGAATGACTGAATGAGAATTTGAGAGTCATAAATATTTCCAAAACGCATTGAAGAAATAACAACAGAACAGTTCGCATAACCTCGATAACACTTGCAAAACGGCAAATCTGTCGAGGTACAAAATAGCGGAACTTGCTCTATTTCATTATCCAATGATAAAGGGGTTGACCAAAAATTCCGAACTCGAAGGAATCAGTTCAGAGTGATTGGACTTCATTATTTCTTAACTGACAGAACTTTTCTAGCACACAAAGAGATAGCTTAAACTGACAAAAGAAAATCCAACTGTTAGCGGAAGTTGCGACTCTCTTGATTGTCACATAAGACAATTCAAAGCTATAATCGGATTATTTATTAGCGTTTAAACTTCCGTCGATTGGCCGGCAAAATTTCTATAAACACTATAAAAAAATCCAAAACAAAGCTCAAATCCCGAAAATAACGACTAGATTACTCTAATCTAATGCAGCATCTTAAGAAAAGAATACGAGAAAGACACAGCAAATCGAGGACATTAATTTGACAAAAACATTTGAGACGCATTCCAGCCGAAAGAAATTTACTAGCATTTAAACTGTAATTTCAAACATAGCAGCTAGACGGAATTACAGAAAGTTGCTTACCTCCTAACTCTGTCTCTAAACGATCAACAAACTTTGCCGTCTTCTAACAGAACTGCCAAAAACTTAAGTTTTTTCTCCTCACAAGACAGAAAGACAGCTTCCGCCTCCCTTCTTTTCCTTCTTCGGTCATTCTTGACAGAAACTTTAACCAACGGAAAAATTTCATCTGCCGGTTTTGAAAAGCCTCACAAGGCTCACAATTTTATCCAACAGCTAACAGAATTTCAAACCCTAACATTTAAATGCCCTTTATTTTACTCTCTTTCTGAATCCGAAGAAGAAGGAGCGCTTGAGGTATGAGCGGAACAAGAACTAAAGCCTGAAGAAGCGCCGCTGTTTTTATCTTTCCTTCTGCGCTTACGAAGTTTAGCGAGCTCTAAATTCATCTTAGTAAAAAGTTCCAATTTTGCGATCTCCATACGGCTGTAAACCTCTGAAAAACCTAACAATGCATCCGCCAAGGCCTGCACAGGATTTTTCTCGCTATTTACTGCCCGTTTCTGTCTCTTGCCGGACAATCTCTCAAAATCCTTCAACGGCCTCCGTCTTTTGTTATTTGATGGCAAATCTACGGCGTTCAAAACTACATCGCAGAGTCCATCCGCGTTGTCCAGCAAACCCTTGCCCTTGTCCGCAACAGGATCCTCCGGAACAATCAGGTCAAGCCGGTTATGATGATTATAACTCAAAAAATTCTGATGATGATTATCATTTTCGAATCCCTCGTCAAAATCCAGCGGCTCCACGAGCTCGAACGAGTGACCTTCCGACGACAGAGCTGTTGAAGCCCCGCCGCCATTTTTTTTCATGCAACACATGATTTCCTCAAGCTTTTCGTAAAAGGACCACTCCACGTGACTCGAACCCCGGACCTCGGCCTTCCTTTTCTCGAGCTTGTAGCGCCTCTTCAAGCTGTCGACTTTTTCTCTGCACTGCTTCATGGTTTTTAGAGTTTTGGAGCCCTCGCACTGTACGTTGACGTAATTGACGATGTCTTCCCAGTCTTTTGTCTTGAGGTAGCCTTTGCCGTGGGAGCATTTTTCGCCATAGCTGTTGAGCAGGCGGGAGACTGTTTCCGGGTGCCATTCGCAGCGGGAGCTCAGATTCGGGTTGCGAAATTCATCGTCTTCGCTTCCCATGGTTTGGATTCCACGACCTGCTGCCTTAACTTTTATATTTCCAGGAAACTTAAAAATTATGTTCCCAAGGCCAAATTTTGAGCATTTGCTAGATGTTGAGATTCTTTATTTACGAATCGATCGCAGGGCAAGATTTAGGGTTTTGCTTAGGGCTGTTTGGGTTAGAATCGAACGTCTTCTCACGGATTTTCCATGGCCATTGCAGGTAGGGTTTCTAGGGTTTCTGTTGCTGATTGCATTCTGTCATTGGACGGACGGACTTTTTTTATGTCTTGTATTTTGTGACGGAAGTATTTTATCTGATAAAATACGGGAAAAATATAAATCTGGCATCCGACGGTCGGCATTTGACGGAGATGTGAGAGGAGTTTTGGTTGGAGTAATGTTTGATCGGCGGGCGGGATTTTTGGCGAAGTCACTGACCTAACATTGTCATTGTCCTAAACATATTCCTAGTGCGCCGTCTGGACAATAATGCTTTTTAACCTTTCTTTTTTTAAACACCCTTAATTAAGGTCTTTCTTCTCTCACTTTCGTGTTTTAAATTCAATAGTTTGCTCAACAATCCAAACATGCCTTGCATCACACTAAAACTTTCTAATACCTTTTGATTTAACATAAAAATAGTTGTCTTAAAGATGTAATACATATATAAGTTATATTGGACATTATATATATATATATATATATATATATATATATATATATATATATAATATGGAGGAAGAAGATACTCATAGCTCAAATAAGGATTGGTTCTCATACGTTCACAACAAATGAATGACATTGATGTTTCACATTCAACGATTCCCCTTCGTTTGATCAAATCTGCAAACCATTTTTATTGTCTTGGTAAATAATTGTAAAGCAATTGAAATCAGTATGGGCATCCAAAGCTACCTCCTCCTCACTGGATTTTCCATCAATGGAATAATGGATTATATGCAAAGAAGTTGTACATTTTTTTGAAATCAGAATGGTATAATGTCTCCACTTGCAACCCTAGGATTATAACGATTATTTTACTAATTTTTTGTGCAAGATTTTCCATACATAACATATAGGTTTGAATCATCTCACTATCATGTAATATTACAATTTCATTTTTAATGAGACGTGGTTTCAGGTAATATAGATTGTATAATGGAAAAAAATAGCATCCCAGAACCTTCGATTCCCCTCTTCCAACCATATCTTGTTGGACAATTATTGTGTGAAATTTGATCTGAATCTAGAAATTGGGACATGGAGGTCTCCAAGTAAGGCATACGAAAGTTGTTCATCAGGGGATTAGAAGTTGTGGCTCTGTGTTTGGCCTCTGTTGACATGTCACATAGTTCACGGATTATGGATTCCACATCCTAGAAAGAGTGAATTGAATTATATGGTCTACAACATAGAAGAATCCCCATTCTTTGCAACCTTCTTTTACTGCATCTACCCCTGGATAATTTTGAAGGTAGTTTAGTCCTTCAAATTCAAAGTCCAATGATAATTTACTCTTTGCTCTTCGATGCATTAAATTCTCTACATGTTTCGCCTCACATCAGCCACAGATCTCAAAAGTTAAAACAATCCTTGACCTGCAATCACTATAGTTGCATTAAATTGAATAGAATATTCTCAAATAAGACCATAAGAATATTCCAGTTTGTATGAGTTAAATAGTACAAAAAATTTTAGACTATTATTGTAATATATATTTCAAGTGCTTTGATTAATTAGTCAAAAAATAAGTAATTGAAAACTGACTCATATAATTGTTGCTAAGGCAGGGACAATAATTTGTAAAATGTAATAAAAATACTATCCCTAATAACTTTTGAAATGAACTATCACCAAAAATATGGGTAAGAGGTAGAAAATGTTTTAAGAACCATACATTTTTAGAAGATCTGAAATTTATGCCATTAAAAATTTGACAAAAATTAATCACCAAACTTTACCCCTTAGGTACATAGTAGCCACATTCAAAAAACAATTCTAGTATGATAAACAAAAGCGTTTGTTTATAAATCAATCTAGAACATCCAACCCTATGCATGGTTATAAGAACTAGGCTTGAGAATCCAAAAGCATAAGAATGACAAATAATGATTGCAATGGGAAAATATTACCCAAGTGTCCTTTTATCAATTTGTTTAAAATATTCAACCCTGGAAATGGTTATAAGTAAACCAAAATTGAGCATCCAATAGCATCAAAACAAAACAAAAAAATAACACCTCTTTTTCTTAGTGGGAGATAGTTTGGCCTGAAAGCATTGGCCCAAGCCTTTAGGGCTAGTGGGGCAGGTGGGACTTTTCAGCATTGAGCGAGAGTTTTGTTTTTCAGCCACTCATAAAATTGTTACAAATTTAAACCTCATAAATAATTAATTTAGGTAGAAACAAAGAATAAAGCCTTGACATACCACTGAAACTTCAAAACTAAAGAGAAGAGGAAAATATGTGAGTAACCCTATGCATACAACACCCAAAATAATTTATTTAACATTTTTTAATTAGATGATTATAGTTAAAAGTTCTTCATGTATTATAATATTTTAAAAAACAAACGATAAAACTTAAATGGATTTAGTTTTGGAGGTCTTACTAGGTTAAACTCAGTGTAACTTAGCTCTGAGGTAGAAAATGATGGAGAAACTTCACGAAGAGGAATAGGAACTCAAATCCCATGCATAAAAGAAAACATTTTCCTTTGCTTAGGTTTCTACAATATTACCTCAGCTTTTTGTAACTTCTTGTTATGGTTTAACCATCCATACAATGACAAAAGTTTAAAAATTATTGTTGACAGTATCTAATTTTTATTTTAATTGTGGTGTCCATAACGTGATTTAACATTCTGAATCTTTCTATGCATATGAACACACTAACTAGCATCAAAAAATATCTTGTGTATTGTATAATTTTAAGAAACTTCTTCAAATACCTAGTATAGATAGACATTTATTACTGCTACAATTAATTTTTTAGTTCATTGTACTATTATTAACAAAGGGTTAATTAGCACTTTCTATTGTAATTAGATGTATTCTCGGGTCAATTCTATTATAATTGGATGTATTCTTGAGTCCCATTGACCTACTTTTGGTCATATGTGGACATTAATATAATATATTTCTTTCATTCTTTCTTTCTTTTTACTAGGATAATATAACTTAATATATGACATCAAATTTAATATCACAAAGATAAAGTGGGCCTTTTTTATCGTGCAATGCAATTTATGATGGGGCTTCAACTTCTAGAATAGAGTTGGCCAAGAGAACATGTGGGTAGATGGATATGGGAAAGTGCGTTAGGTTGTGGAGCTAAAAGCTTCACCCGGATGCAAACATGGAGGGTCGCTGAGTGTCACATTCGTCGACGTCAGCAGGCCACACCGACGTTAGGCAGGGGTCGACAGAAAGCAACCGACATCGGCAGGAGTCGGCCGACGTCGGTCACCTCCAGTCAGATAGGGACCGACGTCGGTCGCCTGTGCGATTCCAGAACTGGTTGTTGACGGACAGTCAGTTAGTTGAACGGGTTGTTTGCATGTTAAAGACTAGTTCGAGTCTTGAGCCACTTGTCTAATTATTGTATGCATGGGATCTATATAATAGATTCATGGGCTGTATTGTAAAGTGTAGAACTAGGAGAGTTCTTCCCATGGTAGAATCAAGTAGGATTCTTCATGTATGTAAGATCAGGTTTGATCTGCAGGGTGTTGCAAGATCATGGTGGAGATCTACATGTGATAAGTAAGATCAGGGTGGTCTGCAGGGGTGTGTGTGTGCAAGGGTCAAAAGGAGATCGACGGGGGAGCAAGATCCAAGGTGACAGCAACACATCAAGGAGAAAGATCATGGTGAGATCTACTTGGAGTACCAGTTCGTACTCGGTTGTACTGGCAGTGTTGTACTGACTGATTGAGGTGAACAACAGCTCTGTGCTTGAGTTGTGTGTTGTGACTTGTATTGAGGGAAGATTACTGGTATGCCCACAAAGTGGAAGGAGTGTGATCTCTTTGTTGTAATTTCCTTATAACTGAGTTGAATACAATTGTGTGTTGCCTCTCATATTCTGTGTTATTTCTCATTGATAGTTATTTGTTCTTCTGGTTATTTCTGCATGTTTAAGTTGCTTATACAAAGGTAATCATATGTGCTCTTAAATCTGACAAGTTGTGTCAGAGCTTTGGGGAACCTAGGTCCTATCAAATGGTATCAGAGCGAGGTTGGAGGTTCTCAGAGCGAGGTTGACTAACAGGTGGTTCAGATCTGGTTAGTGTTTGTTGATTACAGGTTACTCACAGGGGTTTTTGTTTGAGTGGGAGTATAGCAACGGCAAAAGAAGGTAAGCTGAGAATGGAGAAATTCAGACACAGGTGTAGCACCACAGGGTGTGTGGTGGGTGGTCTTCAAGATTGAGCTTGAAGAGGAATGCAAGCCAGAATACAGATTAGACAATGTACTGGTATAGGTACAGGTGCAGCTGTTTATATCCAAGTGGGAGATTGTTAGGTTGTGGAGCTAAAAACTTCACCCGAATGCAAACATGGAGGGTTGTTGAGTGTCACAGTCGCCAACGTCGGCAGGCCACACCGACGTCGAGCAGGGGTCAACAAAAAGCAACTGACATCGGCAAGAGTCGGTCGATGTCGGTCACCTTCAGTCAAACAGGGACCAACGTCAGTCGCCAGTGCGGTTCTAGAACTGGTTGTTGACGGACAGTCAGTTAGTTGAACGGGTTGTTTGCATGTTAAAGACTAGTTCGAGTCTTGAGCCGCTTGTCTAATTATTGTATGCATGGGATCTATATAATAGACTCATGGGCTGTATTGTAAAGTGTAGAACTAAGAGAGTTCTTCCCATGGTAGAATCAAGTAGGATTCTTCATGTATGTAAGATCAGGTTTGATCTACAAGGTGTTGCAAGATCATGGTGGAGATCTACATGTGATAAGTAAGATCAGGGTGGTCTGCAGGGGTGTGTGTGTGCGAGGGTCAAAAGGAGATCGGCGGGGGAGCAAGATCCAAGGTGACAACAACACATCAAGGAGCAAGATCATGGTGAGATCTACTTGGAGTACCGGTTCGTACTCGGTTGTACTGGCAGTGTTGTACTGACTGGTTGAGGTGAACAACAGCTCTGTGCTTGAGTTGTGTGTTGTGACCTGTATTGAGAGAATATTACTCTTGAGGGAATATTACTAGTATGCCCACAAAGTGGAAGAAGAGTGTGATCTCTTTGTTGTAATTTCCTTCTAACTGAGTTGAATACAATTGTGTGTTGCCTCTCATATTCTGTGCTATTTCTCATTGATAGTTATTTGTTCTTCTGGTTATTTTCGCATGTTTAAGTTGTTTATACAAAGGTAATCATATGTGCTCTTAAATTTGACAAGTTGTGTCAAAGCTTTGGGGAACCTAGGTCCTATCAAAAATACAAGCAACTTAATATGCAGAATTAACCAGAAGTAACAAATAACTAGAAATCAGAAACAACACAGAATATGAGAGACAATACACAACTTGTATTAATACTCATCTAGAAAAGAATACAATAAAGAAGATGCCACTTCTTCTTCACACCTCTCAGAGGCTTCCCACACCTCAAGTGTACAATAATTCTTTCCTCAAAGCTCTCTCTCTTACGGTCCCAACACATAACTCAAACACAGAGTTGGTGTTCACCTCCAACCAGTCAGTATCCACTACTGCCAGTACACCAGTGCTCCACGCACTCCAAGTACTCAATGTACTTTAAGTAGATCTCCCCTGAACTTGCAACAACCTGCAACTCAAATGATCTTACTTATGGAAGGAACTGCCTTGCCTTCCTCTCTTGCTCTAGACCGAGTACACACCGTACTCCAAGTAGATCCCACCTGATCTTGCTCCCTGTTGTGTTTTTGTCACCTTGATTTTTCTGCCACCTACAGATCAACCTAGTTCTACACACCTGCAAACCTTAGACCTTGCACACACATACACCTGCAGATCAATGATCTTACTTACCCATGTAGATCTCCAAACATGGCCTTGCACACCTACCGACCAAGATCCTACACACTTGAAGAACCCTTCTGATTCTCCAAAACCAGCACCCACACTTGGCACTACTATGGAACTAGGAGGAACACCCTTGCTCACTTCACATACAGAAGGAGCTAACTTTACTCAACTCAAACTAGAACAAATTACAATACAGCCCATGAGTCTATTAAATAGATCTCATGCAAACAATAATTATACATCTAATTACAATAATTAGATCCACAGCTCAAAACTATAATTAACCTCTTAACATGCAAACACTCGGTTCGTTAACAAACTGTTCGTGCAACTGACAGTTCTGAAACCGCACAGGGGACCGACGTCGGTCCCTGTCAGGCTGGAGATGACCGACGTTGGCCGATACCTGACCGATGTCAGTTGCCTTTCCCACTGTATATGACTGACGTCGGCTGATCAAACCGACATCAGTTTCCCTGCATCTTAGCAACCTCTCAACAACCTCCTCCATGTCTGCAACAGTGAAGCTTTTAGCTCCACAACCTAACACATTGTACTATTATTAACAAAGGGTTAATTAGCACTTTCTATTGTAATTAGATGTATTCTCGGGTCAATTCTATTATAATTGGATGTATTCTCGAGTCCCATTGACCTACTTTTGGTCGTATGTGGACATTAATATAATATATTTCTTTCATTCTTTCTTTCTTTTTACTAGGATAATATAACTTAATATATGACATCAAATTTAATATCACAAAGATAAAGTGGGCCTTTTTATCGTGCAATGCAATTTATGATGGGGCTTCAACTTCTAGCTATAGCATACGTGATGATACTCCATGCACAACAATCAACATTAACTTTAGAAAACCCGATAAAAGTTTAGCCAATAACAGAAACTACACATTTCGTGGCAGTATTGAAGAAACATATTGCATACACAACATGCATGATTAACATCATAAAATAGTTATTTAAGTACTAAAATTATTCATACAAAACTCTTTAATGTTCCTGTTTACCTTTTTTTAATACTAAAATTTACTTGCAAACATTGCAACTATTGAAAACATTTTAACAAAGGCAATGTAGAGTCCAAAAGGCTTTAAAAGAGGCAAAAATAATCCCTTTTGATTAGTGGGTGCTTCTAAAACCCAATGGAAAAATACAAGTTGATGAAGCAGAAGCAGACATGGAAAGAGAAAGAGAAGTAAAAGGCCCAAATAATGATGATGATACTGATTAAGAAGATGATTGCTAAGAAAGTTTTTGTTGAGTATGGGAATCATTTAAAGTGGCAACCCTAATAGGACATAATTGGCCATTCCTTCATTTTTTATGCAATGGACTTTCTTTCACATGCATGCCAAGTATTATTTACAAGGTTTCATGCTCTAAAAAGAATAATTATTCACTCATTGTGCACATAAATAAATAATAAGTTATTTACACTATAATGGTGTAATATGCACATTAATTTTTAGGTGGTGCAGATAGCAATAGTAATGTATTCATTTTTCAAGTGCTTGTAGAACTGAGCAGCTTGATGAAAGGAACTCAAATGCAACATTCAAGTAGTACATTTTAAAATTACTTTCATAGTGTCCCCATCTCAAATGCAACACTTTTTAGAGTACTCAATCAAATGAGAAAAAGTTGCTCTGTTTTAAGATTTTTCATAAAAGCACATACAATCTCAATGGCATATTTTAATCCAACAGTATTTGTACATAAACAAAAACATCAATGACTATGTAACTAATAATCTTTTGATTTATTTCCATTGGTTTGGGGAAAAAATATGCTTCAGGAAAAATAAACACATCTAAATTGTTGTAGTAACCTAAATTTGGTCAGGAATACTTGATCATGTTTAATTTTTTTTATCCTAAGCATAAGAAGAGACCTACCTTAATTATAATGCCATTTATTACCACCTACAAAAATTATGTTATTTTTTAAAACACATTTATGCATTTGTATGCCCTGACTCAGACCCCAAACTCAACACCTTTCCTCAAGGCATACGAATGCCCCACGAGCATTCTTGTCTCTGTCTGCCAATCATGTCCTTCCCTCATAAGACTCAAATTTTCAAAAACAAAAAGTATCTTCAGGGTCGACCTTTAGATTCCTAAACTCTCCAACAAGTCATTTTCCCTCTTGAACCACTATAAAATCACATTCAATTCATTCATTTTAAACATCTTGGCAAACTTATTACAATAGCTTATTTACAAGGTGCAAATTGAATAAAATTTCCCTATTTTTTTCAAATCAATTTCCAAGCACTTCAAGCAATCATGATCCAGGTCTGAATTTAGCCCTATGTAGTCCTAGCCATGCATGATCAAGTATTCAAGCCAAATCTATATGCATTTATATAATCAAAGGAGCGCAATTGCACAAAATACTTGGGTGGGAGAACTACATGGATGTTTAATCTCTCTTCAAAGTATTGGTATGTAGGCAACACTCAATATATTGGGGTGTTGATAGCTAACACAACTTTGACCACTAACCCTTTTTTACTCCTTCACATCCATTTATCTCTTTATGATACAAAGTAAGGGTTTACAAGTTTAATAAGGCACATACAAGTCTCCTACACAATTTTGAAGGTGAAATCAACACAAAAAGACCTAAGTCACTATCGCACCCAATTGTTCTAGAAGACACATTTTTCTGTAAAAATATAGAATCGACCAACAAGGATAATAGTGACAATCACTTATGTCCTTCATCAGGTGTTCATGTCCATCAAAGCACTCAGGCACAAAATTCTAGGATATTTTTGGTCTGTTTACATTATGTTTGTTTCTACATTATATTTTCTTATGCAATCACCTGATGACTCAAAAAACTAAGTTTGTTTCTCTTTTACATAGTTTTACTTTGTTCATTTCTATTTTGTTTTGTCTATTTCAATCATTTATCTTTAGTTTATTGTTCAAAACCATATTTATAACACCCAAAATTATTTTATTCAATTTATCTAATTAGGATTGATATTTATATATTAATTCAAAATTAGATAAAAGATTTGGTGAACCCATTCATTGTTTTGAACCCTGTCCAACCCTAGGTCTCCCTTAGGGTTCCAACCTTGTAGGGATTCTAAAAAGTTACCTTTTGTATTTAGTTTTGGACTTCATTTTCACATTTTGTAGTTTCATTTCATGTTTTTCTTCTATAACACCTAAGCAATTTGTCTCTATTACTCATTTAAGGTGAAATGCTAAATTAAGTAAGATTCTAATTGAACATATTCAAATTCCTTTCGCAATTATTAAAATCGATTATATTAATGCAAACATTGGTTCATATTTTGATGAGCAAATTTCTAACGTATATTTTCAATAACATAACCAAAATGAACAAGATAATGATAAAAATGCACAACATACCAATGATGTTCAGATAGGATCCATCCTGTTGACCTCAACGGAGTTGACCAAGAACAAGTCCAACATATATATAAAATTTGAGAGGTACTTCATCAAATGCCATAAGGCATTCCTAAAGTAATTAAGGTCCTATTAGCTACCAAAAATGCACAAAAAACAAAAAATTATACTATTGATGTGGAAGAAGAAACAGTTTTTTGCATTGTAAACCCTACCACAAATATGGCCACTACCATGGTTGATACCATTATTCTATCTACATCTTTAGGTTTGGAGGCAACACGTGGTTTGCAACATATTTTTATGTCTATACTTAACCAAGTAATCCATTCCAATCCATTGATAATTACACATACTACATGACATCCCTTATCTACTGCACAATCCCTCAAGTAATTAGTTATATTTCTACAACCTAAGGTATTGCAATTAGAGCAAGGCATCCCAAAAGCTATCCAATCATTGAATTCCCATGCTTTAGTTCATGATCCTTTAGCACATGATATTGCATCTTATCCTTTACTCACCAAATTTGTATCTCCTAAACTTCATTTACATGAGGGTAAAGTTGATCCTGAACAACATTTAAGATATTTTCACTCAACATGTTTATATTATGCATTTAATGGTAAATTACTAATTAGACTCTTTCTAAGGAGCTTAAAACACTATTATTTGTTTTGGTTATATGATTTTCCTGCTTGATTTGTGAAAACATTTGATCCTTTAGCAAATTTATTTCTCCAAGACTTTGCTATCAACATTGATGAGAAAATTTTATATGCACAAATTGCTAAGCTAAAACAAGGAACTAATGAACCTATCAGTGAGTATGTGTTATGTTACAAGCTGTGTTGGCTAAAATGAATAATGTGTTGACAGACAATGAAGTAAAATACATATTCAAACAAATTTTTCTTGCATCCTCACACAAGTCAATAATACCCAAAGAGTTTAAATCATTTAAAGAGATTTGTCATACTATAAGAGATAGAGAAGTCAAACTTCTTGCTTTCAACAAGCTTAAGTACACATTTTCACCTATTGTAGTTAATACAAATAAATTTAAAAGCAAATCATCTCACAAATCCAAGGCACAAGATACTAAAGCAAAAGCAAATATACAAATAAATGTTATTTCTCAACTTGCTAACAAAATTATTTTACCAAATCAACCATAAAGGCAATTTTATAAATTATTACAACCTCCTTACAAATTTCTAAAAAGGTTGATTGAATGTCACTTAGTCACTTTGCCTCCTCCATATAAAGTTGACATGAATAAACCAAAAAGTAAATCCTTTAATAACAACACATTGTGATTATCATTGATGCAATGGTCATTCTACAAATAAGTGTTTTAAGCTCAAGCATCTCATTCAAGATCTTATTGACAATAATGTCATTGAGGTAAACACCCCTATAGAAGAAACAAAGCCTCGAAAAAATGACAATGCTAAGCTCAATAGTTTTAGTGATCCATTTCCTAAGCATGATAACAACAAGAACACTTCAAATGTGCATCATACATACAATGTTTATCGACCTTTGGCATCATACAATCACCCTTTAGATGGTATTATTGGTACAATTACTCCAAATGTTACATCATGTCCTATGATTACTTTAGATGATAATGAAATAGTTGACAATGATTCTAATTTTCATGCTTTGTATATAAGAGTTCATATTGACCAACAACCTATTCATAGTGTGCTAATTGATAATGGATCAAGTGAAAATGCATGCATAATTATGTTGTTCCATTTATTAGGTTATACACAAAATGACATATAAGCACATACTGAAGGTTTTATGACCCTCAATGGTAAGAAACAAGCCACTTTAGGCCATATTATGTTACCTCTTCAAGTAGGATTGGCTATACTATCCATTCCATTTATTGTCTTACCACAAAATGAAAATTTTTGATATTATGTTGGGATGCCCATCATTACAAAAAAAATCATGTTCTACCTCTTATAGTTCATAGATGCTTGAAATATATTTATTGAAATCAAGTTATTACTATTTTAGGGATAAAGTACGAGCATCTTCTACATTCCATGTTACCTCCTCCTCCCCATCCATTGCCATAGTTTAATGAGGCATATAAACACAAGCGAAGCATGATTTTGGAATCTAATCAAAATATATCAAATAAAGAGGTGCAAAAGGTTCAAGTGTAAACAAAACTATTAGAGTATCTTATCACTCATGTTTTTTAGGTTATAGCTAGGTTATTTGACTTTTCCTAGTTTTGTCCTATGTGGGGATTTATCCCACATTGCCTAGTTTAGCTTGCATCTTATTTTTCCTTACCTATTTAAGCAGGGTCTCTTCATTATAATATACATGATTTTATAATATTTTTTTAGAGCTCATTGTGTGTATAAAAATTGTTTTGTTTACAATTGGTTTTCTCCTTTTGAGTGTATGTTGAAGCATCAATGGCTATGGTAATGAGCCATTGGAGAGACCTTGGCTGAAGAGTTTTGATAACTCTTTCATGATATCAGAGCCACCCTCTAATAGTCATTACTCAACTTCCAATTATAAGGCATTTGATAGGATTTTTGGATGGGGGATTAGAGGAGTGCTGATTCTTTAATCATTCCAAGACTCCACTCAATTCTCCAAAAGTCTTCATCTTGTCATTGAATTGTGTTGTCATCATCTGTTTGGAATTTTTTAGGATGATTTAAATGCGTCAAGACCCCACATGGCCTAATCTCCATGCTCCCATTAGTCTCTACATAGCAAGCTTGGTAGGTGTTTGGCTACCTTGATGCCTGGTCAGATTATCTATAGCTCACCCATCTGATATATTAATTACCTAGTTGATTGTAGACTACCATTGTATTATTCTATAATGTTGAGGCTGAAGATTATGCGATCACATTTATACTACGTTAGTCAATAGGGATTGGGATTTTATTTACTAGAGAAGGCAACAAGATGTGGCATGGAAGGCAACATGTAGTTCTTGGACTCCATCCCACCACTACATTCCCTCACTGTTTGGCCTTGCGGCCCCTGCAACAACCCATGACCTGCTTCACATTGAATTACCAAGCCTAGCTTCTACATTGCATGGTTTTCCTCATTTGTAATGTACTAGTCATTATTCTCTACTCTTAGCTCTGGATTTGCCTTGAATATTGATGATAGCTTGGCTGATGGATCAAGATTTCTTTCATCTATACTAAGTATGACATCATAGTTTGGCATAATACATTATATCTACCTCAAGCATTATGAATCTTTGTCAAGCTTCAACCAAAAACATCAAACGAGATTGATGCCTCTACTTCTTCCTTGTAGTCTACATTGTTTCTCTAAAATCCTTGGGTTTATCAAGAACAAGTGACATGGGGTGATAGTTGTAGCATAAGAAGACTCTATCTTACATGATATTGAAGCTATGTACATAGCATAAGGGGGATTTGGAGTCAATAGAAGTAACATATCTTCTCTTGGGAAGGCATATGAAAGAAATCATGATTTACATGCATCATTTCTATCATAATTCACTCTGAAACCTTGTGTTTTTTCACTTGCACTCCCTTATCTCATCTAATCAGTATTATAGCTTACAATAAAGCATTAGAGCCTGCATATTATTGAGTGATTTTAAGTTCTTTTAGTGTTGGAATGTGGTAGGATGGTTGAATTTTTTGCTATATTCTCAAAGATTGTACTTATTAGGACTGTCAATATATAATGATCTTCATGCCTTTAAGCAGTTACAGATGTTGTGATTATAATTAAAGCTGAATTTTATGACATTGGCATTGGTGTGAGATTGGAGTCTATGAATGCCAATCCTATGGCTTTAGACAACTTTGTTAATCCGAGGGTTGAAACCCAAAGGTAAGCATAAGATTCATAAGTTTAAAAACCTAATTTATCCTACTATCCTCTCCGAAATTAGCTAATTTATTATTATTATTTTTAAAATAAGTTGTTTTAGTAGTCTTAAGTGACCCATTTATCATTTTAATGTTTGTAAGGGTGTATAAGGGGATGGTTTTTAACTTTTATTGATGTGAGGAGATTCATGGTCTTGTGATGGTTCCAATGAGTGGTTAGAAGGCTAAGTTCACCTTAGTCAAAGTACTTTTTTTTAAAAAAAATAGTGCAAATTTTATTAAATAGGCCTCATTTATGGAAAATTGATTGCTTAATAACTTTTGATCAGTAGTTCAAAATTGAGCTCCATCTTTTTAAAAGTTTATTTTCCATTTCCCATGCATTGGTTCTATTTACATTATAAAATGCACAAAAATATAAAGTGCCACATTCTAGGGGGTCTCTTTGCATTGGTTGTGATGTCTTGTGCTTGAAGTTTGTGGTGACACATTTGCTATGTTGTGAGAATTTGTTGAGGAAATATTTATTATTTTGCTTGTACCTTATCTCTTTCATTTGTTAGAGGTTGAGGGTAAGGTTTGGTCTGGTAGGAGATCAGACCCCCTCACAAGCAACACAAAATTATTTTTTTCTTCGTATGGATTGCATTGTTAGCATTTATTACACTCATGGATGCATTTTTAGCCGAGTTCGATGTCATATTCTTGAGTGTGCATTTTCACTGCTAGGGGGTTTTATGTGATATGGGCCCTGAATTATACTTCATGCATGTACTATCTTAGATGCATTTTTGGCTGAGTCTAGCATCCTTTTTTGGCATGTGCTTTGCACATTGTTGTTTTTGACTACTAATCATTCTTTGGTGTATTTTCATATATTATGGTTCTTTTCACCATTTACCACACTCTTCCATCAACCCATGACATGCATTAGTACTTTGACACATTGATAGTTGTGTCGTGTCTCCTTGAGGCTCTTTTTTTAGCATCTCACCTTCTTCTATGGAGACAACTTCTTCACTCCTTTGTTTTTGGAGCACCTCTCTCGATGGCTTATTCGACAGGTTGACAGTCTCCTCATATGGAGCTATTATGGTGAAACCCAATGTCTTCCTTGTTTCTATCTAGTGTTTTTTTGTGTATGGGTTATATTGAACTCACACTGATTTATAAAGTGCTATAGGGGGTTTGATGATTCAACCTTATCTACCTTCATACATTTGTGAGCTCTATTTTGGGCACCTTTTCACTTCGTCAGTTGTTTGTCTCTTCCATCACCACCATGGGCCATCATCTTTGAAAGTTTATATCTATATTTTTGACACCATTTTTTGATAGTTGATAGTCTCCCACAACTTGAAATATAGCTATTCTGGTGAATCCCAGTGTTATCTTATTTTTTTCGATAGTTCAATAGTCTCTTTCAGCATGACATAGAACTATTCTAGTGTATACAATGTTAGCTTGTTAGGTGTTCACGTAGTGGTTTTAAACCACTCATATAGACCTTTTCTCATCATTTCACCTAGTCAATAGTATAGGGGCGTTTGCATTATACTTCTTTAATGTTAAGCATTCCTTGTACATGTAGTACTCTTTTGTACTTTCATCACCACTGATAATCTTCTTGATTGAAATTATTCTAGTGAAGCCCAGTTATAGTTGTTTTGTGATCGAGTAGTGGATTCAAACGACTCATGTATATTGAGTTCCTTTGTGGCTTGATAGTACTTGGAGTGTGGACTTCTTCAACATCATATTTGGGGGGCTTTCTAGCTCTCTCTTATTCTTTTTTTTTTTTGGGGTGGTAGTTTTTCCTATGGGTTTTCTCTCTTTTCTTCATTTTATGAGAGTTATATGTATTTTGCAATTTTGAGTATTTTTTGGATTTCTCCTTTATACATGGGTATCTTATTTAGGCACTTTATTTGCCAAAACCCATATGAGGATTTGTTACTTGAATCTATGGCCTTCTTGGTGATTCTTATAGTGACACCGGTGTGGTATCCCCACCAATCTTTGTGATCACTTCTCACTATCTTGTTGGAGGGTGTTCAAGCTATGCTTATTCAGATTCATTATTCTACTCAGTAATTTAGAGCATAGTGTTTATGTTCAATGATCCTCGTATTCAACACCATTCCTAATTTGACTTAGCAGTTATAGTGACTCAATATCTATGTACTCTAGCATGATGAATTGACATCCATAGGGACATGTAGCTTCATACTACATCCTCTTTTGTTAGACCCTATCTTCAATTGAGGGGGATTGTTAGAGTATCTTATTGTTCACGCTTGCTAGGTTCTAGCTTGGTTATTTGATTTTTCCTAGTTTTGTCTTATGTGGGGATTTATCCCACATTTCCTAGTTTAGCTTGCATCTTGTTTTGCCTTGCCTATTTTTGCAAGGTCTCTTCATTGTAATATACATGCTTTTGTAATCATTTTTTAGATCTCATTGTGTGTATAATAATTATTTTATTTACAAATGGTTTTATCTTTTTGAGTGTATGCTGAAGCATCAGTGGCTATGGTAATTATCCATTGGAGAGATCTTGGCTGAAGAGTTTTGATAACTATTTCAAAAATAAAAGCAAGTTTAGAGAAAAATATTATTTCCTTTGTAACAATCACATATACTTGGAACATCTCCTAAGCATGTATTTCAAGAGGTGTAAAAATTGACACATTCTTCTACATCATCTCATAATACTTCATGTAGTCTTACATCTAGATCCATGTCTCTTACTCAAGCTTACATGAATGGCCATTCAGGTAGCTTTATCACTGAATATGATACATGTTTTGATTCTGATATTGACACACTAAAATGCTTTTCACTCCATTAAGGTAAGACATTTACTATTCATTACTGATTGGGTTGATTATGATCTTGATAAAATCATTAGATAGCTTGTGCAATTATAAAATATAAAAATAATTCAAAAAAATTGAAAATCAAATGTAAATATGCTTGTGCATAGTTTCTATCTGTTACATCTTATTCTTCCATCTATTGCACATGTGATCACTATATCTATTCTTCTATGCCCTTGGATTTTATTAGATTGTCAGCCTCTTGGCCCTTCATTTTTTCTTTGTTGAATCTGGACAGTCACAAACAATGATCAAATTTACTAAAAATTCACATTTATTTATATGCTTTCACAAGTTTTCATCAAAATTTCTTTATCTTAACTATAGGACAAAATCACCTAACTAGACAGAAATGTCATCTACTATTATCCTAGTTGGCCCATGTTGTCCTTTGTCTCTTTCTGCCTAAAACCTATATTTCTAGAATATAGAGCTCTGATTATATCAATTTCTAGATTATTCACTCCATTTTAGTATGAATTTTTCAATCTTTCATGCAAGATCTTTTTGTTTTCAAGATTTATATAGTTCATACATGTGACATCTTTCGATAAGTGTATATTTGATGACATGAGAATATACAATTGGCTACTTGCATACATTTTTCAATCTCCTATGAATTATATTATTTCGAATTCACATTTCGTATGGGGCAAATTCCTTTTATTGCGCTGATTCAAACTACATTTTTTTTATTGACACTTGTTACCAAACTATCTAGATTTGGTCTCCTTTCTTATATTTTTGACACCTTATGTTTCATTTTAGTATTTTATATTGTTTATTTTCCATATTTTAAAAAATCAATAAAAAATCATAGATTCTAAAAAAGGCAAAAACATTCAAACATTGTCAAAAAATCCAAAATCAAGGCCTAACCATGATTATGAATCTAGTTTACATATTTTCAAAATGTTATTTATCTCATGATTAATAGATATCATATTCTTTATAGATCACACATGAATTTCATTGGTATTCATGAGTGTTGTGTAGGACATACATGCATTTCTAGAGATTAAGATTTTGCACTTTCCCCTACCCATTGGCCTTACCAAGTTTGAGGCATATTATTCGCAAGTGATAGTACGTAGGTGTTATAATTTTATAACCCTTATATTGATTGAGATTTTAATTATTTACAAATGTCTTTCTAAAAAAACTATCTTACATAGTGTACATTCACATGTTATTTACTAGGATATGATCATGTGACATATGCATAACTTAGATTACCTTTTCAAATTCTATGTTTCATTGATGTTGCTTACTTGTACATAGTAGATTAAAACTTTGATTTTATATTATGTTGGCCCTTGGTCCTTGTGTGAGACTCTTTTCTTGATGCATCTCCATGAGATCTTATGTGTTTTTTGTGACATTTGAACATGCCCTTGCTTTGGCCCTTAGTCCTTTGTGTGTGAAACATTTGAACATGTCCCTTATTTGTGACATTACTCATGTTTATTCATGTTCTTAAGACATTTGAAAATGTCCTTGATTTTGGCCCTTGGCCCATAAATGTATGTTTTCTATTTATATGTGCTTTTTGTGTGTGTGTTTATTTAACTTGATGAAATTCATAAGTGTCATCATCCATATCATGAAATCCTAACATACTAATATATTAACATACTAACATACTAATTTCATGAGTTTTATTAATACATTCTATAGGTCTTGCCTCTTAAATTTTATGCAAAATTCAAATCTTACTATGTTAACACTTTTTCATGTACTACAATTTATAATGATAACATCTTACTATGCATGTTTAAAGTTATTTTTTCTTTTGAGATGAGTAAATTTTCAAGAATAAATTTTTTCACCTCAAAAAGGGGGCATTTTAGTGGGTTTCTCATGCATGGGATAAGCCAATTTTAGAGAGTGATCATAATTTCAAAAGCTTTAAATTTAGTTATCAACACATATTATGGGGGCATATGCCATTACATGTGCACTCCTATTTCTAATTTCAAGGAGCAAATTCATACAGTTTCAAAGTTTCAAGCAGTGGTTATAATGAGCATTCACATACGAATTCAAATTTTATAATTATAGTGGGGGCATAATACAATTTTATGCCACAATATTTATTCCATGAACATGGTAGGAGCATGGGTCTACTCCATTCTATTGTAATCATCTTTCATATACTAGGATATACCATGATTTTGCAATTTAATCTACAAGCAATATGCAATGGTTAATTCAATTTAGTGGCATAGTGCATGACTTTGAATCACTAAGTACTCCAACATTATGTGTCAAATCTGTTAGGAATCCAACCCATTTATATCTTGGGGTTACAAATTTTGACAGATATAATCAATTTTTAAGAATATTTAATGAGCAATATTTTCACTTCAAAAGAATAAATACAAGTTGGGGTTTAATCACCCCCATTTTCTCCAATGGTTTGGCTAAGGAACCATCTTCTTCAAGTGATTCACGAGAAGAACCAATTCTCCAATGATTCAAGGAAGCATCATCACCACACAAAGTCATAAAAGTAGTACAAATGTCACACATATAGGTGTATTCATTTCGTATTTTCATTTTAATTTTCATATTACTCAAATACAAGCAATTTTCTATTAGGCAATGTTATTTCAAATTATAAATTGTCAAAGTTCAAGCAAAATTTCAAATGTTTAAATTCAAGTTTTCAAATTTTAGGTTTTAAAGTAAAAAAATAACTACTATATGTATTTTTCAAGGTTTTCCAAATCATACGGTGCCTTACTTGATTAAAGTATGCAACTCAAAGACAAAGTGTGTCTTATACACTAAGGTATGGCTTTCATTTAATTTAGTAATTTAATTTCTAGACTAAAGAAGGGGGGAGGGGAATGTAGTAACCTAAATTTGATCATGAATACTTGATCATGCTTATTTTATACTTTTTTACCATTAACTGAGATGTGCACTTAATTAACACTTATTTCACCAATTTGACCTATCCTAAGCATAAGAAGAGACCAAATTTCATTACAAGGTCATTTATTGTCACTTATGGAAATTATATTACTGTTGAAAACACATTTATGCATCTCTATGCCCTAAATTGTACTCTAAACTTAGCACCTTTCCTCAAGGAATTGGAATGCCCAATAGGGCAAGAACACCCAACATTTTTATCCTTATCTATCTATCATGTCCTTCCCTCATAAGAGTCATTTTCTAAGCACTTAAAATAGTAATGAGCCAAGTCTGAATTTAGTTTTATGCATCCCTAGCCGAGCATGATCAAGTATTCAAGCCAAATATAGATGCATTCATATAATCAAAGGAGTGCAATTTCACAAATCACTTAGGTGGGAAAACTACATAGATGTTTGATCCCTCTTCAGAGTATTGGTATGTAGGCAATGCTCAACATAGTAGGTGTTGAGGTCTAGCATAACTCCATATGCTAACCCCTCTTTTAATATTTCACATTAATTTGTATCCTTGTGGCACAAATATAGGGTTTTCAACTTCAAAAAGGGATATATAAGTCTCTTGCATAGTTTAGAAGGAAAAATCAACACAAGAAGACCTAACTATCACTATCGCACCCAATTATGCTAGAAGTTATAGTTTTCTACAAAAAGACAAAATCGACCAACAAGGATAATAGTAGTAGTTGTTCCTATGCTCTACTAGGCATTCTTGTCTATCAAAGCACTCACACACAACTTATAAGATATATATGGGTTTTTCATAATTTGTTTGTTCCTACATTTTGATTTCTTGTATAGTCACCCAATGACTCAAAAAATTAAGTTAATTTCTCTTTTTCAAAGTTTAACCTTGTTTTTTTTGTTTTGATTTATCTATTTCAATCATTTATATTTAGTTTGTTGTTCAAAATTGAAAATTGACAAGTCTAATGTGAATATACAATGTTTTAAGAAGGAGGTGATGGTGAGGAAGAGCGAGTGCTGTAACTCGTTGAGAGGCTAGGGCATCCGTGCCCTGGCTGGGAGGCACTTTTTCTGTTGCTGCGCAGGTGGGAGGATGTCAAGGTGAGTGAAGAGGTAGCGTGGGAGGTTTGGTGGCGTGGGTCAGATGGTTTTTGGTCGCAGAATCAGACCAAGGTTTAGGGAATCATGTGGAGAGAAGGGGCAATGGAACAACACGAGAAAAATAAACTAAGGGGGCAAGAAGCTTCAGAGAGGTGGTAGGCAATGGATTTCAGGGGCAGGAAGCCAGGGAGAAGGAGAGATCTGTTTCTAATTAGCAGATAGGGGGGCAGAGTAGTGGTTCATTTGGAGGCTCAAGAATCAATAAGGTAAATGGTTGCCTAAAATGTTGTAGTGAAAGGCCAAAGCTGATAATACCTTTTGACATGATAGCAGAGGATGTGGAGTATTACTCCAAACATTCTATGTACTACAAATTTTTGGGACTGAAAGTATCTCTACCTTTCCTGGAGAACTAGGCTCGGAGGGTCTGGGAACCAGCAGGAGAGATGGAATTAGTTTTGTTGGCAAACAATTTCTTTATGGTCACCTTCAATTGTCTAGAGGACAGGAACCGGGTGTTCGAAGGAGGACCATACTTTTATAACCAGGCTAGTCTTTTCATGAAACCGTGGCAAGCGGGCTTTAATCCTACCAAGGAGCTTCCTAACAGAGTCCCAGTTTGGGTCTGACTTCCATGGATGCCGATTGAATGCTGCCGTGAGGATGTCCTGCTAATGATAGCTTCGCTAATAGGAAAACCTATGGGTGCATCTTCTCAAAAATTAGGTAAGAGAATTATGACATATGCCAGAATTTGTGTAGAAATTGACTTGAGTAGGCCATTGCCAGACGCATTAGAAATGTGTGCAGGATCATACTCTTGGGTTCAAGAATTAGATTATGAAACTCTTCCCTTCAGATGTCAGCTTTGTCACGAGTATGGTCACTTAGTTTGAAGATGCCCAAAGAATAAAGGGGAAGAGTAGTAGTAGTATATTTCACCCCCTCTGAGTAGGACAGCGGCTGAGGATAAAGGAAAGAGAAATGGAGGTGGAGGAGGAAAGGACTCAGAAGAGTTCACACAAGTTAAATCTAGGAGCAAAAATAGAGGATTCAAGAGAACATTCTTGGATAGACAAGAGGAGGAATCCTATAACAGATTTGAGTTGCTGGAAGAATTGGGACAACAAGGGATCCATCTGGGACTGGTCGAGGGCGAGGAGAGGATGGAGGAGGATGGAAATGTAGCAGCTATCATGCCACTCTCTCTAGGTACATTAGTGGAAGCCCCCTACCAATGATCTTGGATGGATAGGGGGTAGGGATGAGTTCGGTAGAGGGAGCAGAGGAAAGGAAACAAGGCATAGAGAAAGGAAAGAAGGCTTCACAGGAAGGGGGGGAAGTGACAGACTAGCAAGGGAAAGCTCTGCCATGTCTAGGGATTCTCCAAAAAGAAAGCAAGAAGGGAACTTCTAAAAAAAGTGTGAAGGTGGGAAGGAGAAAGGACTTGGATAGAATAAAGATGATTGGGGAGAATTTAGTTGAATTAGGGTCAGTTAAGACCTTAGATGCACATTTTCAGCCTCCCTCAAAATGATTGTAATATCATGGAACGTGAGGGGCTTGAATAGTGGCCCCAGACAAAAAGCTATTCGGGAATTAGTTAGAAGTCAACACCCTGATATTCTTTTTCTTCAAGAAACGAAAGTGTCAGTGGAACACATGATGGATTTGGCCCCAAGGATATGGGGACAAGGGATATGTCAATGCATTGGGGCCCAGGGAACTGCAGGCGGATTGGAATGCTTCTAGAATCCAAATAAGGTGACACCGGTGGGATGGATGGCATTTGGATCGATGCTGTCCATGGTTGCTTTATGTACGGAGTCAGGGGAGTATGTACTACTATCCAATGTTTACACTCCCAATGATTTGCAAGGTAAGATTTCTTTTTGGAATAATATTAGGCTGGTCCATAGAGAGTTTTGTACCTGCCATGGATTGTTGTAGGTGATTTTAATGCAATTCTGGATCTCTCAAAAAAAATGGGGGGAAACATCAGATTGGAGCCATCATCTACCCTTCTCAGGGACAGGATTTTGGAATTAAATTTGGTGGACATCAAGCCGTGTAATGGTAGATTCACATGGAATAACAGAAGGACGGGGAATAACTACATAGCAAAATGCATAGATAGGTTTTTGGCATCCTATTTTTGGGTGGGGGGCAGTTGGACACTCAGCTTTGAGATTCTAGATTGGCAGATTTCAGATCATTGGCCAATCAAATTGAGCATGTCATCCGTTATCAGACCTCAAAAGCCACCATTCAAATTTTAGATTATGTGGCTGCGTGATGAGGACTTGTACGGCCGCATCACGGAATGGTGGAGAAATGGGAGACCAGAGGTCGGGACAGCCATGTATGTGTTTGCCAAACTCCTCTAATATGTTAAATATCAGCTTCAGAGATGGAACATGCATAGCTTTGGGAACATCTTCCAGGAGAAGAAGAGGGCACAAGAAGAATTAAATGATATTACTAAATCAATTAGGGAGGAGGGCCTGACAGAGTCTTTAATGACTGAGGAAGCAAGAGCAGTCAAGACTTTAGAGGAGTGGGAATTAAGAGAAGAATTTTTTCGGAAACATAAAGCAAGGATTGATTGGATACAAGAAGGGGATAGGAACACATCATTTTTATTCAATTCGGTCAAGGCCAGGCACCATGGAAATGTTATAAAAGCTTTAGTTACGGATAGAGGTGAGACGGTCACGTCAACTAGAGAAATTTGTGAGGAGGCAGAACAACATTTCAGCGCCTTCTTCTAGGAAGAAGGGCTGAGGGACGTGGCGACAGAGGATTCGATTTTAGCTTGTATCCCTCCTATAGTGACACACAATATGAAGGAAGAATTGAGAAGGTCGGTAATGGAAGAGGAGCTAAGGAAAATTGATTTTTTGATGAAAAGGGGTAAGGCACCGGGATCAGATGATTTTCTGATTGAGTTCTATCAAGAATTCTGGGAAATTATTAAAGGAGATTTACTTGCAGTGATTCAGGAGTCACAAACCAACAAACAGATGTTGAGGGCATTGAACTCTACTTTCCTGGCCATCATTCCGAAGAGGGATGGGGCTGATTGTTTAAGCCAATTTTGGCCCATATCACTTTGTAATGTTATCTACAAAATTTTGTCAAAGCTGATTACTGAAAGGTTGAAGAAGTATTTGAAGGAGCTGGTCTCGGAGGAACAAAGTGGCTTTGTTGAAGGCAGGTAGATTTTGGACGGGATAGTGATGGCTATGGAAGCGGTCCATTCGATGTCTAAATCTAGAGAAAAGGCAATGTTTATGAAGTTAGACATGTCTAAAGCATATGATAGGGTTCGGTGGTCCTTCCTACAGAAGGTGATGGGGGCATTTGGATTCAAGAAGGGGTGGATTGAATGGGTAATGAGCTGTGTTACCACGACCTCTTTCTCAGTGTTGGTCAATGGAGAACACTCCAACCTATTTGGAGTTGAAAGAGGCCTACGGCAGGGAGATCCACTATCTCCCTATTTGTTTCTCCTCATGGCAGAGGGGTTAGGCCAGAGGATTAGAGAAGGCACCAGAGAGGGGGAGATTCAGGGGTGGAGATGGGGAGGCGCCCTGACTGTTCTCTCTCACCTCCAGTTCGTTGATGACGTGGCTTTGGTGGGAGTGGCTACCATGAGAGAGGCAAGTAACATCTGTAGATACTTGGATGCTTACTTAGCAGCCTCTGGGTAGGTTATTAATGAGGAGAAATCTTCCATTTTTTTCTTCAATATAACTTTGGCTATCCAAAGGAGAGTGGCTGAAATTCTTCGATTTCAAATTGGCAACCTTCCTGTTATGTATCTTGGAATCCTGGTCACTTTGGGGAGACATTCCAAAGAGTCTTGGCAGGGGATAATAAATAAATTTAGGGTTAAGGTTAATCACTGGACTCATAGATGGCTATCATTTGCAGGTAGAGTTTAATTGATCCAGTCCGTGGTCCAGGCCCTCCCCCTTTACCGGTGTATGTTATAGGTGGCGCCAACTAGTTTCATTAAGGATTTGGACTCCCTGGCTAGATAGTTCTTATGGGCTGGTAATTTGTCTGTTACGAAGTGGAGTCTCATTAGATGGGAGGTGGTCTGCAACCTGAAGAGACTGGGAGGATTGGGATTGAGGCAATCTACGTTGGTAGGTACGGCCCTGGCTACCAAGTTATACTGGAGATGGTGCATTGATTAGGACTGGGGCTGGGCTAAAATTTTGGTGCATAAGTATTTTCCAGAGATTCCCCATAAGGATATTCTGAGGTATCGATTGTGGGGAAGTGGATCGGTGATTTGGGAAACACTGAAGAAGGGGACCGGTCTGATTAAAAGTGGTCTATTCTGGATTTGCAAGAGCGGGAGGGAGGTGAAATTTTGGCAAGACTCATGGGATGGATATCCCCCCATTGTGACGCAATACCCCCATCTTCATGCTTTGGTGCAGAGCTTCACTGAGGCCGACTGGGGTAAGGTTAGTGATTTCAAAATTGCTGGGCAATAGAACCAGCTTATGGAGGCAAGATGGAAAAGATTAGAGGAGTGGCCAATCAAGGTTATGGAGGAGGAGGGCGAGGTGCTGGAAAGGATTCTGGTAGAGCGCACCTATTGTGCACTAAGAGGGGAGGATGAATTGGCCTGGTTCCCACATCCCAAAGGGAAATTCATGGTTTTAGCCGGGTATCAAGAGCTTGTGGAGCAAAATTTGGGAGTGTAGAGGGAAGTGACTTGGTGGAAGTGGACATGGAGCAGATTTTCATGGCCTAAGTGTAACTACTTTGTGTGGAGGCTAGCGTGGAACCGCTGCTTGACATGGGAGAACATCAGAAAAAGGGGATTTGCTGGGCCGTCCCAATGTGTTTTGTGTGGCGTTTAGGAGGAGAGTTCACCCCACATTTTTTTTAGCTGCCAGCACACTAGCCGGCTGTGGCACGCTTGGTGGGGCGTGTGGAGGAGCAGCTGTGTACATGTGTCCTCCATGGCTGAATTTTGGAGGAAAATTGACAAACCACCACAGGCTGTGCGCTTCCTATAGGACGTCTGGTTTGCTAGACTCATATTTTTGCTTTGGCAGGTGTGGCTGGAGTAGAACAGATGGATTTTTAATAATGAAAGGAAGGAAGTTGAGCAAGTTTGGAGCAAAATTATCAGGATGATCAAAGATACAGTTGAGGCCAAAAGTGAGGTGGAATGGCCGATGAATAAGTTGGACGCTGAGCTGGTCGAAAGACTTGGAATGAAGGAATTATCCCCTGGGGATGCATGTGTGAGGAGAAGCAGAGGTAGGATGCATAGAGTATAGAGAATTGGGAGGTGGACACCTCCTCCTGGAGACTTTCTGAAGGTTAATATGGATGGGTCTTCTAGAGGTAACCCAGGTCTGGCAGGGATTGGAGGGGTAGCGAGGAATGCTTCGAGTTCAGTTATTTTTATGTTTTTGGTTCACAAGGGTGTGCAGACGGTTAACAAGATGGAGGGCCTTGCTATTTTACACACTTTACGGAGAGATTATGAGCTTGGATGGCAGAGAGTGATATGTGAGGCCGACTCACTGATCATGATTAATATGATCTACGAAAGACAAATCACGGATGTGAACTGGCAGTTAGCTTTGATTGTTCAGCAGATTTTGCAGATTAGTATGTTGATGGAGTCAGTGATTTTTGCCCATATCCTGAGAGAGTGGAATAGGGCTATGGATTGTTTGGCTAAGTGGGCTTCGGAAGGGGCAGTTGATAGGATGATTGAGGAGGTTCAGTTGTTACTAGTTGGGGTTAAGGAAAATATGGAGAGAATTTTAGATGAGGATAGGAATGGTATAGAGGAGTGATGTTGCTGGTGTTTTGGTGTGTGGTGTTCGGGATTTTTCCGGGCTTTATTTTTGTATTTGCATTGTAATCATTTTTTTGAGTTTGAATAAAGTTTTTACCCCCTTTTTTATTAAAAAAAAGTTTGTTGTTCAAAATTTTACTTACACCGCCTTGCATTATTCTATATAATTTATCTAATTAAGATTGATATTTTTATATTAATTCAAAATTAGATAAAATAATTGCATATTCCCGTAGTAAACAATAACTTACCCATATAAAAACAAATACATAATGAAATCAAATGTGAAACCACATAGATGGGGGGAAAATCAAGTCAAGAAAATTCAAATTATGAAAGTAAATATGAGAAGCAACATGATGCATCTATGCACCTAAACATCATAAATTTAGAACTTACCCACTTTAAACATTATCTTGATGGCTCCACTAGAGAAGACATTTGTGTAGTTACAATAAACTCTATTCATTGAGTTCACCACATTATCTATGGATCCTTTACCAATTGATGCCAACATTCCTTGGTGCAAAATGTAATGTAAAAATTGCACCCATATTTGCTTCATTACAATAGATCTCAATAACATCCTTACATCCTCTAGTGACATATTTTATTACTCCAATTCTTGGAGGCTTAGTCAAAATTACCCTAATTTTTCACCATTATCCAATTTGTCATTTGTATTCTCATAATCCTTTCTAATATAGACACATCTTATATTAATCATTTCATGGTCATTCAATACAATTGTTTTCCTACCTTCATTCTCAACATTGTCAATGTAACACATAATTATGAAGGTTAGTTTAGGTTAGTATGAAAATCAAATACATCCTCAAATTGAGAAAAAACTAAGAATAAAGCAAATAAACAAGCAAGTAAACACAATTTTTATACCTTTCCTTATGATCTCCTTACTAAAAATAGTGATATGCTTAGATGTAGTTGTAAAAAAAATTATACAAGATGCATGGGGAATCCTACTGCACAACCCTTGCAAACTAGATGATGTGATGATGAGTGAAAATGAGGGTTGAATTTTTATAGGGTTATTTGAACAACACTTCATTGTCAATCGAAAGCTTGCTCATTAATTTTGGCAATACTCTATTAGGAAAATTAGACTTGTTGAAATGAGAGGGGGAAGCTTTAATTTATAGGATTTCATGATGATTGTGAGTCATTGATCTTGATCAAATATCAATGGTGGATAATGAGTATTCCTCATTAAATGAGGGAAGTTGAGGAGTAAATATGGAGGGTTGTGATGTGTTAAGGATTTTCATTGATGAGATGTGGGTTATGACATGCCCTAGAAGAAGGGTTGATTTCATGTGGATGTGGAGAAATATATTTAAAATTGGTTTTTATTGGTTAGGTGTGATTTCATACAGATTTGAGAGTGATGTGAGGATATTTGGTTTTTATTGATTTTTAGAAAATAAACATATTCAAAATCCATAATATTTTTTATCAGGGAAAGATTATGTAATTAATTTGGATTTATTAACTAATGGAATATGATGTGAATTTTATGGGATTGGATGTGATTATGAAAAATAATGAATTGGTTCGGGGTGATGAATAGTGATTAGTCTATGGATGTTAGGGTAGATAAAAGATTGATTTAGGATTTTGGGATGATGTTAGTGTGGAATTAGCGAATATTTAAAATTGACACAAAATGTTTGATTTTAGGTGTCTACATTTTGCCCTTCCTTAAAAGGGTGTTACAAGACACTAGGTGGAGCAATAGATTTACAAAGAAAGAAGAATTTGAAAAAAAAGTGGATGAAAGTTATATG
The DNA here is from genome assembly GCA_037957365.1 of Torreya grandis. NCBI lineage: Eukaryota > Viridiplantae > Streptophyta > Pinopsida > Cupressales > Taxaceae > Torreya > Torreya grandis. The sequence continues at coordinate 187,900 of JARHVA010010129.1, forward strand.
ATGATGGATGATGACCCCTCAAGAGGGCATGCAGGGATGAAGGACATTGATGGGATATCAAAAAAGAGAGGAAAAGGCTAGAATGGATGTGATGAATATATGATATTAATCCGTGGATGAGATTAACCCACTCGATATAATTCTTGCACACATTGATTTACAATGATGATGGAATGATTTTCCATAAATAAGGTAGATTTGACAAGGATACATCTAGAGATAAGTTACACACTTTGATTTGATCCAAGCAACACAAATCTGGGAATGAAATATCCTAAAATGCTGCATGATTGAATTTAGGAATAATTTATACCAATGATGAGCTACACTCTTTGAATTTCCCTAAGGAGGGTGGATTTAGAAATTAAATATATTGAAAATATGTGAGCTAGGATTGGATGGATGATTGATTGATTTATCACAAGTAAGGTAGATTTGGGAAGAATACATCTTGAGATAAGTTGCACACTTTGATTTGCCCCAATCAAGGTAGATTTAGGAATGAAATATCCTAAAAATTTGTGAGATTGGCTTAGATGGATGCTTGATTGATAAATTTACTAAATTATTAATAGATTTACAAGCATATATCAAAGATTTAACCTATCACATGAATTAAGGGTGATGCGATCATGTTGATGAATGATCCATGGATGACATGGAATTGATAGGTTGATGTAGAAGTATGTGATTATGGTATAAATTTTTTTTCAAGAATGAAAAATATATAAAGATTAGGCACACGATGATGCCCCAAGTGATGTAATAATGATTGAAGAATGATGTGATTAGACATGAATAATTAGTTAGATGAAATGATGGAAAATATTAATAAGAATGGAAATGGAAATGGAAATAGAAATAAGAATAAGAATGTAAATGGTAATAAGAATGGTCGAACCAACCTCAAATAATCCATGTGATTAAGCACTACCTACATAGTATGAGTGGACCTCAGGGCACTGTAATTCTCCTGAAAAGGGAGGAATTTTAAGAGAAATAGATGATGATATGATGTTGACAATTATTTTGTAAGGGGATAAAGTGTTTACTTGGCACATATCCATATATATTTTATGATTTAATTTTTGATATTTCACATGATAGTATAAACCATGATATAAAACACCATGATGACTTGGATAAAATGTGCATAAGGATTGAACCCTGATCTAATAGATAAATGCCAATAATGCACTATGATATGAAAGACTATGATGCGCTATGGTCATATGTTGACAGATGGACTTAGGTATAAGTGTATGATATAATACACCATGATATGGAAAAAACCATGATGACACTATTGGTGCAAGTGGACTGATTCTAGTCACAATAGGAAAAGTAAACAAATAAGAAAATAAGCAAACACACACAAACATGTAAGCAAACATAACATAAAGCATCTTATTATTATCAAGTCAAAATCCATGTGTGAAGGTTCAATGATATTCATAGCTGGATGGTTCCCCCAAACAAGGATACATGCAAGGGGATTGGATTGGAAATAAAATACTTTGATTATAAGTTGTATGCTTTGGTTTTCCCCAAATAGGATAAAATTGGGAATGAAGTATCCCAAAAAGTTATGAGCTTGGATTTGATCAATTTTATCTCAAACAGGGTGGATATGGGAATCAAATGTATGGAAAAGCTAAAATGATGTGATTTACCCCAAGCAAGGTGGATTTATATGAACCATGATATAAAACACCATGATGACTTGGATAAAATGTGCGTAAGGACTAAACCTTGATCTAACAGACAAATGACAACAACGCACTATGATATGAAAGACTATGATGCACTATGGTCATATGTCGACAGATGGACTCAAGGAAAAGTACATGACATAATGCACCATGATATGGAAAAAACCATGATGACACTATTGGTACAAGTGGGCTGATTCTACTCACAATATGAAAATTATACAAATAATAAAATAAGCAAACACACTCAAACTTGAAAGTAAACACAACATAAGACATCATGTTATTATCAAGTCAAAATCCATGTGTGAAGGTTAAATAATATTCATAGCTGGATGGTTCCCTCAAGCAAGGATACATGCAAAGGGATTGGATTGGAAATAAAATACTGTGATTATAAGTTGTATGCTTTGGTTTTCCCCAAATAGGGTAAAATTGGGAATGAAGTATCCCAAAAGTTATGAGATTGGATTTGATCAATTTTATCTCAAACAGGGTGGATGTGGGAATCAATTGTATGGAAAAGTTGAAATGATGTGAAATTACCATAAGCAGGGTGGATTTAGGAAGGACACATCTTGATGGTGGCTAAAATTATTTGATTAAGGATTTTGATTAGATTTAGGCTAAGTGTTTTCGGATTTTGTGGCTTTTATATATTTTTAAGGATTTTTGGCCTTTTCTAATTTTAGGGATTTTTGGATTATTTGATGTTTTGGATTTTCTTAGTTTTAGGGATTTTTGGAATATTTTATGTTTTTAGAGTTTTTAGATTCTATGGTGTTTTAGGATTTTTATAATAAGGATGTAAAAGGGGCCATTTTCAAAGGAAAAACTTGTTCTAGCATGAGGATGGGAAATGTAATACGAGATAAGGATGAAATTCAAGATATTGTTGGATGATTTTGGATGATGATAGAGAGTGGATTAGGGAAATTCAAGGACAATGTCATGTAGGAATCAAATGTCTAATCATCAAAGTGTCACTCAAAGGATATGCCAAGATGTTTCCCAAAATAGGGCTCAAAACATATTATACTTAATTATTAAGGTCAAGATGGGAAGAAAGGATGAACATGATATGATGGATAAGGATGAGTATTTGGTTAGGATTTGATGGCTAAAATGGTTTGAATGGAATGTATTTCAATGTGTATGGGGCTACTCCCAAGTGTCAATGTATTTTTAGATAACTAATTATTTACACATGATTCTATAAACCTAGTTTTTATCATGGTACTTGCCCAAGGTGCCATAAGCATGATTTTCACCCTTGGATGAATTGTTTCTCTTTCTCTTTAAAATCTTTATTATGATTTTTTTAAATTTTTTTTTGGCATCTCAACTCATTATAGGATTATGAGATGCATAATTTTCCCCTTTTTGATCTCTATCCCCTACCTATTATGAATAACTTCTTTGCTAAGGTCTTGTTGTCAATGTGGACTTTACTAATGTTATTATGATCTTCATTAATTATTGACTACGATTCCTCCAAACCTATAAACAAGGTATCTTTGAGCTTATATGAAAGAGGGTGCCACCAAGAAGGGTAAAGTATGGTAAACATTAGATGAAGGATCTAATATGATGGTGTGATATAGGATTTGGATGAAGGGTATGATCATGAAGAGATGTATGATTGTTGGGGGATGAAGGGAAATAAGGACTAACAGTCACACACACACATCATTGTTGATTCTAGATGTTCTAATTGTGACATGATTTTAGATGTTGGGGGGTCAAATACCTCTAAAATTTTTCTTAGGAGGACCATAACATTTGTTCATTCCTTAAGCCTAAGAGTTGTGATTTGAATGATTTTTTGGATTATTAGTTGTTTTGATATTAACTTCAATGATGTCTTCATCAAGTGATGCATAAATTATGCATTAATCTATTTGTGCCTCAAAGAGGTTTTCACTAATCGAGCCTTCTTGATTAAGCTGATTTTGATTATGGTTGTCCAATAGCACCTCAAATAGATTTTCACTAAGGGACTTGAATTTTTCATTTTGATTACCCCATAGTGCCTCAAACAAGGTTTCACTAGGGAAATTTTCTTCTAGACTTCCAATATGTTTATCTTGATGATCCCATAGTGCCTTAAACAAGGTTTCATTAGGAGAATTTTCCTCTAACTAAATATTATTTTAGATCCCCATAAATTTTAAAACTTATATGTCATTATGGAAGAAGTCTAACGATGTGTGATTCTATTGGTCCCAATCGATGGGTGTGGGAGATTAGATGTGAATATAAGGGATAGGATGGATAATGTGAAAATGATGGGTAATATTAATAGAAGGATTAAAGGCTACACAATCCTTGTAGAGGCTACTAGGAGAATTTACTTTGATGTTGAGGGAAACTTCCTAAAAAATTATGGAAAGATCACTGATGTCTTCAAACTTATCTGTAGAAAGTGTGAAGTCGATGCTGTGAGATCCTAATTTTGATTGGGATGTTGATGCTCAATCTATGCTTATAGTGGTTCTAAATCTAATGTGGTTTCTGATGTATATATTGATTTTGATGTTGATTGTGATTTGGCCACCTAGAGGTCATGTTGAACTGTGTTGTCCACAATTACCTTTTTCACTTCCTATTTGGTAATAAAGGCTTTAAGACAAAGGGATTTATAAAAATGATGGATGTTGTGTGATGGATGAAATATGGACTATTGGTCAATGATGGGTTCTTTGAAGATGGGCTCATCAAAGAAGGGTTCGTCAAAGATGGGTGCATGGTCATAGAGAGGCTCATAAAATATGGGAGGATTGTCGAAGGGTGACTCAACAAAGGTTGACTCATTAAATATGGGTGATTCAAAAAAAAAACATCGAAGATGGGTTGCCTATCTTGACCTTGATGTGAAATTGGATGAGTTTGATTGTGATGGAGAAAGGGTCTTGGCATATCTTTCTTAGCTAATTCTCTCTAGTTTTATTTTGATGTCTCCATGATAAATCAAATCTTGGATGCAAATCATGAGTCTAACACATCTATTAATAGAATGGCCTTGAATCTTATGATACATGTAATATTCATCTTCTCAACACCAGTCATGTTTTGGATTGTTTTTCATCAAAATACTTAGTGAATGGATACACAATCATGTTTGCCATGATTAGTTGGTAAAATATTTCTTATAAGGGCTCATTTAGAATATTATAGCATTCTCATTTGAGACCTACAGATGCACTTGATTCTTAATGATATCATTATGGCTTAGGTATCAGATGGATGTTGGATAAGGATGCCAAAATAGTTTTCTATTTGCTAGTGTGATGGGGGATGTGATGATCAAGATTGTAACTAGTAGACATGATGTTTGATTGGTTTTGACTATTTTTATGTGGATGGGTTTGTCTTTCCTTGCTTAGGATGGAGGTTAAGTTTATTATATCATAATATATGAGAAGTCAAGCACCCATTTTTGACATTCATAAAAATACATCATTTTTGTATTCAAGTAAGTACCATTCAATTTGGACTATATCTAGATTTTTTTTGGTTGCCATAGGTCTAGATGGGATTTGATGTAAGATCAGTTGATGTTTGGATTAATTTATGTGATTTTATTTGGATTTTTTATGTGATTAAACTCAAATTAGATTTTGATTATCAATGTCTTGACTTAGATGAGAAAAAAATGGGTGTTGTGATTTTTGTCATTCCCAAGTAACAGGTGCATGAGACTAAATGGAAAGATAAGAATATGATTTGAATCTAGATGTGTAACTGATTTAGAATTGATGTGACTTGGTCAAAATAGACCTGATTTGACTTTTGATTATAGGATTTGATGTTTTTATTTAAAATTGATTTGGTTAAATTTGACCTTGGATGTTGATTTGATTTGATTTTGGTCAAAGTTGACTTGATTTGGAAAGTTGAGTTAGTTTGACTCAGTTGAACTTGACCTAATTTGATGTTGAATTTTAATTTAATTTTGACTTTAAATATTTGATGTGGTAAAAGTATACATGTTTGGACTTGGTCAAAGTTGGCCTTATTTGACATTCAATTTTGACTTGACTTGACTTCAAAGTTAGACTTTGGAAAAGTTGGACCTTGAAAAGTTGACTTGAATCTAATTTGACTTTGAGTTTTGATTTGACTAGAGTTGAGTTTGACTTTAGACTTTGAAAAGTTTGACTTTGTTTGACATCAAATTTTGACTTTTAGAAAAGTTTGATTTGGAATAATTGACTTTGTTTAACCTTGGTTAAATTTGACCTAATTTGACATTGGATGAGGTTTAAATTAGAGAGAATAATGTTTTAATTTAGATAAAATGAAATTTTATTTGGATAGAGTAACACTTCATTTTGGATGTGATAATGTTGGAATTGGATAATCAATCTTGTTTGAACTGTAAGGATTGTTAGTCAATATGAGTACAAACAACAATCAAATAAGTGCACATAAGAAACAAGCCCTATTATATTAGTAATAGGTGTATAATATAACTAATCAAACGATGGATCTACTCAAACAAGGTGGTGACTAGGTTGGTCTCCCAACACTCACTAGGAATCCATATGTGGTGAGTAATCTTTAGAAATCTTATTTCCCCTACATTGTTAGTTATTGTAGCTAAATGGTATTACGCTAGGCAAAACGAGCTCAACTAGATGTGTTTACTATATACCTTATGGTACAATGGGTCCTAATTTCATGAAAGAGGGTGATAATAGGCTTCAAAAATAGTCTAGTCCCTTCTCAACCACTATATCCATAATATTTTACTGGAGTGTCACTGGAAATGTTCTTTAGGGCCTATGTATTAGAGCAAAACTCTTCATTTCATGACACACTTAAAACACTCGCTTATCCAATAGTGACATGTCCTTAAAAATTTATATACCCTCTCAAAACATGGGGTTGGTATGCACATTAGGGGATGAAATCCTAGTTAGTGTGCCCTAAGGACTCATGATTGGTGATTAAGGTTTAACTTATGCAACCAAAAAAAAAGGAAGATAGGCTATTTGTATCTTTGGTGTCCCACAAAGGGTAAGAGGATAACATATATAATGTTATCCTTAAGAAGATAATAAAAGTGTTTTTTATCACCCAAGATCTTGAAGTTGGGAAAGGGGAGAGCATATACACTTAAACTATCGAAAACACAACACTCAGGCAAACACAAACAAGTTCATTTTAAGCACTAAATCCAAGTGTATGTTTATTTTTAAAGCACAAAAATGAAATGATATAAATGTTTGTTTGATTTATTTTAACTTCAATAGGTGAGAATTTGCAAGTAATGGATTAGTAGTTTGATTTTGATTTTTGAGGGACAATCTATAATGAACATTATAATTTTGTTTTAGAACATCTTCAGTAAATGATACATGTTGAAAATGCTCTTTAATAAATAATACACATGAAATGAAGTTGTAATCAACTAAAAATTACACTTGATTACCAAGAGTGATACTTGAGACCACCTATCCCTAGCTTAGCCCTAGACCTATCTTAGGGCATATTTTCATACTTATCCAGCCCTCATGCAGGCCACAGGCATCCCTGGACATCCCTAAATTAGTCTCAGACCCTCATTTTTACATCTTGGCCCTTTATGCCTTAGGTTTTACCACCTAGACACTAATACCGTAATATGGAAAGTAGTGCCACATGGTGCTAGTGTTCTAATTTTGATGCTATTGTCCTTTCCCTCCTTTTTCCACAAATGGATATCTTTTCAAATCTTAGACCACCTAAGGTTGGCCTATACCTCTTTTAACACCCACACACACACACACACACACACACACACACACACACACACACACACACACACACACACACACACACACACACACACACACATGAATTTTATCCCTCTAACCACTATATGGAAATGAGATTCAAATTACACATACAAACCTAGAATACATTGTGCACAATTAAGGTTATCAATCCCTATTCTGCCCTACTTGTGCATATAACCATCTACAATATTCCTAAGCTCAGGTTACTTAGATTTCTAGTGTCAAGCACATTCAAAGCACTCAATTATATAATGATACTAGCTTCACTTACAATTTCACCACCACTTAGGTGGGGAGAACTACATTGGGCTTGATCCCTCTTTGAAGTATTGGTATGTAGGCAACTTTCATCACAAGAAGGTGTTGAAGATGTCCAACCTACCCCACTAACAACACACTTTACTAGTTATATCAATTAGATGCCTTAAAAACATGGAGGATTAGGGTTTGATCATAAAATTAGTCAAAATAGGTCATCTTCAAGGTTCTAGAGCTTGTGTATATAGGAACAAGCTTAACAGGCCTAGACACAAGTGCACCCAAAAGCTCGAAACAGTTATGCACAAAGGACACTACCACCAAAATAGGGACACTAGCACCACATGGCACCACTATATAATTAGGGATTTTAATAACTAGATCTTATTTATGACACTTATACCCTCACCTTAGTTATCAACCTCTAAATCACCCGTCTCAGTCATTTTCTAACTAAATTCTTATTTACATTATTTATTGCTATTTTTAGAAATGTCAAATTTAGTCAATTCTATAACAAATCAGTGGCTATATTTATTACATATTTATACCCTAATTTACCATACTCAACCTTTTAATAACATATGATTTACATTCATCTAAGTCTTAAAAGGTTAAAACATAAGTCAAATCAACTAAAAATTGAAAAATTTCATGAAAATAAAACATTTTGAAAAAAAGACACCCAAAACAGAGTCTGAATGAGTAAAAATGGGCCTTTGGAAGTCAAGTCTCAAATTAATAGTCTCGGTCATGGCCTGAAATAAATCTAGGCTATGGATTTATAGTTTGCATTATGGCTTGAAGTGAATCTAGCTTGCATATTTATAATATAGGTTGTGAAATAGCAGTTCATGAAAAGACATATAAGAAAATTGTGGATTTTGGCAAATTTAGGATATAAACAACTCTGGTTCATCTATAAAACAAGTTAGGATGGCCTCAAAAGTGATTGTGGGGTGCGTGGTTCCACCGAGCATGTCATAAGTAACACATAATTTAGTTTTAGGTTAGTAGAAAAATCAAATCAATTGAAAATTCTACCACTAACCTAGGCATGAATCCTTGGATTGAGCAAGACTAAGAAGAAAGCAAATAAACAAAAAAGTAAACATAATTGTTATCCCTTTCCTTGTGATATCCTTACTAAAAAGAGTGACATGCTTGAATGTAATTGAAAAAAAATTATGCAAGACATGTGAGAAATTTAACAACATGACCCCTTGAAAAGTAAATGATCTGATGATGAGTGAAGAGGAGAGTTAAAGCTTTATAAGGCTATTTGAATAATACTTCATTATCATTTGAAAGCTTGCTTGCTAATTGTGGTAAAAATCTATTAGGCAAATTAGACTTGTTGAAATGAGAAGGGAAACCCTCAATTTATAGGATTTCATGATGATTGTGAGCCATTGATCTTGATCAAAGATCAATGGTAGACAAGGAGTCCTCCTTATTGAATAAGGGAGGTTGAGGAGTAAATACGGGTAGTTGGGATGTGTTAAGGATTTTTATTGATGAGGCATGGTTTATGACATGCCTTGGAAGAAGGGTTAATTGCATGGGGATGCGAAGAAATGTATTTAAAATTGGTTTTTATTGGTTAGTGTGTGATTTCATAGGGATTTGAGAGAGATGTGAGGATATTTGGCATATATATATTTTTATAAAATAGAAATATTCAAAAGCCATGAGATTTTTTATTAGGGAAGGATTAATTAATTAATTCATATTAATTAACTAATGGAATAAGATGTGAATTTTATGGGATTGGATGTGATTATGGAAAATAATGAATTGGATAGGGAGTGATGAATAGTGGTTAGGTTATGGATGTTAGGACATATAGAAAATTTATTTATGATTTAGGTATAATGTTAGTGTGAAATTAGTGAATAGTTAAAATCAATACAAATTATCTGATCTTAGGTGTCTACAATCAACTTATAAAAAATTACCCAAAACCAATTCCTTGACCTCAATGACTTGTTGCTTGCCTCCTTTCATCAAACATGTTTCCTCCCTACTATTCTGTAGAGAGTTAACATGATCCAAAACCCTTATTTTTTAGCCACTCTCCATAAATTTTAGAGACTAATTTCCCTCTAATGAAATAGGAAGCAAATTAATCTGATCTAAAGCACTGTGTTTCCAGCCATTATCTATTAAATTATGCTACAAATTTCCCTCTACAAAATTACACTACAAAGCTAATATGATGCTCCAAGTTTCCCATTCTCCACAAAATTTAGATGTAATATTCAAAGCCATATTTTTCATACTATCCTCCATAGAACACAACTATAAATCTCCTTCCAAAGAATCACCCTGATCCATATCCCAAACATTCAGTCTACTCTCTACATTACTCTCTTGTAAATTATCCTTATCCAAACCTCAACACTTGCTCAAAATAAACCCATATTTGTTTTTTCCCCAACCACATACCTATTTTTTGACCTACCCTTGACTAATAACTAATATGTATAATGAAAAAGTGGTGGAGTTGAAAAAGGTGGTGACCTAAAATCAAATATCTTTTGGTAATTAAAGTAAATAATAGTTCACAATTATCGATTACTGTCACTGATAGGATTGACATCTAAAATTTTCCATGATGAATCTCATGCTATGATCCTCTCAATGAAATGATTATGGCATAATATTAATACTTTGAATACTTTTTTAATTAAAAAACTTTGTTATTTTAAATGTTTTTTAAGGTAATAAAAAAAAATAAATTATTTACTCAAAATTCTCACCCAACTTGGAAAAACAACATTTATGTGGAGAGCAACGATGATGGCTTGGGAGATGGGGATGGAGATAGGTTCTAAAAAAAGGTAGGTGCATTAGTAATAACAACAAAGAGCTGCATTGAGTCATAACCACAATAATAAGGAGTGAGACTCATGGAAAAAGGGTGGTGAAGGTAGGGGATGGTCTAAAATCCACTATGAGGGTGGGGAGCTTAGGTGGCAACTCAATCTTGGATAGAGGTCCTCGGTATAGGGTTAGTATAGCTATTATTGGGAAGGCTTCATAGGAAGTTTTGTGTTTACTGATTGTAAGAATGTGGTTAATCCATTTTGCTCATGTAGGAACTTTTACAAATTAATTTTTCTCTACTCTAAACCTAACCTTGGGCTTTAATTGGTTTAAAGGCAAACTCTCACATTCCCTGAGAGAACGGGGTAAAGAAGGTAACTTTTGTTAATCTTGAAGAAAATTTAGATCCTACTGAGAACATTCAGCTAGATTTTGAACCTATTTTTTTTGGATATGTACCCCTTATTTTTTTAATGATCCCCTAGTTTTTGAAGTCAATGAAGAGGATCTTTCAACCATTAACAAGGCTATAGGGTGTACGCCAATTATTTATAGATGTATGGGGAAATTCCTCTCTTGGGAAGAACTCCTTAAATGGTAAAATATGGTCTGGCCTAACTTACTTGAGGTTTATTTATCTTTACTTTCTAAAGGCTTCTTCTTGGTTTGTTGGGGATCAAAGTTTTATGTGGAACAATGGTCCTGGTTTGTTGGCAAGTATGTGTTTTTATGCACCCTTGGGCCTCCTTTTTTGACCCAACTAATACGTTGATCAAGAAATCTTTGATTTGGGTTAGACTTTAAAATCTTCCTTTGGCCATGCATGATCCAATGTTGCTTCAGTAGTTGGATAAAAAGATTAAGGTTTTTTCAAAATAGATTAGGAATTAGTTAATCAATAGAGATTTGTAAGGGTTTACATTTTAGAAGATTTATCAAAACCCTTACACCATTCCATTAATATTTTTTTTCCCTTGGATCTTGGAAATAATTCATCAACTTTGAAGGGTTACCTTTTAGATGCTTCAAGTGCAACTAGTGTGGCCATAAAGTGGAGTGTCCTAGGAAATTTTGTGCAAGTTTTGATCCCCGCTTCTGAATAAATGGGTGAGAAAGATTTTTTTCCTAAATTTGATCTCATGAACAACATTCAACAACTCAAAACTTCTTTCAACCATACTCTTGGTTATGTTAATGATACTTTGATTGTTTATACTAACATGGGTAAGGATTCTTCACTTAAGTAGGACTTATCTTCTCATGCTTTAGAGAAGGATTCTATTCTTCATCCAAATGTTAGGTTGGTGTCTTCTATGGTTAAATCTCTAGTCAGTAAGGGTTCTTTATCAGGGTATCATATCCTTGAAGTGTAATAGGGTCCTCAGAAGGGAAATATTAAGTAGAGTCTGCAAGAGTTCAACATGGATCATTTACCCCTCTCAGCAAGAAGGAGACAATGGATTATCAAATTTTAGAGGATAGTCAAACATAAGTTGAGGATTCCTTTTAGGAGGACAAAAAGGAGCTTACATCTAAATAGGTTTATCTCTTACTCAATGAAATTGTTTGATCTCAAAAATTAATTATGGCAAGAAGAACAACAAAAGAGGAAGAAATACAAAAGTAAAATGTTTATAATTGGATGCTCTGAGCTCCATTCATGGTGGTACCTAGTGGACCATGGAATCCCTTCTTTCCAACAAGGGAATGTGTACTTTTATGGTTCAAGGCTGATTATATTGTAGTTGGTAGTCTTCTCATTTAGGTGGTAAGTTATCTTTAGGTTTGCTTTCTTATTTTTATTGAATCTTTAGTCACTCCTTTATTTTGTGTTGTAGGTGGATTTTATTTGTTCCCTGGGTTATTTTATCTAGTATTTACTTAATATTTTTGTCCTCTCATAAAGGTATTTTATTATTTTTGTGTTAGGTTATGGCATGAAATTACTCAAGTTTATTATTATTCAGGGACTAGCCCCCTGTTGTGTTCTAGAACTAGTTATTTCTCTAGTCAAAAGTATGCATACACACACACACATTAAAGTATTTAAAAGTTGCAACTATCAATTGAATAAGAGTTATGAAATGTCTGATACTTGTCAGGTTTTGGTGTTTATGTATAATTTTTCTTGTTTATATATTCTAAAACTCACATTGCAAGCATGATACATTATTTACTTTATATAAGATAAAATAAATTACAAGTTACTTGCAAAGGATTTAGATTAACTAAAATATAAATTCAACAATCCTTGTAAATTGTAATGCCATTTTAAACATTCAACTATTCTAGAACATTGTTTATAAGGTACAACATTATTTATATGTGGTTATTGTTACAATTTTGCAATGGTAAGTATAAACTAGGAATTTGATATAGAGGGGTGGTTAGTCTTGTGTTAGTCTCATAAAACCAATGAAATGAACACACTAAATTCCTAAAACTTCTAGCCTAGACACTAGGGAGAGCTTAGATAATAAAAACTAAATGAAAGCACAACAAAAACATAAAAGACATAACTCTTTTACCTTCCTTGGATATCCAAATGGATTTGTTGAATGGATTGCTCAGCTTGTGCATCAAGATGTCTTCATCAATGGAGGTTACTTGGATCCTTCTCTCCTTGGCACCTTGGCTTTGATGTTGCTTGGCTTAAGATTTGGGAATTATAACACTACTTTTATGAGCTCTATCGAGCAAAATTTTGCATAATAACTCTAAAATATCTAAGTTTTTTGAAGATATTTGTACATAATAAATTTGTACCAAAATAACTTATTTTTCAATAGGCAAGGTTTTGTATTTATAGCCTCGAGAATTAACTCTCACCCAAGGTGAGTCAATATTGAGTTTAGGCTTGGAATGGGTTCAAACTAACCCTTGGTGAGTTAAAACCAACTCTAGTTGAGTTAATAGTTGTCAAGTAATTATGATTTTCAATTACTAAGCATGACTCTCAAATTAGACATTTTAGGATATTTTCAAAGAGCTTGACAACTCATAAAGGTAATGATGAAAGGCTAGCAAATTTTGAATTTTTGATTTTTTTAGATATTCATTAATTTCAAATGGATAATTCAACTAGGAATATAATATTGTTGATTTTGTTAATTGATTTTGATTATCCTTTTATTTCTTTCAAGATTTTGATTAAGTGTGTAAGTGTCCCACTTAATAGGTCCATATGCCAAATTGATAGTTGTTATGCTGCAAGGTGACTAGGGAAGAATCTGTGAGAGGTTATTATTGTATACAATAAAATACCCTAATTAAGGATGTCTCAACATGATTCTAAGCTTTGATAAATGATGCACAAGAAAATTTGGGACATTCAGTGATTACTAAGCTTAATTTGTAATGGTTGGTATGAATCAGTCTGAAGTATGGTTGGAAGCCAGTTGTGGCCAATTTTAGGTGTCTATATTTTCCCCCTATTTGGGAATATTTTACAAGCTAGAGGTATAATAACATCTTTTAAAAGAATGCAAAGGTCTTGTGTGCCTACGACTTCAATGATAATGGATGAGTTGTAGATTTCCCCTTGAGGGAGCGATGGGCAAAGGGGTTGGCAATCAGTCCCTCAAAAGGAAGAAATGATGGGACCAAAAAGATAAAATGGGCTGAAAAATTATTGATTTGCCCATAGACAATTATAATTAGTGGCATATGGAGTTCCCCAGTTGAGCAAACAAATATGATGATTTGCCCATAGGTGGTTATAATTATCAACATAGTTAGGATAAAATAGGTAATGATTTGCCCAAAGATGATTATAATCTTTGAAAATAAGATTAAGGTAACAAGAGAATGATTTGCCTAAAGGTGGTTATAATCATGAAATGGAAAACAAGATTTTCTCATAGGTGGTTATAATCATTGGTAAGATAAAAACATTCCTCGGTTGGGTAGATAGAGATAATGGTTTGCCCAAAGGTAGTTATAAGCATTATCATAATGAAAATGTGCCCCAATTGGGTATAAGAAAGATAATGATTTTCCCAAAGGCAATTACAACCAATGATTTTCCCAAATGCATTTAGAATCATTGACAATACCAGTGGGATGAGATATAATGATTTGCCTAGAGGTGATTATAATCATTGGTATCATGATGATGGAAAATTGGTAAAGAGGAGAAAGATGAATGTAGGCAACCTAATAGTATGGAGATGCTCATTCTAACTAGTAAGGAGGTGTTTTTTTAATTTATTTAATTACTTTTTATGTGAGACATGATTTGAGTAGATCGGGAATTTTTTAGTTGTCAAGGAGAGATATCATGACCTCAATACTTGTAAGACTTTTTGAGCTGATTTTTATTGTATCATGTGATGGTAGGCATAGTGATATAAAACACCATGATAACAGAGCCAAAATATGCATAAGGACTAACACATGATCTAATAAACAATTGAAAATAATGCACCAATGATAAAAACCATGATGACAATGTAGATGAATGAATATGGATGAATTCAAGAATAATGCACAAGGAATCATTTAATGATAAAAAATAGACTTAATCAAGGCACAAAAATAAAGGAAATAAATAGGAAAATAAGCAAACAAACAAATAAAACATCAAGAAAAGAAATAACAAAACAAAACAAAGAGAATAAAATGAAATAAAAATAAAATGTGGTTAATCATAATGTTAGTGCAAACAAAAGGATGAACATTGCCTCTAGATGAGAAGTGATAACAAAATAGACAAACGATATGGGGGAATAGAATAAAATGAAGTGGTGGCTTAGCTAACTCTAGATGCACTATGCAAGTGGATGTTGCCTACATAGTTCCATGGATGTAAGGTCCATCATAAAATTCAAGCCAAATGTAGTTTTCCTAGGAGATGGGATAAAAGAAAATGATGAGAAAGAAAACATGATGGATGTTATAGATGAATATGGGAATGGTCTTGCAAAATGGTGAGTGCATGGGATGTTAGGACAGCAAGGATGTGGAAAATAAATGATAAGTGGTTTTTTGTGAAATAGCTAGGGTTCCTAGAATCATTAAGGCAAATAAGTGGTTGATGAGGTGATTATTTATGATTTTTTAGATCGTTTTAAAATATTTTTAAAAGCATCTCAACTTGATGGAGGATGAGAAAATATACTAAATGATCCAAGCTCATAAAATGATGAAAGTGTTCAAACTTAGAATGCTTTTAAAACAAAGAGAACGTTCAAACTTGGAAAGAGCTCATAAAATGGCAAGAGCATGGAAAAGGGTGACTGAGATGACCTCAATGTGAATCAAGTGCTACCTACATAGTCCTAGGATAGGACCTCAATTCAATTTAGTTTTGCCTTATAGTAGAGGATCTGACTAGGTAGTAATAAATTCATAAATTAGGCAAAGTAGGAAAATGACACAAGATGGCATATGAATGATAAGGTGGTACTTCAAGGCATGATAAAAGTGTTATTCCTAAGTTGCCTAAAGATAATTATATTTATGAAACAATGACATAGGTTAACGATACTAATTTACCCATAGGTGGTTATAATTAGTAGCATGGTAATGGAACTCGAATTTACCCAAAGGTGATTATAATCAGAAGTATTGGAATGGAATGAAACAAGGAATGAAGGATGCAACTGCCAAACCACTATCATACTACTCCAAAATATGGCTTCTATCTAAAATACTAAAGCAACTACTAAAACTTGATCTGGATCTTTTAGCTAAAAGTTCCCATGGAACCAAGTGAATAAATAAAGGGATGGGGTAGGGAAGGTAAAAACAACTTTGGTTGATAGGAAAGGTATGGTAGAAAAATATAGTATAAAGAAATAATGTTGATATTACGGTACAATAGAAATGCACCTCATAAACAATATTTTAAGTTTTTCAAGTGAATAATGCTTGAGGTGTATGATGTTCATTGGCTCATCAAGTTCATCCCCATATGGTGTAATGAACTTGTATGCTCTAGAGCCATAATTTGCAATAATGATGTAGGGACCTATCTAGTTGGGTTTAAACTTGCCCTTGTTCTTCTTCTTGGCCATGGTGTTTTGTTGGTTTTCTTTAAGAATAAGATCACCAAGTTTGAATTATTTATGTTTGATTTATCAATTATAGTGGCCATAGAATTAGTTATGGTATGAATGAAGGCTATTGACTGTGGCTATGCATTTTTCATCAAGTAAATCTAACTCTTGTAGATGAAATACTCTTTAAGATTCATCATCTAGAGCATGTTTCATCAAAATGCACAAATAAGATAATTCAACCTCAACAGGAAGAATGGGCTCAATGCCATAAACTAGGGAATATGGAATGGCTCTTATTGGGGTATGATAATTGGTGTGGTATGCCTAGAGGGCACGTAATATTTAGAGGTGCTAATCACAACCAACATCATTGATAATATTTTTAAAGATGTTGATAATGGTTTTGTTGGATGCTTCAATTCAGCCATTACCTTGTGGGTAATAGGTGGTAGAACAATGTTGAGTAATGTTGTACTTGACACAATGATTTGACATCCTTATTCTTAAATAATCCATCATTATCAGATATAATGTCAGATGGGATACCATAGAGGCAGATGAGATGGTTAAAGATGAATTTGGAATTTTTTTTTCCAATCATGTAAGTGAGGGGTATAGCTTCAACCCACTAAGTGAAATATTTGGTAGTGGTAAGGATGTGTTTATGGCCATCAAATGAGGTTAGGTTAATCTTTCCAATGAGGTTATAGCCTCAAGTCACAAATGAACATGGTGTAAGCATTGGTTTCTATGTTTTTTATTAGGGCATGAATCAGATTAACATGCCTTTGACATTTGCCACATATTTTTACAGATAAAACTACATCTGCATCCATAGTTGGCCAATAACACCCAATACGTAGGAGATTTTTGGATATGATGGCCCTGATTATGTGGGCTTCACATAATCCATGTAATTATTGTAATGCTAATGTTGATTCTACCAAATTTAAATAATGAATCAAAGTTCCATCAAAACTACAATCGTAAAGGGTTGGTCCAAATAAGGTATATCATGAGGCATGGTTAATAAAGATGTTGGATTGTTTATGTGATAGGTCTGGTTTCATAATTTGGTCATTGTTGACCAAATTTGACTTTTTAGTCAAATTGGGGTACATATAGGTAAAAACATGACTTTATAGGTCTATAGGGAGTGTAATACCATGTCAAGATGTTTCATAGGTCATTTGATGCCATTTAATTTTATATTAACCTTGGTCACTTATTTCATTAGTCCATTTATCATTTTGAGTCATTTTAGTGGGTCAAATAGGTGTATTTAATGCTTTGTATGGGTTTCTTGGAAAATTTTCAAGTGTCAAAGAGTTTTATCATATGCCATGTGTCCTAAGAGGTCTGTAGTAACTGTTACTAACTAAAAATTTCCAGGTTACTTAGAAAAAGGTAGTTTTATTGAAGAAAAGAGTGAGTTGTGCAATTATATGACCTTGTTGGGAAGTGTGCCACTTGGAAAACATGTAAATGTGACTATTAGTCTCCCATACACTCATCTTCATGCTTAATTGGTTTGGAGGTGCCTTTCTTGGTAGACTGAAGTGACTTGCAAATTTTTGCACAGGACAAACGTCATAGGTAGTTTTAGAAAAAATGATTTTATGAGATTATTATAACTCATATACCTTCAAATAAATATAATAATTTTTAGAAATTTTGAACTATGCTTCATGAACCATCCATTTGAAGTGGACTATGTAAATTTGCTAGCTGTTTGGTGCACCCTTCATGTTTTGGTCTTATTTGAGCAACTCCATATGAATTAGATGTTGATATTTCTTCCATATATTTTCATATTCCTCCTCTAAGTCTATAAACACTTGGTTTCATGTTTAATGAGGCTTAGATGTGCTAATCATCTCAATTTTTAGGAGGGAACACTTTTCTGTGCAAAAGGCAATTTTCCATCTTTCTCAAAACCTTCATGCTTGGATGGTGACTTAAGGAGATTGTTATAGTTTCATTTGAATATTTTAAAGGTTAGTATATTTATATTTTTACTTCACCTCACCTTTCAAGGCAACTTTCCTCCATGAGTATAATCATATATAGTGCTTGCATACAGTCTGCCCTTTGGATAATCATCTACAGGTACTCTTATGGAGATTTCTTGATGAGAAGGGTATTTATGACCAAGTATAGGTTTGATGGAAGATCAATATATTTAGAGGATTTGATATGAGGACACAACTAATGAAAGATAAAATCAATATAAACTACCCATTCTCACACAATACTGCCTACACTTGCAAATAGCCACCTACAGGTGTTATTGACAAAGAATTGAAGATACTTGATAAAGAGTTTGGATGAGTTATAACTTATTTTGGAATATTAGAGGTTTAAGAAACCATGAGAAATATGCTTTAAATCATGAAGTGGAAAAAATATAATGAGAAACCATGATCATGGGATGACTATAGATTTAGGTTTCTTTTTCCCTATTTTGAGCAAACAGAGGACCCTTTGATTTTTGTGAATAGTATGTGAGATGGTGATTGGATATTTTGATGTGTTATTAGGGTTTAGGTTAGTTATCCCTAGCATGTAAAAGGAGTCAAAAAGGTTAGAAGGGAAGATGATAAGGGGAGGAGGGTTGTTTGAGGTCTCAAAGTGACCCTTTAAAGCACTAAATTCAAACAGTAAAGTCTATAGATCTAAGACTAAGAAAGGCCCATCATCCAAGTTGGTAATATCAATTTATGTATTCAAATTTGAATGGAATTATATGTTTGGTGAGAACATTCATGGATTAAATATCATCTGGAGGATATTATGAGCATGGTTTTTACTTCCTTACTATTACCCATAGTCCATACAATGTCAAAATGCTCACCTATAGCATGCAGACAGGCAGGGAGCTAATGAGTTGGATTTCTTGAGGTTTGCCAAAACATAAAAGTGATAAAATGGTTTAAATAAAATCATTAGGAATTAATAGAGATATAATAGGTTTTGTGAGTTTTGAATCTAAGCATAGAGCCTAATGCACCTACAACAAGGCCTTAAAAGAAGAATGTCCCAGGCATAATAGGGGGAACCCTGTTTGTAGTTTTAAAAGTGCATGAGAAGTCAATAGGAGAGTAAAAAAGTGATTTTGTTTTCAAGGATCAGATAAAGACACCTAAGCACCATGACATATCATAAGGTTTTATGATGCTGATGCACCTGCAGGCAGACTTAAAGGCAGGGGAGACATAATGCCTCAGTCAATAGGGGCAATGAAGGCTCAATTGGAACATAAAGTGCATGGGAAAGGATAAGATCTTGAATAACAAGATAAAATGACATAAGAAGGTTTGTGAATAATTTTAGAAGAATCATGATGATGAATTATGCCATTGATATTCGTATACACCTTGGTGTTCGTACACAAGCTTACATTAGGATATATAGTTGTGAAGAAGTTTAATGACTCAATCAAAGATGTTTGATAGTATCTTAGTCATGAAAGTTGAATATAATGTGGATGATAGTGAAAACATATGTTGATAACCTAAAGAAGTGTTCGAGGAAGTTTTAATCACCTTGGTCAACCCTAGTCAAGACATCAACACCTATATGTGACCACCTCTCTAAGACAAGTACTTAGTCAACTAGATGTTGGTAAGATAGTGAGCAAAAGAGGATTGTGCTTGGTGAGATGTTTGCATATAAAAGGTGAATACAAAGGATATAAATAGATTAGATAGAGTTATAGGAGGTATTAAACATTACCTTTGAAATCTAATTATACATAAACACCTACAATCAACTAGGTGACTTTGATGTCAACAATAAGCAGATTAAGGTTTAAAGGGATAGACAGGAGCTTGGTAAAGTGAATAATTGGGTTTAAGAAAGCATAAAGTGATTAAATAATATTGGAGGAATATTTATAAGCATGCATCCTAAGCTAGATCATACAAAACACACCTATAGGTTTATGCCTAAGATGACTAAATAGGCCAACACAGTCAATCAAGTGAAAACCAGTCCTGAAGATTCAAGGATGGGAGGGTTACATGGAGCATGTGATTTGGTAAATGGAACAAAAAAAATCTCATGTGGATCATGAAAGTATATAAATATTTTTTTACATGCAAAATAATCAAAGGGAAAGTCTCTAAGCATAACAAACACCATCCTTATAAAGAAGATCCTGCACATAGTTTTCTAACAAGTTTGTTTCAGATCTCCATGTTTTTAAAGGGTTTACACATAGAATAAAGGGTTAAAATTTCATGGATATCATAATTAAAACTTTAGGGAGACACTAAAATGACCAAATTATTTGAGAGAATAGGGGAAGTACCCCCTATTTTGTCTTAGATAGGGGGTACTTCCCTAATGGTCAGAACTAGTAGTGTTTGGAAAATGGAGATAGGAAGGTGAAATAGAAGATAAGGAGATCATTTAAGGAGGTTTTTAAAGTTGTAATAAACTTTGAGGAAGCATATAAACATCTCACATAAGAAAGGAACCTAATAGAATGTTCTAGGCACCATAAGATATAATTAGACATAACTAGGCATGGTGAAGCCCAGTTTCCAAATGGAGGACCATTTTCAATCCTAGCATAAAATGATCAATCACATGAATTAAGACATGTTTATAAGGTAATTTTAATTTTTTTTAATCTATTATGACATAGATAACACAACAAAAGAGTCATTTTGGGGTCTAGAATGCAAAGAGGCCCATTGGACAAGGTGTAAACCTAAGGCCAAATGAGGGGTCACTCATAATTATAGACTTAAGTGAGATTTAAAACATATTTAGACATGATTATGAGGAAAATAAAGAGGTGTATAATCATTCATATTTCAAAGGAGACATCAAAGAAACCATTTTTGGGCCTAAAAGCAACTCAGGCATATAGGAAGCATGAAAACAAGCTCAAATAGGCAGGTTTGATCGCTCATATCTTTCATGAAGCTATGAATGGGAGCTAGAGAAGTTATGTGGTGTTAATAGTGGTCTTATAGGCCATATTTATGGAAATTTATCTCAATTTGGATGTCCCAAATTTATGAACAATCATTAAGACCAAAAATAGGCCTAAAACCCTACTAAACCCTTGCTAAGGACTAGTCTTGGAAAATGGAGTTAGAAATGCCACCAGATGGACCATTTTGATCAAGAAAACTATTTGAACTTGGAGAGGAATCACCTAAGATCCTTACCATGCTAGCTAGCTATATGGACTTTTAAGGATGGAGGCAAAAACAAGATTTTTCTTACTATTTTATGTGTTTTGTAGGTTATAGGAAGTTATAAGAGATGCAAAACACATGGATGGAAATAATGAGACTTAATATAAATACCCATGTGATTTTAATGCCTTTAAAGTTTTCCTAAGTTCCTCAAAAAGGCCCTTCAACTCAGTCGGTCAAATCTTGCATATTGGGCAAGTTAGAGAGAGGAGTGAAAAGCTTCACTTGAACTAATTTTAAAGCTTTCCTAATGCTTCCAAGGAAATGGAAGGCATTTAAATTTTTCATTCACTCCATATTATGTATTTTCATGGGTAAATGATGCCAAATTTGAATACAACTGTGCAAGGTGCATGAGAAGAAGGTTTCTTAGAGTGCAGGTGATGATGGCTCTCTTCCAAGTGATTCTAAAATACCAGGCATGCAATCAATGCATGGAGAGGAATGTATGAGAGATTACCATTCAAATACAATAATTTGGAATACTCCTCATTAGTTACAAGACATTATAATAGGCCTAATCATTAAGGTAGTGTTTTTGTGCAAGAAAAAGAGTTTTAGGCCACTTTGCATAACTTTGATGACTTGTATGGACACTTAGACTTACAAACCTTGCATGGTTAATCTCATGTAACTCTCACATACAAAAATAACTCCTTGTATCATCTTGATGAGTGTCATTGTGACCTTTGGACTTCTCTCTCTCTCTCTCTCTCTCTCTCTCTCTCTCTCTCTCTCTCTCTCTCTCTCTCTCTCTCTCTCTCTCTCTCTCTCTCTCTCAAACTCTATAAGAGTTGGCCATTTTGGCATTGTATTGGATGATGTACCTAAGTATGGTGAAGCCCTACTCATTTATTTACCTTTTGATCAATAAAATTAATAAGTGTTACCTATTCATGACTATTTACAAGTGTGTTATACATGGATGATGAATCTTAATTAATTAAGACTATGGATTCCTAGCATATGGTCTCATTCTTTCACCTTGTTTGCATCTAGAAAAACATCTTTTGAAAGGCATGTTAAGTGTTTTAGGAGATGTCCAATGTTGAGTGATTTAGTATTTTCATTAGTGTCATTCAAGGCCTCTTTTTTAGTCCTCCTAGCTTTGCATATCCATCCATGACCTCACAATGTAACATTTTTGTGAGAAGATGAAGATTGAAGGAGTGTAAGTTTGGTTTGTCTTTTGGTCTTAAGTGTAGGATGAAATTGATTAGAAGTCATCAAGTTTTTTTGGTGCATCACCTCCTTAGTTTAGATTTGATTTCATTTATCTCTCTCCTTTTTCACCCCCCAAGTTAGTTATAATTTCAATCCTAAGTGATACATCAAGGGAGCTAGCCCTATTTAGAGACTCACCTCATTCCTTAGGCTTCCCACAAGCCGTAAGGTGATTCCATTATGCCACTTGGATGAGGATATCTTTGCATCTCCTCAACAATAATTTTTGGCATGCCTGGTGGGACTCTTGTTCCAAGAGCTAGAGGATTTTTGGTGTTGTTCTTCAACACATCAACCTTTGGAGGCATATTTTCAAGCATCAATGGCGACTCTGAAGACATATTAGCTGGTCAAGCAGCCCAAGTTATCCTTTGAAGATTGATGGTAACATATTTCTTTATTTTCTTATTTTCAATGAAAATTCATGGCTAACCTTGAAGTTGAATTTTATCCTCTACAAATTGGTGAGACATATCCATCTTGTCCCATTGCTTGTCAATATGAACAAGTTATTGGTCAACCTTGTTATGATCATTATCAGTCCCAATATGATCATATTCATCCCTATCATGAGTTGCATCAGTCCTATAACTAGCCTTCTCAATATCTTGTTCCTAGTCAACCTAATCCTTTCTCCAATTAACCCATTTCCAACTTCAAACAAGCACTTTTGGGATATGAAAGGTATATGTTGGAGCTTGATACCCTAAGGGGATTGGTAAAAATATTCCTAATCATTCCATCCATCAAGTGAGAAATGCATTAGAGTTAGTCAAGAAAGAGAGGGTACCTATTGAGAGAGCCATTGGCAAAGGCTCACAGGTGAGATGCTTGATGTGAGTGGTTTAGTCTCTTCCTTAGAGTATAGGCTAGAAGTTCATGAAAGGAAACCTCACCATACCTATCAACCTTCATATCCATTTATTCAAGTTTCATACCAGCCATAAATGACCCCTACTCATGAGCCAAAACAAGCCTATCATGTTCATCTTCTTCCTAATCAGTTGGAGGAGAGTATTGAAATAAAAAGTCTTGTGTTTGAGGCCAATCTTGATAGGTGGATTGAGTTAGCTAACATGCATATGCATTAGTCTATGTTGGTAGCAAAAGAAGTGGAGTCCAAGCCTACTTTTCCCTCTCATATACCATCCACACCATCTAAAAAAGAGACTTGTAATACCAATGTCTTATGTTGGAATGAAATAGTGGAATCATGGGGAAAGAAGGAGGAGAAAAGTCTTGACAAAAAGTGTAAAATTGAGAAGACATCTAGTCTTAACATCCTATATTAGAGAAAAATAGTAGAGTCATGGGGTAAGAAAGAAGATGGGATCATTGTCTAAGAGTGTGAAGTGGAAAATGGAGTTGATCCTTTACAAGTCCTTCCCACCCTTCCTCAAGAATCCTCTTTTATTCCATGGTAGCCTTCATGCAATCCTTGTTCCCATGATGATTCCTATCAACTTCAAGAGAAGGTTTTCCAAGAGAACCTAGCCAAGAAAATAAATGAATTAGAAGCAAAGATAAGATTGATAAGTCAAGGTGATGTGAAAGGTTTGGAACCAAAAGATGATTCTATGCCTAAACACAACCCATCTCCCCTTCCTCAATAGCTTCCTAAAGAGTCTCTTACCTTGCATTATCAATATGACCTTAAGCTCTACATTCCACCTCCATCGACTAGTTCATCTTGTCCTTACCCCATAACCCTTTGCCTTGATGGAGCTGTGGTGTGGGAACCAAAGGAGGATCAACTATTGATAAAGAAAGAAAACTCTTGCTTGAAGGAATCTTACCTCCTTGGCAACCTCGTTGGGTTAGATCCCATGATTTCAAGATGCCTAGTCTTGACATAACCATGAAAGAGGTTAAATATATTGATGTTTTTGAAAAGAAAAATCATTGAGAGCCCTCAAGAAGTCCTAAGTATTGAAGAAGAGGTGAGTCCTTGTGTTGTATCTCTTTACTTTGTTGTTGATGATGAATGTTTTATTTGTGTTGAAGAACCTATCTTGAGAGAGGCAAATAGAGAGGAACATGCTCATTTTATGGATAATAAAGAAGACCTCATGAGTTTTTATGAGGAATAAATCACCATGAGTACTACCTTTGATGAACAAAAGGATAATTCACAAGCTTTTGACCCCATATTTGATGAAGAAGAAATGATCATTGATTATTTTCTCACTTTGCAAGATACCATGAATGGACTAAGAGAGGTTCTTAATCAACATTTATATGACTTGTTTAAAGTCATGAGAATAGGTTATACCCCTCTTAAAGGAGGCTATGAGTTGGTCAAATATGGAGAAGGCAACACTGCTACACAAGTATGCAAAGAAAAAGCATCCTTTCAAATCTATCTTTTCAAGAGGCATATGCATTTGATGATGATATGTTAGAAATAATGAAGATGGGATATCATAATATCAATTAGTTGGGAGAAACACATCAGATATTGAAATATGGAGCAAGCTCTTATTGGCCCCCATCTTCCAAAAAACATGAAATCAATCCTCTTAAAGCCATGCCTACTAAGGAGAAACATGTTGATCATACGGTGAAGAGTGGGAAACAATATGAAGTATGTGAACATATTAGAGAGGAATATATATTAATTTGGGATCTGTTCAAGGATTATCTACTTGAGATCAGATTAAGTGAAGTGCTGAGGAAGAGGTTTAATCCACAAAGCATTCAATTCAAAGAGAAGCATGATTAACACTTTGTTTCATCTCATCATGAAGATGATTCAAGAGGTTTTAACTTTGATCATGTAAAAGAGGTTTGTTTAATTTTTAGTTGTGCATAATAGGTTGTTTCCTTCTTCCCCTAAGTGTTTATACACATGTGTGTGTCTTGTGTGTTTGCTTTCTTTGTTGTGTGTGTCCTTTTCTTTTATGTGGTTGAGGTAGCCTTAGTTGTCTTGTTTTGATCAAAGTTGAGTCAATAGTCAAATTATTTTGTTTGTATCAGTCCTTAGATGACTCCATAAGCCCAATGGACTAATAAGGCTACTGGTCTAGTTAGTATAACAAGCATAATACCCCTATGAGTCACCAATTTGTTGACCAAATTTGACTTTTTAGTCAAATTGGGGCACCTATAGGTAAAAAATTTACTTTATAGTTCTATAGGGAGTGTAATAGCATGTCATAAATTTTTTTATAGGTCATTTTATTCCATTAAATGTTATATTAACCTTGGTCACTTATTTCATTAGTCCATTTATCATTTTGAGTCATTTTAGGGTGTCAAATTGGTGTATTTAATGATTTGTATAGGTTTGTTGGAAAATATGCAAATGTAAAAGATTTTATCACGTGACATGTGTCCTAATAGGTTTATAGTAAGTGTCACTAACTAAAAATTATTAGGTTACTCATAAAAATGTAGTTTTCTTGAAGAAAAGAGTGAGTTTGGCACTTGTATAGCCTCCTTGGGAAGTATGCCACTTTTAAAAACATGTAAATGTGACTCTTAATATCCCATAGCCCCATATACATGATTTAATTTTTTTGGAGGTGCCTTTTTTCTCCCAAAACCATTCAAATCCCTTCTTGCTTTTCTTGGTAGACTGAAGTGACTTGCAGGTTTTTGCTTGATATGGACATCATAGGTAGTTTCAAAAAAAATTATTTTAGGCTATGATTATAAAATTATATAACTTAAAATAAATATAATTTTTTTGATAAATGGCCAACTATGCTTCATGAACCATCCATTTGAAGTGGACTGTGCAAATTTACTAATTGTTTGGTGTACCCTTCAGGTTTTGGTCTTGTTTGAGCAACTTCGTATAAATCAACTACTGATATTTCTTATAGATATTTTTACATTCCTCTTCTAATGATATAAATTATTTTTTTAATTTTTAATGAGGCTTAGGGAACACTTTTCTGTGCAAAAGGTAGTTTTCCATCTTTCTCAAAACCTTCATGCTTGGATGGTGACTTAAGGAGATTGTTATAGTTTCATTTGAATATTTTCAAGGTTAACTTGTTTTTCTTTTCACTTCACCTCACCTTTCAAGGTAAATTTACTCCATGAGTATAGTCATATATAGTGCTTGCATACATTCTGCCCTTTGGATAATCATCTATAGGTACTCTAATGGAGATTTCTTAATGAGAAGGGTATTTATGACCAAGTATGGTTTGATTAAAGATAAATATATTTAGAGGATTTGAGATGAGGACACAAACCATAAAGGATCAAATCAATACATAAAACCCATTCTCACACATTACTGCCTACACTTGCAAATAGCCACCTATAAGTGGTGTTGACAGAGAATTGAAGATGTTTGATAAAGAGTTTGGATGAATTAGAACTTCTTTGGGAATATTAGAGGTTGAAGAGACCATGATACATATGCTTGAAACCATGAAGTGGAAAAACTATAATGATAAACAATTATCATGGGATGACTGTAGATTTAGGTTTCTTTTTCCGTATTTTGAGCAAACAGAGGACCCTTTGATTTTTATGAATAGTATGTGAGATGGTGATTGGATATTTTCAAGTGTTCTTAGGGTTTAGGTTAGTTTTCCCTAGTATGG